>CAXKWD010000005.1:174974411-175316911 GCA_964059195.1 Ectobius pallidus
TGCCGTAAGCGATGCATACGGATCGAGGAAAGAGTTTGAAAAAACGAGGCGCTTGCGCCGAGTTTTTTCAATTTTCCGAGATCCGTTATGCGCTTACGGCACGAGTATTGCATGCTATTTTTTGCACAATGATTATATATATCAATTTAATTATATTAATTGAGATATTACCTGAAAATATTATGTAGGCCTATATACATTATTGAAGATATGTAGATGTTTATTTCAGAAAGTGATTAGCATCTGTTTGTTGTTATGGGAACCGAATATTTGTCTGGGGGGCCTTGTCCATAAAGGCTTGTATTTATGATGTGTTGCGTAAGTAAATTCTTACCGCCCGGAAACTCTTACCTCACGGAAATTTGTTTTGTTTCCATAGCAACAAGATTGCGTGCAGGAATGTCAACTTACGATCCACGTAAGTACCACTAATTAGTTAAGTCGTGCAAAAAAGTAAATTATACATTGTTTGGTGTAATTTTTCTTGTAATTATGTGTAGAATTGATATATAACAAACATTTTAAGATAAAATGACATATTAAAAAATCTAAGGTTGATTGATTGAAGTAGACTCATGGGGCGGAAATTACGGTCGGTCCTAATCCCCTGCGCTTGTAAATGTGAGGGTGCTAGCGGGTGAAGGAACCTACCTGGCCCCACACGTCATCCCTGTTTGCTAAGGGTATACTATATCCTCGAGCTCTATAGAGATCTACAGAATGAAAAAATTTACATTAGCCTACGTTACATTTAAAATTACGTATCCATGCCCGAAGAATCGTTTTCACCGGATGTGTCGATATTCTTACTATTACCGCAATACTTTGTGTTTCCCCGACTCTCTCCCATCTCTGTATCTATCTCCCATTCTAGTTCTTCAACAGGACACCAATATTATTATTACTCTACGCCTCTTTCACAATTTATTTTAGTTTGCCTCTTTCGCACAATTCCGCTTTTGTCTGTGTGAATCTTGTTATAATTATGGAAGACAATTAACGTTAATGACAGGCGATCAACTGAAGGGCCTAGTTCCATAAGGGTGTAAGGCACAAGGACATAGTTTCGAGAAATCCTGATTTTTTAAATAATGTTACCAGTAACAAGTAGGTGGTTTAAAGTTTAATTTTATAATACACTTTTGAAGGACAGGCTAAATTAGTGTTCTGCAAATTCACAGTTTGGGATTTTTGGGGTTTTTTACAACTAGATTTGGGATTTTTTACAACTAGAGGTAGCCTACCTAAATATGTTAGACAAAAACTGAAGTACTTTTACAGTAGCAAAATTGTTTTACTTTGTATCATATTATTTCTTTTTAATTTATTTTAGTAAAAACCTGTATTATACAGCGACAATGACATGTTTGCCAATGAATACTAGTATAGTCTTTAATACAATAGATGATAAGCAAAACAATCTATTTTGAATGAAGTTACACTTCAGAAATGAAAGTTAAGTTTTTATAAACATTTGCTTGGATGGTAGCACTGCGGAAATAAAAACAGTTGGTAAACACACCTAGATTCAACTTTTGTGGATGAAGTTTTTTATTTAAATTAATTTTAATATTTGTTGTAACTATTTTTCTTTTTCAAAATGTATGTAGCCTAAATGATTCTAAGTATAGTGGATTTATTAGCTTCGTGTTATATTATATAAAGGGAAAAAAACCCTGGGTGGCGCTGGCTTTCTGTGCCCAAGGTTGCGGGTTCGATCCCGGCCCAGGTCGATGGCATTTATGTACACATAAATGTGAAAGGGTAAATTTACTGGCATGTAAAAGAACTCCTGCGGGACAAAATTCCGACACACCGGCAACGGTCATAGGTCCCCGTCGTTAAATAACCATATACCAAACAACCAACGGTATTCGACAGAACAAAAAAAAAAAGTACCATTAAATGCACAATACTTTTACACAATATACAAAGCTGTGCCGGACTGCATAGAAAACAGTTAACACAATGACTAGTCCCATAGTATTACATTGTAATTTTACATGATTTTTTTTTTCAATTAATTGTCGATCATTTTATTATAAATTTAAAATAAAATACTGTATCCCACAGCGTACGCAATGATTTGTAAAATTTATTCGGATACTCTCTCAGAAAATGAAATTCACATTGAATTGTAATATAACTAGCATGTGCCTGCGGCTTCGCCCACGATAATTAATTGAAAAATTAAAAATTAATAGTATAATAATTATTAAAGCGTTATATTTATTAACACTTGCACGCGAATCATTCATAAACTAAGCCATTATAATGAAACAGCTAAAATTCCTGCTTTAGAGTACACGATATGAAAGCGCCGCCTGGTAAAACGATCTCAGATTCGATTATGCAGTTCCAAAGCGACCTGTTAACACTGATAATACGTATTGTTTCTCAACTGTTTGTTTACAGATGAATACGATGTGAATTTTATTTTATCAATTCAGTGTAATTTTCAGAAATTATATAATTTTTCAAGGAGAGGAGATATTTTGTTTGGATTTTTACTGTCCGCGGCTTCGCCCGTCATTATTAATTGACACCAGGATTTTTAAGAAATTTACACTGTCAGTTTATTAAAAATGTTTGTGGTTTAGAGCTATGAAAATTGTAAGTAAAAATAAAATTAGAATATTTGTTCATTGTGTTCATTTCACTTAGGCCTTATATAATAAAGAAACGGGTTTCCTAATTTTGTACTCTTCGTGAAAGTTTAGACTGCGAACATCGCCGAGTATACCCGATGTCTCACGAAGTGAGGGAGTGAGCACGCTATTTAGGGCCGTTGAATTGTATAAGAGTAGATTTACGTTCAAAGTAGTTCTTCATTACAAAACACGAAATACTGTTCATGGCCCGTTTAATCAGCAGCATTGAGTTATCCACAAAACTACCAATTTTCTTCAGGATTAATAGAATCTTAACATGTTGTGCCTTTACGTTTATATTACAAATTTCATTTCTGGTGATTAATTCATTTGTTATTTCGTCTAAATTTGCCACTGAGTCACATACAATCTCTCTGTATCATTAGCCTGGATAGTTTTGGGAACTGCGAAGAAGCAGCGAAGCCAGAAAATAATTTCGGGGAGGTTAAAAAGTGCCGGGAGGTTTGGGGGGTATGATAAACCCGAAGGGGTACGGGTTTCCGGAAATTTATTAAAGATTGAACGAATGAAATTCACATTTCATGCGACTTTAGCACTGAAAAACTAGGTAGAAAATTTGTTTACTATACTCTGAGACAGCGTTTCTCAACCTGTGGTCCGCGGACCACTGGGGGTCCGCGAAGATGGTGCAGATGGTCCTCAGACATAATTTAAAAATATTATGCATTCAAGTGGAAAGTAAGGAATTAAAATTTTTCACTTATTTCGTTTTATGACCTGTAATTAATACCCAAAATATTAAGAATATAGGCCTTCTTTTAAAAATGGGATGTAAAATTAGGGGTCCGTAATTTTTTTAGACCTTTCTAGAGGTCCTCTGGTTCTAAAAGGTTGAGAAACGCTGTGAGACATGCCAACTTAAACAAGAAATCCTTACCTAAGTTTTAACACTTGTTACTATTTATACGGTAAGAAAAGTTAAATAACACATAGACCAGTGGAAATAATAGGCTTATATTTACAAGTTCAGTATTTTATTATTAAATACTTACTTACTCAATGGCAATAGACAATTCCTCAGCAAGCTAAAGGAATATTATCTATTTTATGGAACCCGAAGATTCATTGCCGCGCTTACCTGTGCCCGCCATTCATCCCTCTCTAATACTACTTCCGTTAAATCTAAGCTAATATTATCCTCCCGCCTACGTCTAGGTCTTCCAATTGGTATTTTTTCTTCGGGTCTCCCTGTCAATACTATTAGCTTAAATAAGTTTGTATTCAAATATTCTTGGGGGTTCTGAAAATGCAAATCTCTCCCATAGTCGGCGCCTACAGTATGTCCCACTGAATCTGAAAATCTAAGAAAATGACCTAAGCATTTAAACGTTGAAAAATTACGGTCGAGAAATACAGAAAAAATGCAAACGCGTAAAAACCACCGAAAACAATATATTATACAAAACATCCATATTTCGGTAAAACCCGACTCTTAAGATAATTAATTTACTATTAATATTCTGGAGTAAGAAGTTAATACAAAGAAGAGATCCAAACCATGAACATCAAACAAGGAGTGATTTTTTAAAAAATTCGAAGAGGTGAAAATGACAGCTACTTGCAAACCATGATGACAGGTTTTGTACAGGTGCAAGGCATATAATATGACAGATCACTTCCCTTGGTTACCATAGTAACACAACAATACAGACAAGAACAGGATCACGGCCTACTGTTAACACTGCGATTTGAGAAACAGAGGAAGATCGAATATGAGAATGACAGGCATGGAACTCACCATGACTTGATGACTGAGGTCACTTCACATAGTGACTGCACTGAATCTCCTCTCGCTGGCACTCACAACAACTGACTGGCAATGAAGTCGCGTCGCGCAGGTAACGTGTCGCGTGGAGATCAGCCGCGGAGTGGGAGGAAAGATGCAATGGCGGGGGGGGGGGGGGACCATGCGCGGCAACCACACTTTCTACTTCATTGGCTGTCACTTTGCTGAGGGGGTAATGTTAATACGTTGTAATTAATCCAATGGTGAAGACTGAGGGGTCACAAATGATTTTAATAAAAATATGAATAAAACATATTATTGCCATTAATGGCCGGTTTCTATAAACTCGCGAATTACCTATGGGTAAATTACCCAATGGACAGAATTTACACAAGAATAACACCACACAAACACAAATAATTTAAAGATAGCAATCACATACACTTGTGACGAGTTTCTAGATAAATGTCCTCTGAGTAAATATGAAAATGACAGAAGAAATGTTCTTACAAACTCAGGCTAGATCTTTCCAAGGGTAAATCGTCGGGTTAATTTATCCTTTCATGGATGGCTGGATAAAATTTAACCACTCCTTGTTTCAATAATAATTTAAACAATGAGAATCAAAGCCTTCTGAATTAAATTAGCTGTACAACTCCAAGGCCTTCCTCATACCATTGTGGTTGAAATGGGACTAATTTATCCATGGATAATTTACCCATAGGTAATTCACAAGTTTGTAGAAACCGGGCATAAGACATTCTGTTTGCGAAATATGAAGAGGGCCGGGTTGGCCCTTCGGGAATTTTCTCGGTGTGCGGGTGCTATATGGGCCCTATTTCTTTTATACCATATTCTACTGTGCCGTACTGAACTGCTAAAAGACTAAAAATTATTACTGATAATTTATACTTATCTGTACAAGAACTTAACAAATAAAAACAAGTAAACTGAAAAACAAAATTCCAGATGTAGTTAATAGGCCATATTTCAGAAACTATTGAGTTTTAGACCACGGTCTTTTGAGATAGTTTGATAAGCATATATGAAGGAATAAGTGGGATAACAGAAGGAAATTACAAAAAAATTCTCATGTCGACAATATTCTTTTATTTTTGTCAAAACATCTGAAGGCGTACAATTACACAAGCGAAATCTTTCAAAGTTTCAATAATAAGATATCCTCTAATAGGCCTAAGAGGATAAAAAATTAATATTTTGAATTTTTTAGCATTTTTCCCATCGGTTATTAAAAGCTATAAGTTTGCCAGGTTTCAAGTTTCTAGCACATGTGGAAGTGGGTAAACATCTTTGTGGATGATCTAATGTAGACTGTCGTAGATGTGAATGGCGTCATGGATATCTAGCCAATTTTCCCATACTTATAGGGCAGCTAGAAACACCAAATTTTGCATGCTTATGGCAGTTGGATTTGCCAATATTCTTACAAAGTTTTACGATTCTAGCTGTCCCATAAATGTGTTAAAAATTACATAAAGTGAGGAAAATGTACAAAATTTACTTAAAATAAAAAATCTAACTATTTTAAGGTACAACCAATGGAGACACAACAAAAAGTTATAGGACCAAGCTAGTAAAAATTCATTACTGCTGGTGCAATCTGTTCTTTGATGTGACTTGCCGTTTAGCTACTATAAACCTTCAAGGAAAGTCTGCATAGACCTTAAAGTTGCATCTGGGGGGCCAATTCTTAAAGGCTTTTTTTTCCCCAAGAACTGCCTCTACCTGCTGCCACCCTAATCCTCTTCGACCTGTCAATCAATGAATAGAAAGGAAATTAGGCGTATTCACACTTGTCTACAATCCAGCACAATGTTGGCAAGTACCTTCCACAGCACGTTTACTTCACTTGAGAAGTGGTGAATGACAGCGGAAACCCTGGGAAAACCCACGCGACTACAAGAGGACCTGTTCTTCGTCGGTGCAGATTTTTGGATTAGGTAACAATGCCATTACATTCTTTTGTAGACAGACGATGGTTTAGGACGAGGCCTTCTTAAAAGGGCACCAACAGTAATTCTACATTGGTGTCGGTTCCACACGACGAAGACAATCTTTGCACTACAGCAGAAGTAAGAGAAACATTCCCTGCAACTGAGGAAGTTAGGACCTGTCTACTTAGAGAACTAGCATAGTTTTTAAATCCTGAAAGGTTATAGTATTATAATCAACTACCCTCTGCTTTTTCACCTAATATCATTATCTTCAAAATCCAATATCAGTTAAAAAAGAAGCCATGGCACCAACAACAAATGATCAGATGAACTCCAATATTTCGTGGCCTACAGCCTAACAGAAATAGGTAGGCCTATTTTGGGTGTCACTTCTTAAAGACTTTTTCTACCTGTTGCCACCCTAATCCTCTTCGACCTGTCAATCAGTGAATAAAAAGGAAATTAGGCGTAGAAAGGCGATGGTTTGGGACGAGGTCTTCTTAAAATGGCACCAACAATACATATATATTCGAGTTATCGCGCCTACGGACAGACGAACAAAACTTTTCCCCGTTCACCAAGAAATCAAACCCAATTCTGGCACTTAATAAAGAATACTGCAAGTGAATTGATCTCAGCTGCAAGTTGAGGGGAGGCAAAGCTGTACTCGTATAGCTGGCCACTTGACCAGTCCAGTCCGGACATGCATGGACACCGATTACAATCTCATTAAATGCAGATGAAGACAACACGTTGTCATGCCAACACATATATATTGCCTGTATCGATACATGCCTGTTCTACATACAAATTGCATGGCCCTCTTAGTTCTCATGTTTACGGATCATTGCACAGTAAATTAATTTTGAACGGCACTACTGTGTGTGCTAGCAGTAAATGATTAGAGTGATGAGATAGATGCAGGGTTTTTTCTAAAATTTAAAATATAAAACATTGAAGACAAAAACATAAAGTTATTTTGTAGATAGGCCTACAGTGTAATCAGATAAGCAGATGTATGTGTGTGTGTGTGTGTGTGTGTGTGTATATATATATACATATAATATATACTCATTAATTGATTTTAACTTCCTTGTTGTTCGTCCTTGGTATTTTGATTTTTATGACGATGTAAAGCGAAAAATTAACTATTTCAATACGGTACCATTCTATTTATTTTACAGATAAATTTCTAGGAAATGACCAATGAAGTTTTTAATATATTTCAGCTGCATATATTCAGAGAATTACGCCCCCCCCTCCATTCTTAGGTATTATCATATGCTGCAGAGATGTAATGGACATTGCCCTTTTACGCTATCTTTTTCCATTGAGCGTTCAATGATTCCATGGCATCATCTTTAACAATTACTTACTTACTTACTTACTTAATGGCAATAGACGATTCCTCAGCAAGTTAAAGGGATATTATCTATTTAATGGAACCCGAAGGTTCATTGCCGCGCCTACGTCAACCCGCCATTCAACCCTATTTCGTGCTAACTCCATCCAACCATCCCTCGCAAATCCTACTTCCCTTAAATCTATCCTAATATTGTCCTCCCACCTAAGTTTAGGTCTCCCGCATGATCTTTTCCCTTCGAGCCTCCCATTCAATACTTTTGAGATATGTCTTTCCTCCCTCATGTACAGCCCATTTCATCCTCCGTGACTTAATTACCCTTACTATATCTGGTGAAGAGTACAGGTCATGAAGCTCGTTGTTATGCAGTTTTCTCAGGTCCCCATTTTCATCTCTCGTAAGTCCGAATACTTTAATAATTACCACTTTTCATTTAAAAAAATTAACAATTTATACTTTTCATTAAAAAAATTGCCGAAAACTTTTTTGTATTCAACAGTTATGAAAATAACAGTGGCGACTCATTTGAAACTTGTGTTAGGTTACTGTTCAGCAAGAGTCCTAAAGCATACATTAGAGCAAAACATATTACTACAATCATATAAGAGAATACACGCATGATAAGATTTCCATAATCCATGAATTTAAAGAAGCAAGTCTTGTGCAGAGCAATGTCATGTAACAGAGGGCTTTGGATGATTGACAAGAGTTTGATGTATTCTGGTGCAGCTCATTTTCATGAAGGATTCAAATCGATCTGAATACGACCCCATTCCGAAACGATTCCCATTTTCATACAATTTTCGTTACGACAAAGAAAGTATGTTTCTAAGAGAATCCACAGGATGCGCTAGTCTCACATTCGACGACTAAAATGAAACAATCAGCAAGTAGCATAAGACGCACTTTTTTTTACTTTGAAAACAGAGCCTTGAAAGTTTGGTGCATCTAATAGTCCGAAGTACACAAAATATTAGAATTATGGTAAATATTGCCAAAATACCATAGTTATAAGCAAGGTGTAACAAACAATAAGATAACTACAAATTTTGGTGCAGACTGTACATCAGTGCACTTGTCACAATCGTAAAATGAGCGCAGATGGAAGCCAGGTATACAAGCGAAAAGAAAGGAATGTTGAGTTCTTTTATACGAAAGGAATTGTCTCCGTCGGGTGGTTTAAATGAAGGCAATGACCTCTAAACAGCCTTGTCCCGTCACACTTACCCTATGGTGAATTGAGGGATAGAGGGTGTAAAAATACTTTCAGTCTTTCATGAGAAATCGGTTCGGTTGTTAAAAATTACGCGATGCCACCTATACAGAAGAGATTTTCGTACAAAGCAGGTTTAAAGTTAGAAGTGATTTAGACTGATTCCATTGTTTATGCAATGAAGTATATTATTCCGTTTAAAATTTGTCGTTTAGAATAACATTAAATTTCTTTTCTTTTAAATATCCAACCTAAAATTAAGGCGCGTCTTATGTTCCGGAGCGTCTTATGGCCCGGAACGTATTATGGCCCGGAGCGTCTTATGGTCCGGAGAGTCTTATAGTCCGTAAAATACGGTAGACTGTACTCCTCTAAAAAATAAAACCCGATTATTGCAAACTAATAAACACCCGCATAAAAATTGCAAAAACAGTTACTCACTTATAAGACGCTAGAGAAAGTGCTTATCACGCCATGAATAGGCCTAAACTAGCTGAAATAATATGTGCTAATAAATGAACTGAACTGACGAACAAATTAACAAATTAACTACTTTCACTCTTGACAGTAAAATTTTCTACAACTTCGTTCCAGTGCATTTTTGCCGCAGCGCTAATGGTTTGCCGACATTTCGCCTGTTTCAATATTTGTTACACAGTCACGATCAACCATGTTAATCGATTTTCTTCCAATTTTGCATCAATGATCCTTCAAGCCATTAAAAACGACATATGTGTAAGGATTTTTAGTTTTTATTCCCTTTCAAGATGAGGAGCAGGTCTAAGATATTTTTGGACGAGAGGTCTACTGTTCACAAAACTACTACAGTAGGAATTCAATTATCCGAAATCCAACTATTCGGATTGCCACTTATTCGGATCACTTTGAGGTCGTATTCATGTTTTTTTTTTTTTTTTTTTTTTTTTTCAGTAGCGAACATCGGAAACCCTTCTTTCAGGGCAGATTATTTACGGAAAAGCACAACTTTTATCCGACAATATCGATAATACATAAACAACGTTATTTTTTAGTCGTGAAATTAAATTGACATTATACACAAATTTAGATTTTTTAAAGGGAAATAGCATTTTTTAATGATTTATCCAATTATGCGAATCGGGTCCAGTCCCAATTAATCCGGATAAATGGAATTGTACAGTCGCTCAAATAAAAAACGTCGAGACTCGTATGCAGTTAAAATTAAAGTTTTAACGCATTAGTTCACAAGTTTCCTATAAAAAAACATAAAAAATGAAGGTCATTTTGGGAATATATGAGGCCATACGACAGGAGAGAAAAATGAACGAGGGAAAAATGAAAAACGCGGAAAGCGCAATACACGATATTCAACTTAATGTATTGTCATAATTCATTTTGCTTTTGTCATCGCGCTACATACGAATGCTAGCTTGAGAGAAAGTGTAGTTAGGGCTGTAATTGACCTGCATTTTTAGGCCTCTGAAGCAGCGAGAAGGTTCCATATTTCTTAAAGAGCAGCTAAGAGGTGGGTACTTCACTATAATGCGACCGGAAGTTTTCATATGAAACGTGGATCTGGCCGGCCGCGTATTTCGATGCTAGATTGGTTGCAGAAGTTGAACGTAAGTTATTGATTTTGCACTACAAGCACCAGTATTATAAAATAAAATCTTTAAAAAATGTTCCTTGAATAATCATATCCCTTGCGAATTTATTAATTATTAATATTATAAGAATTTGCAACCAAGAATATGGCGGATGTGAGACATATAGCCACAGCCTTCTATACATGTTCGTTTTGTAACAAAACTGACTAAATAATCAAGAAAATACATGGAGAGACAAGAGGCAGGTGTGAACCTAACCTTATGTCTTCCTGTACATGCGCATACGCTCGTTCGTGATACTTAATCAAATACCGCCCGACGTTTTTTTATTTGACCGACTGTACTATATTAGCTTTCACCAATTCGCAGATGATTCTGTAGTTTATGCAGTCTGGTCTTCATGGCCCTCCCTAATCCAGTTCTATTTACGTCCCCCCTTCGCTTGTGTTATAGAGACGCACGGCCGCCTGGATCTGGCTGGTGCTGGTGCTAATTACTAATTGCACTCAGTTGGCCTTGACGAGTGTTGATTGGGTTTAAGGAAGCCGAAATTACATTTGACGGGTTTTCCCATCGCACAAGACGACAAACGGAATTCATTCAACATTACTTTACTCGATGCATTCAATCTATCACACAAAAATTATTATTATTCCGGGTATTCAAAGGTAATATAACGAGAGTTCAAGATTTTGTCGATAAATTCACGAGCAACCCAATTGTCTTGAGAGAATATGACTCTCCAGTTATATTTATTGTGATATTTAGCGAATGCTCACGTAATTAATAATTAAAACCACGAAAATGAATTAAACACATCACTATTTGTATTATTGTAAGCGAGATAGTCTGTGGCGACGCAATCTCTATATATATAAGAGGCTTTGTCCTGACTGAATGACTGACAGAGAATCAACGTAGAGCCTAAACTATAACAGGTAGAGACTTGGAATTTTGATACTACCTTCGTTTCATAATGTAGGTGCTCACTAAGAAAGGATTTTGCAAAATTTTGATTTTAAATGCAAAAAATAAAATGTTTTTCAGTATACTTATACCCTTAGCAACCAGGGAAGGCGGTTGAGGCCAGGTAGATTCCTTCGCCCACAGGCACCCTCACATTTACAAGGGCAGGAGATTTAGGACCAACCGTAATTTCCTCCCCGCGAGTCACCTAGTCTACTTCAATCAATCAATCTTAGATTTTTTTAATATGTCATTTTATCTTAAAATGTTTGTTATATATTAATTCTACACATAATTACAAGAAAAATGACACCAAACAATGTATAATTTACTTTAACAGGAACATTTATAACAAATACATAAATAAAATTTACGAGAAAACTGCTTTCAAGTCCTATGTTCCGCCTTCCCTGGTTGCTAAGGGTATAATCCCTTTTTACATAGAATTATGAAATCCAAATCACAGTTGGCATGGCAACATATTGTTTCCAGTTGTTTCTCTGATGGGTTTGGAAATAATTGAAGTGGGACTTTTAGAAAAGCTATCAATATCATTCATGTTATAAATGAATATAAAATTATGAAATCCACGAAAATAATGCAGTCACATAACTTTCTCTACCCTGGACATAGAGAAAACAGTACGAGGTATGATGTATATTATTTTATCGCATGTTTTTGGGGAGGGATGTATGAAAGTAATATTGCATTTCTGTTTAATTTCATCTCCAAAACGGTTTTATGGTAACATTAGAGTGAGAAATAAAATATTCCGCAAAAACAATACAATTTGATGTTACCGGAATTACTGTTTCTTCTTATTTGAACCCCTACCAGGCTTGCTGTGTACAAGCGATGGGATTCAAAATTCTACATCCTCTATTAGCCGTAAAAAGCTGTATAAAGCGTTTTCTGAGCGAATAGTTTGAGTGTGATAAGTCATTCTTCCTTATTTCAAATTCTAAATACCGGTACCTATAAAAGGACCTAGAATTTTAAAATGGAAAGTCCCTCATAAGTTAATTACGAATTACAAAATACAAAACCCGGGCGACGCCGGGTCATTTAAGCTATATACAGTGCTTTAGTTGGAAAATATTTTATGGGGGTACTCGCCTTCCATAGAACGCATATCTATTGCGAATTTAATAGTGTTTGTCATTATTAACAAATACACTCTCGTGAATTGGACATTTAATAAGTATTTTAGGACAATATCGTTCCTGTACTGCTAGTACGACGTACCGGAGCACATATTTTTCCCGGTATGGTAGAAGGAAAATAATTTTATACCGGTACGCAGTACCGGTGCGTACCGGCCCAACTAAAGCACTGGCTATATATATATATATATACAGTATATACATTTAGTACATTAAGCGGCCCCTAGACGATCAATATATGGCACATCATATTGCACAAGAGTATTGCCCCACATGGGGCAATATGATTTCCCAATGAATTCACGGCTGGTTCTATTTGTCGTCTGTTCCAGCACTGCTTCCCCCCCCCCCACAATACTTTATCCGCTTCATTTCCTTTCTGAAGTTACTGCACAATCAATTATTATTATTCCTAATAGGCCTTTTTGCAAGGCAAGTTGCACTTTTGTTGTTAATTTTTCACAAGTAATTTTCACAGAGTAACTTTGGAAACAGACAAAGTATCTGGTATAATTTTTCACAGCAAACTTTCAATGGTTATTTAGGATCCAGATGGTAAAAACAGGATTTTATTTTGCACTAGGAGTGTTTGTGAAACGGGCCCGTGAGGGCAATTCTTGTACTGTGCCTTACTTTAAAAACTGTTATAATCCAGTGCACAGTACGTTAAAACACTTTTTCTATCATATAAAACACTTTTTCTATACATGCTGCGAGTAGGTTAGTTAGTATGGCAAGGTTAATTATGTTTACTTCTTGGCTTGAAATAGATGATATATCAATTGTTCTATTACGACGTTGTGACGTCATCAGTAAATTTTGTTCATGGCGCTGATGTCGCATCACATGGTAAGAGTAGGGGGAAACAGAGGTTTCTTGTTACCATCAAAATATTAGTCTCGTCACTCTTCATTCTCCCGCTATCGTCTGATCTTCTCCTTCGTTTCCGGACTGTGTACGTGTGTTCTTCGGATGCATCATGGTGAATGGAGTTACGCTTGCTTCACGTCGCTTGCCGTCATACTGGTTGTTGTAAGTAGTCGATTTGATTTTTATAACTATCTTATGTTATTCTGGAAATCTTCTACATGCAATCGCCAGTATGGCCCGCTTTGCCGTGAACCCAGCGTAACACGTGTAAATCTAGAGTGAGTGTATATTCTTTTTCTATCTTTCTTTTCTCCTTTCTTTCTATAATCAAATTCAACAGTAATAATCATGGCACTTAAATTAAATTTCAAGGCTCTTTAAATAAATAAAGTTAATTTGTAGATATTGTTACTAAACATTGTTGTACAGTATTTGTTAAAATTAAAAATTGTTTGTGGAAACCAAAATCTTTAATTATGCTGGCCCTTAGTTTCCTTTAGCACCTTTCATGTATTTTCAGAATGATTTTCTATATTGGCTTTTGTATAACACCAGGATTTTCTAGGGTGTTATGGCCAAATACGTTACGGGTTGGGTTTTGACTTGGGACTTAATGATGATTTTGAGATTTTTGGTATTTCACTGCTACTTTTCAGACAGGTCCCTGAGTATAAGTATTAATTAAATAAGAACCCGTAGCAATTGGTAGCAGTAGCTTCGTATTGAATTTTCTAAATTTTCGTATGGTAGCGACCATACTATTGGTTTCCATTTAATATTTTGCTCTACTACTTATGGGATTTTCTAGTTTTTGCTATCTGCCACCCCTTTTTGTGCCATCTTTTGCATACTTCAGGATTCTCGTTAATTCAGATCTTTTGTTTTTCATATCTACGTGTGTGCATTTGCTTGTGACCTCCATTGTCACGCGTGGAGACTTTGACCTTCAGAGCTATTTGTGTCTACGACCGTGGCCTTCCATGCAACTCCGGACTAAGTATCAATTCGGGGGGGAGATTCTCTCCCAGTTCGAGAATATTTACTTGAAATTTCTACAGTTAATTTTTTCTAATATAAGCCTATTGTTCTTCAGTCTATATTTCATTGCTCATATAATTTTTCTTTTTTCATATATTATGGCTCGTGAGACGGTTGTGTTCGATCTTCTGAACCATGAAGAATTGGTCTACGAAGCTACAGTTAGAGGGTTGCCAGAAGCCAGTAGTCTTCCCGTGGATACTCTTCTCCTTAAAGTGAGGGAGTTATCGGAACAGGATAACGCAGCCAGCAAATATGTCATTCCTGAGGTACAAACTTCTACGTTTCAACGTTTGCTGGAACAAGTGTTGTTCCAGGTTACAGAAGCTACTTCTGAACTTCAGCTCTCTTACACCGAGAGTAAATATAACAGGTATTTCACCAAAATTAATCATTATATCAACCGCATAATAGATTACATTGCTAAATTTCCAGAATCCAAGCATACTGAAAATTTTCAACAGTTTTTACTCAATTTAGCAGAACATAAAAAGAGTTTGATCAGTCTTAAGCAAAGATCTAAAGAAGTAACTTCAGTCACTGTGCCTTCTCAAGAATTAACTTCAACCCTTACTACTATTCCGTCAGTGTCTGTACCTTCGGTGACTTCTACAGAATTAACTTCAACACTTACTGCTAATCCGTTAGTCTCTGTACCTGTTGTATCTTCTGTACCTCATGCACCCTATGCTAGCGATATGACAATTAGTCTTGGTACTCCTTCTACATCGCAAAATCTGAGCCAACCAAGTAATTTTGTACTTTCCACTTTTTCTAAATTACCGAACCCTATCATGACTTTAATTCAAACACAAGAAAAGTTTTCTGTTAATACTCCAGAAGATATTATGTCATTTCTTTACTTACTACAAGATATGCAGGTAAATAATGTTTCTTTAAATATTCCATCGGTGAGTCTTTTCCAAGCTTTACGTCCGTATACTTGTGGGCTACTGACGCTGTACTTAGCTCAAGCTATTCAGTATCAATTTACCATTCTCCAATTGCATAAGTTTATTATTCATTCTTGTGTGCTATGCCTACTTTTGAACTTTCGAATGGTTATTTTGTGTAAAATCGTTTTTTTTAGTGTAGGGGTTTTGTTCAGGATGCATGCCCTATTCACTGCTCCTACCTATATCACTACTCCTACCTATTCTACTATCTCTTCACTATTTATATCTATACCTCTATCTATTTCTATTCTATAATTTAGCATTTATTCGATCAGTTTTCTGGTGTACTTATGTTTGTAAATTCCGTGGACTAGAGGTTTTGAACAGGAAGGCAGTCCCTGCTCACCACTTCTACTCTGCCTATGAATTCTATACACCATCTTATTTCTCTAATCTTTTGGAAAATTTTGAAATATGTACTATCTTATTATATGGTGTTATTTCTAGCCATTGTTGGTACATATATTTCTTTTTGCTAGATTGTCTAAATTTGGAATTTGTATTGTTCATTACACCCACCGGTGGGGAAACAAAAATTGGGTAAACAAAATTTGGATAACAAAAAGTGTGTAAACAAAAACCTAGGTAATTAGTAAATTAATGGTTGTATTAGTAAATTAGTAGGTGAATTCGTAAAATTATTCCATATATATAAAGAATTGGATGTAGAAATAAATAAATAATATTTGTGTTGTTAAAATTCATGATCATACCAATTGTGGAATAATTGTATTTTTTCATAAGTATATTCTTTGGGAGTTTTGTATTACTTAGCTTGTAGTCAAATTTTCATTTAAATTTATTATTGTCATAACTTAATATAAAGAAGTCAAAATTTCAGTATTTTCTCTGTATTTTCTTACTGTATCTCAATTCTATTTGTGTCCTCTGGCGATTTTTCTGGTTTGAAAACTTATAGTTTCAAATCTTTTCATTTTGGGTTTGCCAGTTGTAAGTAGTTCTGTTTTTCCTTTTTCCATATGTGGAAGAAGTTTAAAAACAAAAAAGGGCATATTTACTGTATGGTAGAAATACAGATATATGTGAATCTGTTTGAACCTAACTTTTCATAGGCCTATATGCTTCATAATCCTAATTTCATAAGTAAAGTTGTAATAATTGTCAAAATGAATAAAAGTGCCATATATTTAGAATAATAGTGCCATTACAAATTTATATATGAAGAGTTTAAATATACAGAATATTAAATTATTAAATTAATGTAACTTATCACCCTATTTCAAGCCAGATATTTAATTCAAAATTAGCATAAGGTTTTTGCTTGTAATATATTGCGTTAAAAGATTTTGTAGTTGTTTAAGCATTTTCTATGGAACAAAATCTGCTCGCAGTTTGTTTGCATTTACAGTAACAATACCCCGTGCCAAAAGAAGTCTCAAGTTGTGCTACACTACTGCTGTTGTGAAAAGACACTGTATATGCAGTACTTGCTACTTGTGCTAGAAGATTCAAGAGGATCTGCTCTGCATTGGGAAAGGCCATCCCAGTTTGTTTTGACCTGCCTATTGGTTGGGTCCGGTATTGTTGGATCACCTTGAACATCGCACCTTCAGCAATCAACAACCTCCTGTCTGAATGTATTGTATGCATGAACTCACACACATATCACCATATAGCTGGACTATTACTTAGCACTATATGTTTTTCTGCAAAGGAATTTGGACATTCTTGCAAGGAAATTTCTGTGTGACCATTCGCAATATTCATTCCTGCATTCTCTACATAGCACTATTCTGAGACCATGTACTCTTTTTGACAGACACTCTGAAAATTTTGTGGTGGTGCTTGTTTCGGCGGGGGAGCTGTACTGTGCCTTACTTTAAAAACTGTTATAATCCAGTGCACAGTACGTTAAAACACTTTTTCTATCATATAAAACACTTTTTCTATACATGCTGCGAGTAGGTTAGTTAGTATGGCAAGGTTAATTATGTTTACTTCTTGGCTTGAAATAGATGATATATCAATTGTTCTATTACGACGTTGTGACGTCATCAGTAAATTTTGTTCATGGCGCTGATGTCGCATCACATGGTAAGAGTAGGGGGAAACAGAGGTTTCTTGTTACCATCAAAATATTAGTCTCGTCACTCTTCATTCTCCCGCTATCGTCTGATCTTCTCCTTCGTTTCCGGACTGTGTACGTGTGTTCTTCGGATGCATCATGGTGAATGGAGTTACGCTTGCTTCACGTCGCTTGCCGTCATACTGGTTGTTGTAAGTAGTCGATTTGATTTTTATAACTATCTTATGTTATTCTGGAAATCTTCTACATGCAATCGCCAGTATGGCCCGCTTTGCCGTGAACCCAGCGTAACACGTGTAAATCTAGAGTGAGTGTATATTCTTTTTCTATCTTTCTTTTCTCCTTTCTTTCTATAATCAAATTCAACAGTAATAATCATGGCACTTAAATTAAATTTCAAGGCTCTTTAAATAAATAAAGTTAATTTGTAGATATTGTTACTAAACATTGTTGTACAGTATTTGTTAAAATTAAAAATTGTTTGTGGAAACCAAAATCTTTAATTATGCTGGCCCTTAGTTTCCTTTAGCACCTTTCATGTATTTTCAGAATGATTTTCTATATTGGCTTTTGTATAACACCAGGATTTTCTAGGGTGTTATGGCCAAATACGTTACGGGTTGGGTTTTGACTTGGGACTTAATGATGATTTTGAGATTTTTGGTATTTCACTGCTACTTTTCAGACAGGTCCCTGAGTATAAGTATTAATTAAATAAGAACCCGTAGCAATTGGTCTACGGAATTTACCCAAATAAATACACCATAAATTTCAAAACGCTGTAGTATTATACAGCTATAATAAAATTTAACAGTAATGATCCAATTGCTACGGGTTCTTATTTAATTAATACTTATACTCAGGGACCTGTCTGAAAAGTAGCAGTGAAATACCAAAAATCTCAAAATCATCATTAAGTCCCAAGTCAAAACCCAACCCGTAACGTATTTGGCCATAACACCCTAGAAAATCCTGGTGTTATACAAAAGCCAATATAGAAAATCATTCTGAAAATACATGAAAGGTGCTAAAGGAAACTAAGGGCCAGCATAATTAAAGATTTTGGTTTCCACAAACAATTTTTAATTTTAACAAATACTGTACAACAATGTTTAGTAACAATATCTACAAATTAACTTTATTTATTTAAAGAGCCTTGAAATTTAATTTAAGTGCCATGATTATTACTGTTGAATTTGATTATAGAAAGAAAGGAGAAAAGAAAGATAGAAAAAGAATATACACTCACTCTAGATTTACACGTGTTACGCTGGGTTCACGGCAAAGCGGGCCATACTGGCGATTGCATGTAGAAGATTTCCAGAATAACATAAGATAGTTATAAAAATCAAATCGACTACTTACAACAACCAGTATGACGGCAAGCGACGTGAAGCAAGCGTAACTCCATTCACCATGATGCATCCGAAGAACACACGTACACAGTCCGGAAACGAAGGAGAAGATCAGACGATAGCGGGAGAATGAAGAGTGACGAGACTAATATTTTGATGGTAACAAGAAACCTCTGTTTCCCCCTACTCTTACCATGTGATGCGACATCAGCGCCATGAACAAAATTTACTGATGACGTCACAACGTCGTAATAGAACAATTGATATATCATCTATTTCAAGCCAAGAAGTAAACATAATTAACCTTGCCATACTAACTAACCTACTCGCAGCATGTATAGAAAAAGTGTTTTATATGATAGAAAAAGTGTTTTAACGTACTGTGCACTGGATTATAACAGTTTTTAAAGTAAGGCACAGTACATTCTACGAGCAAAATAAAATCACTTTACCATGTGTATAATACATTATTTTAAGACAGCTGTTAAAATTTGCCCACATGCGAAGCAATATTTACCACATTCATGGCCGTCCGGAAGGGGGGGGGGGCAGGGTAGGGCTGCTGCCCCTCCCTGGAAATTCTGTTTACACATAAATCTCTGAACTATATGGCTAGAAGCAACTAATACGAAATGAGACTTAAGTTTCCACATACTGCAGTTGGAGTTGTTTAGACAAAAATGAGTTGTAACTACTCGGTAACTTAGATTTGAGCATGTAGGAATAATCACTTCCACTAAACTTGAAATAATTTCTAGCCAAACACTTTTTTAAATAAAGGTAAGACAATGGAAGTATCGCATTTTATTTGAATAGCACCTGTGAAATTGTAAGGGGTAGAAAATTTCATGAGATTGTACTACATCAGATTTTTTCTTTGTATTCATAGTCATAAGAACGACTATGGTAAATCAATTACAGTATGTGGATTGTAATAATAGAAATAATAATAATAATAATAATAATAATAATAATAATAATAATAATAGCAATAATAATAAAGTGGTTGTAATAGCAGTTTAGTGATTGGGGTGGTGGCTGTAATTTATTCATTGCCCCCCCCCTTGACAAAATTTCTGCGGACGCCCATGACCACATTGCACAATAAAAATCATACTCTTGTTGATTGACGCAATATATTCGGCAGTCTTTCAATATGATCTACAGAGGATCAATCTTATTGTACAATGTCAGTTATTGTGCCATATATTGACGATAATATTGATCGTCTAGGGGCTGCTTTAAGGATAAAACTATCAAGAACTGAAGGGAACACGATAAAAAAAGAAATGTATGACAAGGTATAGCCATTAGAAGCTCATGCAGATAATTAAAATTATTCTGTGGTCATAAATAGAGACCGGATTTTAAAGGGAAAATATTCACCCGAAAAAGGACAAAAAAAAGGGAAAATTATTGCCAAGAAAAGTTGGGAAAAAAGGGATATAAAAGTAAGAGAGTGTAAAAATTAAACAGAGAAATACATGTTTGTTTTATGTAAAGCCTTTGCTTGCTCTACAGCAGCTGATTCTGTAAAATCTAATGACTGAAGACATTTTTTTTTATTTTGTTGAAATTCTCACAGAGGAAAATAGCACGCAAAATCCATGTTCCCCACCTTGTTATAATGGGAAACTTAGGCAATGGCAAGCCTGTGATTTCCCTGTAACGCTCTATTCTGCTGGGAGGAATTATTTTTTCAATTGTGAATCAGTGAAAACAATTTTTAATATTTTCATATTGCCAAATACTGGGTAATTTACGAATTTTTCAAAATAAATTAGCAAAAAAGGTACTGGAAAGGGAAAGTTCCTTAAAAAAGGGAGATGAGCCTAAAAAAGGAAAAAAAGGGACGTTAAAACCAGGTCATTTGCAGTTGAAACTTACTCAGTAATGTCCTGTTAAATTTTATCACGTTTTGTGATGGAATATAAAAAAAGGAATTCCCTTTAAAATCCGGTCTCTAGTCATAAATCCACGAATGAGTGAATGAGTGAATGAGTAGATGTTAATTAATATTAATCTATGGTAGAAATTCATGCATGAATGAAGAGTAATTGTAAGTACATGAATGAAATGAACCAATAATGGATCCTAACATAGGCGTAACCAGGCCGACCATATGGGGGGGTTATAACATCCGCGGGGTCCTCCCCCGGAAAATTTAAAAAATTAAGATGCACAAGAACAAGTTTTAAGCTTCCGGGGGTCCTCCCCCGGAAAATTTTAAAAATTAAGACGCACAATAACAAGTTTTAAGCTTCCCACGCTTTATACTTGTATTGTGTAATTTATGGGCAGACTTAAAAAAAAATAATTTAATCAATGGGGGGGGGGGTTCAAACCCCCAAAACCCCCCCTCGTTACGCCTATGGATCCTAAGCGGAATTCCAAATCGGTAAGAAAAAAGGAATAGGAACGAACTAGCCCTTCCTTACCCTACACACGAGACTTAAGTTTCAGCACTTCCGGCGCGTGGCTACGTCATCAAAACAGAGTGTCGCGTGATGTCAACTATAGCGTGTGCTCTCCCCTCTGTTATCCTGAATGAGTATTGTTATTGCTATCCACGCACAGCTACGAATCTCTCCTGAAAATTCGAGGAAAACCAACATAGTACAAAAATAACATTTTTAAACAGTCATAGGTAAAAGAAACACTTTTAACAGTATTTGATATTAATTAAAAAATAAATAATTATGTAACTGAGTGGCATAAAATTATAACTCTCCAGGCTGACCAACTCCGATTGCTTTACATAGAAAATACTTTATTAGTAGCCTACGTCTTTTATGATGAGTTGCCTGACTTAACATATTAATTGTATTTGTATTACTAGCGTGTGCCTGCGGCTTCGCACGCGATAATTATTTCAAAAATTAAAAATTAAGAGCATAATAGTTAAATCATTATATTTATTAACACCTAAATCACGTGAATTACATACCACGATTAGATAGCGTCGCCTGGTAAAAGCGACCTCAGATTCGAGTTCCCTGGCCCAGAAAACCCCTGCATAGTGAGTTTCGTCCAAGTCGAACATTGTTTGACCATATTTAGGCCTATATTGAATATTCCTCTTCCGTGTAGGTTGAAAATTTCATATGTCTACCTGACTTGACATTCTAAACAAATGAATCGTCAAGGATGGACCTACAAAATCAAGCGATCGCCCGCGATAATTATTTCAGAAATTAAAAATTAAGAGCATAATAGTTAAATCATTATATTTATTAACACCTAAATCACGTGGACTACATACCACGATTAGATAGCGTCGCCTGGTAAAAGCGACCTCAGATTCGAGGTACTTGGCCCAGAAAACCCCTGTATAGTGAGTTTCGTCCAAATCGAACAACGTTGGACCATATTTAGGCCTATATTGATTATCCCTCTTATAATAATAATAATAATAATACTAATCCTCTTCGGTGTTGGTTGAAAATTTCATATATCTGCGTGCCTTGACATGATAAACAAATGAGTCGACCAGCGTGAGCTACAACATTCAAGCGATCGTGATGGTTTTATGAAAAAAATAGCCAAAGCCTACTGTAATTGATTTGACATTGAAATGTGTAACTGAAAACTGATGGTTCGAAAACGCAAAAAATACACGTTTTCTGCCCGTTTTTCACTCATAACTCAGTAACGAAAGCAAAAACTAAAAATGTAATATGCCGGAAACCTTCCCGGGAATGTACTCAACAACTTCCCAAAGTTTCATGGCGATCGGATGAATGGTGTAGTAATGCATAAAGGACAGACACACACACACACACATACATTCATTTTTATATATATAGATAACTTGTGTAATTCATTAACAATTGTTGTCTTTTTATGATATTGATATTTTCATTGTATATTTTTCTACTTTAATTGTATTCCTAGATAATGTAATTTGTTTAAACTCCTGGTTGAGTGTAAGAGAAGGCGCGTGGCTTAACTCTGCCAGGTTAAACAAACCATTATTATTATTATTATTATTATTATTATTATTATTATTATTATTATTATTATTCTTTCTCTTTCTTTCTTTATCTTAGTTTTACCTCTCCCTTTTAGGATTTAAGCGACCCAAGTCGCCCGGGCCTTACAGGGCCGTGACCTGTTTATTATTATTATTATTATTATTATTATTATTATTATTATTTGTATTTTTATTAGTTTCAAATATTTGCACATGATTATTAAATAGACTCAATTTGATGAAAATTCAAATTTTAAAAAAATTCACGTTTTTTAAAATGTGACATTTCTCAATGTGATTGCAAAAATTGTAATACACGGTGGGTGAAAAGCGTTGTCCTTAAGTTGGTAGCCTGTATACCAGAACTGTCTGTCTGCACACTCCAATATGGCTGGCCCCACGGTATGTAATGAATTAGAATAAATCTAACATTTATGATTTCAAAAATTTTAACGGCTGTCTAAAAAAATAGTGCATGGTATATCTGGTAAAATGATTTTTATTTTGCTCGTAGAATTGCCTTCGGGCTCGTTCCGCAAACATACCTACTCGCAAAATAAAATCGCATGGAAAAATATGAATTTGTATATGATTATTAAATAGACTCTCCTTGATAAAAATCGAAAATGATAAAAAGCAACAAGCCTTTTTGAATTTTAAATTTTTTACGGTGATCGCAAAAATCGGCATATTTGATGGTTGAAACGCGTTGTCGACTCCATTCCTTATGCTGGCAGCCGCGCACCAGAAAATCAATAACCTCTGTCTGTACATGTGCATATGCACAGGGCAGCTCGAGCCTCCAATATGGCTCCGCGGCATGTAATTCATAATAAATAATAACTAAATAAATTTATTATTAATATTTCATAGAAACAGATGTCTAAAGAATAGTGTATGATACAAAACGTAGAATGATTTTAATTTTCTCGTAGAATTGTTTACACTTTCTCTTACGGGATCAATACACAAACATACCTACTCACAAAATAAAATCTCTCTTTTACCACATGTATCGTAAATAACTACCTATTTTTAGATGAATGAAAACATTACTCATGCAATAAAATGTTAGTCGCCCTTACCCATAAAAGCATAACAGTGCCATTCTCATTGGCCTATTTTAGAATATTAAGCTATTCTATTGGCCAAGAGAATTATGACTTCATTTTTTCGTATAAATTATCTATCCACCTCGTCAATTTTTTAGTATTGCCTCGCGAATAATAACGCTCGAAGTGATGCTTAGAAATTGAATGCGCACTCCCGCATGTGTACAGAAAGTCATGTGAGTGTTGCATATCATTTATTAAAAAAACAGACTATGAACAGAAAACAAAAGTTGCGTAAGAATTAATTTTATTCCTTCTAGGGTATAAGAAGATTTGATTATGTAAGAAAATGGAGCCACATCCTCGCCACTTCCGCTTGCGAATGTGTTAATTATGCAGAACTGTGGCCACGCGTGTTTTGTGGAGAAATCCAGGAAATCGAGTTTCCCAATGCCTGAAACTTGATCAAGGCTCAAGAACTGCAGTACTCATGCCTTCCCTTCAGATACGAGTGTCATATGTGCTGCTGCTGTATGGAACGAATCCCTACTGTGCTTTCTTAATACTTACTTACTCAGTGGCAATAGACAACTCCTAAGGAATCTAAAGGAATATTATCTATTTTATGGAACCCGGAGGTTCATTGCCGCGCTTACCTGAGCCCGCCATTCAACCCTATTCTGGGCTAACTCCATCCAACCATCCCTCTCAAATCCTACTCTTAAATATCTACCCTTAAACTGACCTCCCATCTACGTCTAGGTCTTCTCAAAATTACTTCATCCGTTGTTGGAAGAAAGTAAAAATATTTGTGCAACTCATCTTCGCTCTAATTTTTCTGCTCATAGCATCAGGAAAATAGAGAAAGTATTGTGATCGTGACAGAAAAAAACCGAAAAACACCGGGGAAAACATGTTTCTCGATATTTTAGAAGCCGAAAATTGTATTTTGAACGAAGTCTGTCTGCGAGACCCGTTGCGGGTAAAAGGGGCTTTGTATCTACGTCTTTTTCTAGTTTATAGACTTTGTTCGACTTTGTTAGAATTTGTTTTCTGTAACTAAAATATTAAGCATACTTTTCATGAAAACTTAAAAAATATATATAAGATAAATGACGATGTTTTAGTAAAAATACAGACTTGGAAACTTCTATCTATGATCATTATTTATTTATTGAATATACAGTTTTAATGAAACCTACTTCACCCGAAGATCATTAGGGTTATAGTTTTAACAAATTTAATTTGTAATTTACATATTTATCTTTCTTTATTTGGCTATGATATACCATTCCGTTCTATAACTAGCAGTGCTGAGCATTAACACCCAATTACCCTGGTAACTTTAAACTATAATCGATTGTGTACATAAGACAGAAAATAATAAAATTGTTTAGAACAGCATTTTCTTAGTAATGTACGAAATAATGGTTTAGCGTAAAGAATTTTACAATAATCCAGATGTCCTTTTAAAACGTGTCTTTCTCTTTCAAACACTGGACAATTAAATAAAAGATGTTCCACAGTTTGTTGTTCGCCATTTATACAGAGGTATCCATTTTCTCTCATCAAATTGAATCTTTCGAAATAGGAGCCAAAATTCCCATGTCGAGACAGAAATTGGGTCTATCTATGATTAATAAAATGGCTATATCCGTTTTTCTTTAAAAATTACTTAGGTGGTTGTTGCTGGTGTCCATTTTCGATTTTTCTCGACTATATCCTTTTCGGTAGAAGATACTTGAAAACCAAAGTTGTTGAGACAAATAAGATGAATCTTCTCTCCTACGCAATTCTTTATAAAACTAATAAGTATCCAGACAGATACGAAATAAGCATGACTTCAATGCACGGTATCAGATCACACCACAATTAAAATTAAGAAATAGCCATAGTTACACGAATAGCACACAATAGCATGAAACTTGGTAAACGCATTTATAATGTCCATGGGACATTCATATTGGACCAAATCTGTTGACCGGTACCGGAGTAATGCCCAATTTAGCGCCTATTTTATGGTAATATGTTAGAAAGAATTTATTAAATTCAAATCAATTCATATACGGCTTTGGAAGTTGCAATACAGTTAACTTGGACAAATAACACTACCCACATATTACTTCACATATGCTTATCAAACTAGACCTTTGTTCTTCCGTAAGCCCTGCTTAATGATTCGATCTGGAGCTAACTCGGAAATCGATTTCAAAAATAACTTATTTTCTGCATATCATAATTCCAATTATCACTGAATAAACAAAAGCATTCTGGCACTTTGTTATATCAGTTTACCTATTTATTTTGTAATTGTAGTGAAAAGCTGCATTACACTTAGCCTACTAAGTAACACGTAAGCATGTATGTATGTATGCACAGTCGGTCAAATAAAAAACGTCGGGCGGTATTTGATTAAGTATCACGAACGAACATATGCGCATGTACAGGAAGACTTAAGGTTAGGTTCACACCTGCCTCTTGTCTATCCATGTATTTTCTTGATTATTTAGTCAGTTTTGATCCAAAACAAACATGTATAGAAGGCTGTGGCTATATGTCTCACATCCGCCATATTCTTGGTTGCAAATTCTTATAATACTAATAATTAATAAATTCGCAAGGAATATGATTATTCAAGGAGCATTTTTTAAAGATTTTATTTTATAATACCGGTACTTGTAGTGCAAAACCAATAACTTACGTTCAACTTCTGCAACCAATGTAGCATCGAAATACGCGGCCGGCCACATCGACGATTCCTATGAAAACTTCCGGTCGCATTAAGAAATATGGTCTTTAAGAAATATGGAACCTTCTCGATGCTTCAGAGGCCGAAAAATGCTGGTCAGTTACAGCCCTAACTACAGTTTCTTTCAAGCTAGCATTTGTAGGCCTATGTGGCGCGATGACACACAGCAAAATGAATTATGACAATACATTAAGTTGAATATCGTATGTTGCGCTTTCCGCGTAGTTCATTTTTTCCCGCGTTCATTTTTTTCCCTCCTGCCGCATGGCCTCATATGTTCCGAGAACGTCCTGTATTTTATGTTTTTTATAGGAAACTTGTGAACTAATGCGTTAAAACTTTAATTGAGTGCTTTTCAAAAATCTGTGCAAATTGATTGTTGCTGAATGAAGAAAACAGATGCAAAGAATGCTAGCTTTTGTTTACAGGGATCTTACTGTCGGAATAATAATTAGTAGTAATTTCTATTTATCTGTGCAAGAACGTAACAAATAAACGCTCTTAATTATTTTCTTTTCTGCACGCGTGATGGAACCGATCCGGTGGCCAATCTGTGGCGCACAATCTCTCCTAACAGAATCAAAACTCCAACACCCAGTCCCATGAAGAGAAAAACGAAAGCTATCATCAGATGGTCAAGCGAAAACACGAAGTAACCATCTTCGTCCTCCTCGTTAAAATCACCGCGTTTGTCGGAGAAACGGGCTATTTCCCAGGACGTATGGAGTTCTTTGTTGATCTTGTCGTAGAATCCGGACTCGATGACCAGCTTCTGCACTTCCACGAAGCGGTTTAACAGAGGACTGCCTTTAGTGAAGTAAAAGGCTGAGCGGTACATTTTGATGAATTCGTCAATGGCACAGAGTTTGGTGACTCTCTTGGGCAGCTGATTCGCTGCCACGTACCTCGCCAAGAACTCGCTCTTCACCACAGAGAAATTGCCGTCTATTGCTGTCCACTTCAGACACTCCACAAAATCCAGGCATGCAATCCTCTTCCGCTTCATTTCCTGTATCTTCCAATCAGACTCGTCCGACTCGTACAGCGAACCATCTTGGTCAGGTGTGCTTCCGAATGGCAATCCAGACGCTAACAATTCCTCTATGCTGGTGATTTGAGATGTAAGGCCAGGGTCCACCAAGACGCTGGTGAAGAAAGTCTGGAATACCATACTCATAGCGAAGGCATATACCACGAAGAGTAAGAAGAAGAGACGTGGCAACGCTGTGTGGGGCATCTCTGACACACCCACCCCCAACATAACTGCCCAAATGTTGTATAAGCTGAGCCCCAGAGTCCGGTAAGCAGCATGTACTCGATCTAGCGAATTCTTCGCTAGCAGATGAATGAAGAAGGCTACTAGGAGGATCACGATGAGCATCATTATCCACACTGACAGGGAGAAGATCTGCGATATCTTTTGCAGTCTCTGAACCGGCACAGGGCAGGGTACAAAAGCCTTTGCACCCGTAACCTCGTAAGGAAAAATAGGATCTCCGTAAGCCATCAGAAGGGGGAGTAATACCAATCCTCCGATCCCCAAATCCACTTCTTTATAGGCAATTTTTTCTAATGTTTTAGTGAATACCTGGGGTATATCATAGTGGAATGGCAAAGCATGGAATACGATCGACATGTTCAGTTTATGCATGATCACCTTCAGGAATTCGACTTCAAGTCCAGTGAAATCGTAGGTCACAACGTTATTTTCATCCGTTGTGTTGGACAGGGGAACCGAGATAGGCGGGTAATTCCCAGCGCAAACCTTTACCGGCATGCCGTCAAAATACTTAGGCACTTTATTTCCAAACAAAACGGCATTCTTCAAAAACACTCCTTCAGGAAGCCATTCGTCTATCATCAAAACTGGATTTGAGTATCCCTTGTACGGATCTAATGTGAACACCTGTAAGGATTTCCTTTGTTCTGAAGGAATTACTAGGGCGATGTTGATTATTTGGAATCCTTTCCAAAGATCGGTGAGGACAAAGTCCGCGACTTGTTCAGGAGTTTCTTCACCAAAGTCTGTAATGACCAGCAGGAACTGTGCTCGAGCGTTCCAGGAGTTAACTTGATACGTCATTGTACTAACCTGTTCCAACACGGAATAAGCATTATCACTGCACACTAAGTACGTGTAATACTTTCCCATGTAGTCATCAAATGGAGAATTTGCTCCGCATTCCGTGCATGCTACGTGTAGGCTCCAGTTCCCTTCGCTGTTGATCGCTCCCAAAACAGCGGCAATTCCAGGTGCCTTCTCGTAAGAAACGAAAACTGTCTTCTGAGGTGAGACATAACTTTCAAAAATCTGCCTTACACAGGCGGCAAATTGTTCTTCCTGGGAGACCCAACTTAATGCTGCTGTCAGCGTGATTAGTAACATGTTTATGAAATGCTCAAAGTGTCGAGCAGAAGCTCAGAATGTTTCCACACAGGATTTGACGTTTCTGTGCAACAAATTCAATAGCCTCGAGAAAAATAATAGCCAAACACTTAGAATGCCGACCACATCCCCTAATTCAGTCACCTACCAATACAATCTTTCAGTCATTCGATGGCAATGAAGTCGATATGTTTATGAAATGCTCAATGTGCCGATCAGAAGCTCAGCATTTTTCCACTCAGGATTTGAGATTCTGAAGCAAGAAATTCACTAGCTTAAAAAACAGAAAGACGCCTAGTGTGATACCAAGCCAAACATGTCTCCTAATCCCTCATTCTACCAACTTAGTTAAAATATTGCGATGTTTGGCACAGAGACCATGGTTTAGAGTTTAGTTTCTTCAAAGTATTCTAATTATGTGTTCAAAGTGTGAAAAATAATTAATTAGTTTTGCTGAAATCTACGAGATTCTTTGATTTCAGCGAAAAGAGTAAAGAAGCACCTCTTACTGGCTGTCTGATGTGATGTCAGAAAATACTCTTTTACCTATCCAGGAAGGTTCAACAGATTCAAAATTACGGTACACAGAGGTTTTTTTTCCCCAATTTATCCCTGTTCATGAACTGCTGATTTATGGATCCTTCTTCAAGTTGAGTGTCTTGTATGCAAGAGGTAGTGGCTAACACTGATAGATCTATAAGACAAATTAGAAGGCCGTAATATTATTTCGCGCAGGCTTATTCTAAATCAGGCAGACTTCACGTTTCTTTTCTACTTTGAGTGAGGATACTTCAAAGAAAAAGACTTCTTTACTCTTGAAGAACGTGCACGAGGCAATGGCACTCTGAACCTGATTTGAGTAAGACTATGCAATCGTTGAAATGCTATTTACTGCTTTGCTGCAAGTTTTTTGCAAGCACTGCACTGATTAGATGATACAAACCAATACAGTATTTCCATTGGAAGTGGCAGGGAGTAATAAAATGAAATCTCATCCTATTACTGTAATGGATGTCGCCTTACACGCGAGAAGGATATTGCACATTTGACTTGTTTTAAATAGGTCACGAGATAAATATAACAATAAGGAAGTTGATAATAATAATAATTAAGGAATCGCGCACAATGTGCATTATCTTAACCTAAGACTTAACCTACCCAGTCCTGAACCCGGGGAGGGGATCTTTCACTACTGAAAAATCCCCCACCCGGCCGGGAATCGAACCCGGGCCGCCGGAGTGGAAGGCAGGCGTGCTACCGACTCACCCACGGCGGCGGACTCACCCCAAATGGGAATAGAACTTAGTATTTCTGAGAACGGTGGAATTTCTATCGCCTATCTCCGGTATCAAAATCAGTGATAGGTCTACAGTTTTCTTTGTAATTACATGAGAAAGCAGCGCTGATGAACCTGCCTCACAAAGAGATTGCAGACATCAGGGGTGTATTCAGAGGGGGCTGAGGGGGCTACAGCGTTAAGTAGTGCTAATATGTTGCACATAATAACATTTTAATTTGACAAATAGGTCTAGTAGACAGTTTGATTGCACATCCTGACAAAATTCAGCCTAACATCGAATTTTTACATGAAATTTGTGAAATATGCTCCGGAAAAATGAGGTATGCTCTATTACTTAAATAAATTTAATACTGTACTAGACGTTCCGTTGTTGGCTGAATTAAATCAAGAATTTTAAAAGATAGCATAAGTTTATGAATTACATAATAAAAATTAAAATAAAACAAGGTTAAGTTATTGCAATAAATGTTAGTAAATTGAAAAATAATGAATATAACGTTGCTTTACTATTATATAATCAGTTACAAAAAAAATATAGTCTATTTACTATCAACAAATTTTATAGTCGGTTTCCAAAACATTCACTTAGCCAAATAGCTTTTTCTTTTAAATTAACAGAGATAAGCACAATATTTGACATCTCACATAATATGCTGTTATAAATGTGACAAATTGGTTAAATATGCACAAATATTTTAATATTGAGCAAATATGATGCATCATTGCAAAACTAACAAAATATGCAAAATTAAAACATCAAATTCTTAATATTTCTTTGACACCTTGTAATAATTTGCATTATTAAAAATATGATTTTCATAAATTTCCGGGCCCTAGTGATAACAGTGTTAGACTTATATAGCCTCTCCCGAAAAAATATCTTGGATACGTCCCTGCCAGACGTCCAATTTTATGTAATACTATCTTAAAATGGTTTTGTATTTTGTTAACTGGAAATTAACTTATGGAGGGCTTTAGATTTTCAAATTATAGTTCCTTATATATATATATGTATTTAGAATTTGAAATGAACTACTTATCACACTCAAACTATTCGCTCAGAAAACGTTTGATATAGCTTTTTTTTATGGCTCTAGAGGATGTAGAATTTTGCATCCCATCGCTTCTACACACCAAGCCTAGTAGGGGTTCAAATAAGAAGAAACAGAAATTCCGGAACATAAAATTGCATTGCCTTTGCGGAATATTTTATTTCTCAGTCTCATGTTACCATACAACCGTTTCGGGGATGAAATTAAAAAGTTATTCAATATCACTTTCATACTTCCCTTCCGAAAAACCTGGGATATAAAAATTTACGCGATGCCAACTGTGCGGAAGGTGCAACGTAGGTTTTAAGTTAGAAATGATTTACACTGATTGCATGGTTATAATTTGTTTATGCAATGAAGTATATTATTCCATTTAAAATTTGTCGTTTAGAATCGCATTAAATGTCTTTTCCTTTAAATGTCCATCCTAAAATCAAGATGCGTCTTATAGTCCGTAAAATACGGTAGGCTGTACTCCTCTACTGAACAAAAAAATCAAGCCCTATTATTGCAAACTAATAAATACCCGCATAAAAACTGCAAAAAGAGTTACTCACTTATAATACGCCAGAGATTGTGCTTATCACGCCATGAATAGGCCTAAACTAGCTGAAATAATATATTCTAATAAATGAACTGAACTGAACTGAAAAACAAATTAACAAGTTAACTACTTCCACTCTTGACAATAAAATTTTCTACAACTTTGTTCCAGTGCATTTTTGCCCCATCTCTAATGGTTACCGACATTTCGCCTTTTTCTAGACACGTTAATAGAAGACACCCTGTATAATGAAGTTTTTCTATAAGAAAAATTACTAACTGTTTTAGTAAAAATACAGACTTCGAAACTTCTATCTATGATTAATAAAATGGCTATATCCGTTTTTCTTTAAAAATTACTTAGGTGGTTGTTGCTGGTGTCCATTTTCGATTTTTCTCGACTAGGCTATATCTTTTTCGGTAGAAGATACTTGAAAACCCAAATTGTAGAGACAAATAAGATGACATTTCTCTCCTATACAATTCTTTATACAGTTAATAGGTATCGAGACAGGTACGAAATAAGCATGACTTCAATGCACAGTATCAGATCACACCACAATTAAAATTATGAAATAGCCATAGTTATAAGAATAGCACGACCGAGCGAGGTGGCCGAGATGGTAACGTCTTGGACTTGCACTCGGGAGGTCCCAGATTCAAACCCCATTAACATCTCGGCCAATGTTCTTTGATTATACCTAATTCGAAGGAGTGAAAAATACTATAAAAACCTGGGCATTATGCAATCCTTGACAATATATTAACAATCTAGGTATGAGAGGCAAGGGGGTCAAACACCCCACTCTGGAATGCCTTATGGCCTCAATAATTCTCCGAGAACCTGTCGTTGATGCAGGGAGAATAAAAAATGTAAATATTTTATACTGAGTTTAGCAAGTACCGGTATACAACTATAACTGCATTATTGTATTTATAAAAATCGGGCCTGGATTTTGATGATCTAAAATACTTAAAAATGAGCTGCCTACAGAAATGGAGAAAAAAATTAATAATAAGAAAAAACAAAACCCAAAACTTGAATTCATCAGATTTGTGTCTGTTCTACATTTACGTATGTTGTTGACCCCATTATATAGGCTTGTAGTTAGTTAATTGGCTATACGGTTAAATGCAAACAGGAAACACCGTCTTTTTGTGTCCAATCTAAAATTATAACAGTTTCTATTTGTTTATGCTTATTTAGATTTCCGATAATATTCGATAACCTCCATATAACCTCCATATAATGCGAGAAACAACACAAAATAAGAAAATAATGACTTTATATTTTTAAAAAAATAACTAAAATATGAAATGTGGAAAAAAAGGCCGATAGTTACAAAACAATTACATTTATTTCTAAAAATTACCTAAAATTAAAAATGGAGAAATTGACCAAAAATTACCATAAAAATTACCATTTTTACAATTTAGAAGTCCATCTGTTTGTAGACACGATAACTTAAATATGCTGTATCGGATTTTCATGAAACTTAGTATACACATTTTTAACGTCCATGGGAAGAAGCCTATTGATTTTGGACCAAATCGGTTGACCGGTAACGGAGTAATGCTCAATTTAGTACCTATTTTATGGTTATGTATTAGAAAGAATTTATAAAATGCAAATCAGTTCTCAAGACAACGTATTGTTTTAGTGTTCATATACGGCGTTGGAAGTTGCAATACTGTTAGCTCTGACAAATAACACTACCCACCTATCCCTTTACATATGCTTATCAAACTAGACGTTTATTCTTCCGTAAGCCCTGCTTAATGAATCGATCTGGAGCTTAACGCGGAAATCGATTACAAAAATAACTTATTTTCTGCATATTATCACAATTGCAATTATCACTGATTAAACAAAAACATTCTGGCACTTTGTTATATCAGTTTACCTATTTATTTTGTAATTGTAGTGAAAAGCTGCATAACACTTAGCCTACTCAGTGTATGTATGTGTGTAATGTTTCATGTATTACTTGTCAAGCGCCTGTGCCTGGAGTGTTCTGCAACCAGCAACGCACGGTTACAACACAGTTGTTTGTTGTATAAACGTCGGAAAGAAGACAACCCAGTTTGCAATAATTGTAGCAAATTGAAGGCGTGAAGTTATCAATGAGATGTCGTAGCAATTATTCTCATTTCACTTTTTTTCTAGAGTAGGCAATTTCTTCAGCTAAAGCAGCTGTCCATCTGTTGCCAACCTTAAGTATCTGTGGAAACTTCCCTCTTTAAATATGAGGTCACACAGCAAAACATCTAGTGAGAAGCTATTTGCAAACATACAGGGTTGTTAAAAATCAATCCATTTTGATTGCATTGAAGCTGCGAAGAAAAATCTCTTTGGAATTAATGTGAAATGACTTCTACACGTAGGCCTAACTTACTCTGCCCAAGTAAAAATTTTAGCCATTAGTATAGTATATTATATTATCCTGTAGAATCCAGTAGTATATTATCCTGCCGGTTGTATTATATGGATGAAGGACATGGTCGCTTACTCTTCAGAAAGAACATAATCTGAGAGTGTTCGAAAACAGGGGGCTCAGGAAAATATTTGGGCCTAAGAGAGATGAAAATGGGGACTGGAGAAAACTGCATAACGACGAGCTTCATAACCTGTACTATTCACCAAATATAGTAAGGGTAATTAAATCACGGAGGATGAAATGGGCTGGACACGGGGGAGGAAACACATTGACTGGGAGACCGGAAGGAAAGAGACCACTTGGAAGACCTAGACGCAGGTGGGAGGACAATATTAGGATAGATTTAAGGGAAGTAGGATTTCCGAGGAATGGTTGGATGGAGCTAGCACAGAATAGGGTTGAATGGCGGACTCAGGTAAGCACGGCAATGAACCTTCGGGTTCCATAAAATAGACAACATTCCTTTAGCTTGCTGAGGAATTATCTACTGCCATTGAGCGAATGAGTGACTATAGTAGGCTATTATATTTTAGATAGATATTTTTTAAAGCCATTAAGCAAATTACAAGCAATAGACACCGTCAATAGGATATTTGATACATTACTTAGTATACTAAAAACCCATTAATTGTAAATGTATTTGAATTAACATAAGAAATTCGTCCAAAGCATGAAATAGATTGAAATTAACCATTTATATAACTTACGTTAAAAAACTTGCAGATTAAGATATTTAAAATTGTAGGAAACTTATTCTCCACTATATTATACAAAGTTAGTTAAAAGTTCCACAACACTTAAATAAATTTTGAAGCATGTGGTTCCGTGACATAGAACTCAGTGTTTTGGGCTAACCATATATGCAGAATTAAAAAAAAGATATTACCTAATTTTGCGGACTTAGGGTTTAACCGGAAATAACTCCAGCATTATTATTTTAAATAGAACACCCAATATATTTATATTTTGTCAAAAAGTGCTTATTGAGTGCTTTTCAAAAATATGTGCAAATTTATTGTTGCTGAATGAAGAAAACAGAAAACAAATAATTCTAGTAAAACGCTTTTGTGTACTGGGATCTGACTGTTGGAATAATAATTAGCAGTAATTTCTATTTATCTGTGCAAGAACGTAACAAATAAACACTCTTAATTATTTTCTTTTCTGCACGCGTGATGGAACCGATCCGGTGGCCAATCTGTGGCGCACAATCTCTCCTAACAGAATCAAAACTCCAACACCCAGTCCCATGAAGAGAAAAACGAAAGCTATCATCAGGTGGTCGAGCGAAAACACGAAGTAACCATCTTCGTCCTCCTCGTTAAAATCACCGCGTTTGTCGGAGAAACGGGCTATTTCCCAGGACGTATGGAGTTCTTTGTTGATCTTGTCGTAGAATCCGGACTCGATGACCAGCTTCTGCACTTCCACGAAGCGGTCTAACAGAGGACTGCCTTTAGTGAAGTAAAAGGCTGAGCGGTACATTTTGATGAATTCGTCAATGGCACAGAGTTTGGTGACTCTCTTGGGCAGCTGATTCGCTGCCACGTACCTCGCCAAGAACTCGCTCTTCACCACAGAGAAATTGCCGTCTATTGCTGTCCACTTCAGACACTCCACAAAATCCAGGCATGCAATCCTCTTCCGCTTCATTTCCTTCATCTTCCAGTCAGACTCGTCCGAATCGTACAGCGAACTATCTTGGCCAGGTGTGCTTCCGAATGGCAATCCAGATGCTAACAATTCTTCTATGCTGGTGATTTGAGATGTAAGGCCAGGGTCCACCAAGACGCTGGTGAAGAAAGTCTGGAATACCATACTCATAGCGAAGGCATATACCACGAAGAGTAAGAAGAAGAGACGTGGCAACGCTGTGTGGGGCATCTCTGACACACCCACCCCCAACATAACTGCCCAAATGTTGTATAAGCTGAGCCCCAGAGTCCGGTAAGCAGCATATACTCGATCTAGCGAATTCTTCGCTAGCAGTTGAATGAAGAAGGCTACTAGGAGGATCACGATGAGCATCATTATCCACACTGACAGTGAGAAGATCTGAGAGATCTTTTGCAGTCTCTCAACCGGCACAGGGCAGGGTACAAAAGCCTTTGCACCCGTAACCTCGTAAGGAAAAATAGGATCTCCGTAAGTCATCAGAACGGGTAGGAAAACCAAACCTCCGATGCCCAAATCCACTTCTTTATAGTAAATTTTTTCTAATGTTTTAGTGAATACCTCGTGTATATTATAGTGGAATGGTAAAGCGTGGAATACGATCGACATGTTCAGTTTCTGCATGATCACCTTCAGGAATTCGACTTCAAGTCCAGTGAAATCGTAGGTCACAACGTTATTTTCATCCGTTGTGTTGGACAGGGGAACAGAGATAGGCGGGTAATTCCCAGCGCAAACCTTTACCGGCATGCCGTCAAAATACTTAGGCACTTTATTTCCAAACAAAACGGCATTCTTCAAAAACACTCCTTCAAAAAGCCATTCGTCTATCATCAAAACTGGATTTGAGTACCCCTTGTAAGGGTCTAACGTGAACACCTGTAAGGATTTCCTTTGTTCTGAAGGAATTACTAGGGCGATGTTGATTATTTGGAATCCTTTCCAAAGATCGGTGAGGACAAAGTCCGCGACCTGTTCAGGAGTTTCTTCACCAAAGTCTGTAATGACTAGCAGGAATTGTGCTCGAGCGTTCCAGGAGTTAACTTGATACGTCATTGTACTAACCTGTTCCAACACGGAATAAGCATTGTCACTGCAGACTAAGTACGTGTAATACTTTCCCATGTAGTCATCAAATGGAGAATTTGCTCCGCATTCCGTGCATGCTACGTGTAGGCTCCAGTTCCCTTCGCTGTTGATCGCTCCCAAAACAGCGGCAATTCCAGGTGCCTTCTCGTAAGAAACGAAAACTGTCTTCTGAGGCGAGACATAACTTTCAAAAATCTGCCTTACACAGGCGGCAAATTGTTCTTCCTGGGAGACCCAACTTAATGCTGCTGTCAGCGTGATTAGCAACATGTTTACTCAAAGTGTTGACCAGAAGCTCAGAATGTTTCCACACAGGATTTGACTTTCCTGTGCAACAAATTCAATAGCCTCGAAAAAAATTATAGATATATATCTAGCATGCCAACCACATCCCCTAATTCAGTCATCTACCAATACAATCTTTCTGTCAATCGATGGCAATGAAGTCGAAATGTTTGTGAAATGATCAATGTGCCGATCAGAAGCTCAGCATTTTTCCACACAGGATATTGAGATTCTAAGGTAAGAAATTCAATAGCTTAAAAAAAATAGAAAAACGTCTAGTGTGTTATCAAGCTAAACATGTCTCCAAATCCCTCATTCTACCGACTTAGTCCAAAGATGGCGATGGTTGGCACAGCGATCATGGCTTCGAGTTTAGTTTCTTCCAAGTATTCTAAGTATGTGTTCAGAGTTGGAAAAACAATGTTTTGCTGAATTCACTGATTGCTTCTAACAGATTCTTTGATTTCAGCGAAAAGAGTCAAGAAGCACTTTTGACTGGCTGTCTGATGTGATGGCAGAAAATACTCTTTTACCTATCCAGGAAGGTTCAACAGATTCAAAATTCCGGTACACAGTGTTTTTTTTCTTTCTTTTCTTTTCTTCAATTTATTCCTGTTCATGAACTGATGACTTGCTGATTCCTTTTTCAAGTCTAGTGTTTTGTGATGCAAGAGGTAGTGGCTAACACTGATAGATCTATAATACAAATAAGAAGGCTTACTCTAAATCAGGCTGACTCCACGTTTGCTTTCTACTTTGAGTGTAGATACTTCAAAGAAAAAAAACACTTTTACTCTTGAAGAACATGCACGAGGCAATGGCACTCTAAATCTGATTTGAGTAAGACTATGCAATCATTGAAATGCTATTTACTGCTTCGCTGCACGTTTTATGTAAGCACTGCACTGATTAGATGATACAAACCAATAAACTATTTCCATTGGAAGTGGCAGTTAGTAATAAAATGAAATCTCATCCTATTACTGTAATGGATGTCGCCTAACACGCGAGAAGGATATTGCACATTTTACTTGGTTTGAATAGGTCACGAGATCAATATAACGACAAGGAAATTGATAATGCTAATGGGAATGGAACTTAGTATTTCTGAGAACGGTGGGATTTCTGTCACCTATCTCCGGTGTCAAAATCAGTGTTAGGTCTACAGTTTTCTTTGTAATTACTAGGGCAAGGTATTTGATTATTTTGCATATTTTATATATACATAACGAAATTAGCCAATAGTACAAAAATCGCAATACATTATCAGAACTTTCCACGTAAACAGGGAAGTATTGAGTTGGGATCGGATTCAGATAGATTTAGTTTTGAACATAAACGTGATTTGAATTGTCAAGTGGTAGTGGTAGTGGGCATCCATCAAAGTTATCACCAGAATTAACACTGCTTAACCCGGTTATCAGCTTGACCACTAGCCCTCAGGGGAAACATTAAAAAGAAAAGCTATGTAGATTTCAATGTGTGATTGATATGTATGTGGCAAACATTTTTCAGCTTGACTGACATTCCCTGCTATTGCTTTATTACACTGATGCCAATAAAAATAAGTAATCATAGCAACAAAAATAAAATAATAAGTTATAATAAAAAATTACAATCATAATGAAATAATAACAAGGATTAATAATAATAATAATAATAATAATAATAATAATACAAGAACATCAGTAAAACAAAGACGTAATGAAGGATCCATATTTCTTCTTGGCTATCATTTAAATAATTGTCAACAATTTTATTCTTTGCCATGTTAACAACCACATTTTTAAATTTCTTGATTGTATAACTAGGTCTACACCCTTATTTTCTTTGTTGTTGCTAATGCACTGACTGTTCATTGTTCTTATCTATCCAACGTATTGTCTTTAAGTTCTTCTAACGGTATATGAATAATATTTATGGGGGACATTGAAAAAATAAAGTTCAAACCCCCATACATTAAAAGAACTTAAAGACAATATCACAAGAGAAATTAATTCTATCTCGGAAGCTGAATTTGCGCGTGAAAGAAAATTTCCTAAAAAGGTGCAAGTGTTGTGTGGATGCAAGAGGAGGACATTTCCAACGCATCTTGTGATGAGGTGATTGGTTATTTTCATTGTAATTTTAACTGTAATCGTGAGAATCTGAATCACTACATCGTTAGCGTCTTTATTTGCGTAGATATTTCACCCGATCGCTCGGGAGTTGGACCTGGGGCCGCCGCGACGCAGAAACCCGCTTGATTGGCCAACTGTTACGTGAAACTATACACTATTATATTATATACATAATATACAGCAGTCTACTTTCTGAGAACTTAGAAAGCGTGTAAGCCTATTATCATAGACGTAATGCGCTTGCCAACGTCCGATATGGCACGTTCTACGTAGATGCGATAAAAGATCTAATCAGATTTTAACTTACCGGCACTTTATAGATTCGTAAGATTTTGGTTCTGAATGCGCAGTCCTTAAAATCGTTTCCAATTGGTCCCAGCATCTCCTTACTCCAGGCCTGATCGCAATTACAACACACAGAATACAGGCTTTGAGCCATGTCCTAGGCAAACTGCAGGCCTGGTGTTAACTCACGTTTATTGTCATTAGTTGACCTATTAAATCCTTACAATTAAATCACCGGTAAATTACCAGCACGAGTGATATTATTGTCGATAGGATAACGGGCTCGGAATGATCAAATCAACAAAATATGTGTCACAAGGGGAAAACATCTGAGCAGCGCATCTCGCAACAATATCCAATAGTTGAGGTGCGATAGCGCGAACAGTTAAGTGATGATGTGTAAATATTTATATTTGTTAAAATAATAATAATATTAATGTGTATGAGACTGTGTGGTTATCTAGTGGTCAGTCTGCAATGAAGATTCGACTGAATCAGTTTCTCAGTAATAATATAAAGGTAAGATTTACACAGCCACAATACAAACGAAAATCCCTTTCGGCTAGGTGTACGTAGGTAGATTTCAAAGTTCATATTTCTGTAAGAGTTTGATAACATTTAGATGATTCACAACAGTTTAAACGGGCTCGCTTTGTTTTATATTGGGAGTAATTAACTTTTTGTTCTGCGACATGTATCAATAATTGTTACAGACAAGTTTTAGATAATGTTTAGAAGGTTCACAGTAGCTTTCAACGGATATATACTATGCCTGCTAAAGGAGTTAATAGCTTTTTGCCCTTCAACCCCTATTTTTACCCCTTGAGCTAATGGTAGGTGTTATAAAAAAGACCTTTCAAACAAGTTTTTAGTACTGCTCTTAGGAAGTATATTAACTTTAAACGGATGCAAAGTTTTCCATATTAAATGAGGTAGGTCTATAGTGATTTTCATATTAAATGAGTTAGGCCTATAGTGATTTTTCAGTTAAAAAACCTCCCCATTTCTACCCCTTTGGTCCTATTTTGCCCATTAACGAACTTTACAGAGATTCTCCATCTCTGTATATATATAGTTCGGCAGCTCCCGTGTCCACAAAACAATGATCCACTATGATAGCTGTAAACTAAAACAACGTTAAAGAAACGTATCTGGGACATGAAGTCTATAATAATAATAATAATAATAATAATAATAATAATAATAATAATAATAATAATAACAGCCTAATAATATGCCTAATAAAAATCAAAGTTCTCATTACCGTTTCATCTACAACAGAACCAAGTCTTGTGTTAGTGAGTGTTCAATACCCAGCCAAATTTTCGGCACCCCGAAATCTGAAATTCTTAACATGGGAGGGATGCACCTTAATATACCTTAACGTGGTCCGAATACACCTCGGAGTCGGTTTTATTTTCGCGTCCGTTCGCCAGTTATGGATGGAAAACTGACAGAAAACGTAATTTTTCACGCTTACCGAAACAAAGGTGATCATGTATGTAGGCCTAAATGGGAACGATTTGCACGAAACTCAATAGTCGTTTTTTTTTGGGGGGGGGGGACAAGGAACTTTTGAATCTGAGGACATTTTTTCCTGGTGGTGCACTCTAATAATGAATTGTGTAACGACTTAGATGTTTATCTTTTTTAATTATTAAATGATTTTAATTATTACATAATTTATGAATGATTTGTGTGTAAAGACGAGGAAAAATTACTTTAAAAATATAATATCGGATCTTTTATATTTCTTACTATTATCTGTGCCACCATGAACTCTGTAAGCTAAACGACATAATTGAAAACAAAACTATGTAATTCATGCCATTCATGTAAGTAGGATTCGGTGTTATAATAAATATAATGTTTTAATTATTCTGTTAAAGTAAATTATTTTAAAAACTGCTATAAAATAGCAGTTCACTAAATTAATAAAATCAGGTAAACTGATGTAACAAAGTGCCAGTATTTTTTTTTAATCAGTTATGACTGCAATTATGATATGCAGAATGTGTTTTCTTTTAAAATTGATTTCCAAGTTAAGCTCCAGATTTATTCATTAAGCAGGGCTTCCGGAAGAAGAAAGGTTTACCATCTCGGCCACCTGGGTCATTTTAACGGTCTAGTTGGATAAGCGCATGTAAATCAATATGTTTTTTGTCATAGCTACCTGTATTTTAATTTCCAAGGCCTTATAAGATCACAGTAAAACAATAGGCTATGTTGTCAAGATAACTGATTTTCATTTTTTTTATAAATTCTTTCGAATACGTATATTACCATAAAATAGACACTAAATTGAGCATTACTCCGAAACAGGTCAACCGATTTTATCCATTATGAATAGACGTCTTCCCATGGACATTATAAATGTGTATACCAAGTTTCATAAAAATCCGGTAAAGCTTATTTGAGTTACCGCGTCTTTAAAATATACACTAAATTGGGTTTTACTCCGGTACCGGTCAACAGATTAGGTTCAAATTCAATAGGGCAGTTCTTATGGACGTCATAAATGGGTATACCTAGTTTCATGGAAATCCGATACAGCGTAAGGCGCCATAATCTATTAAAATAGGCACTAAATTGGGCATTACTCCGGTACCGGTGAACCGATTTGGTTCAATATCAATAGGGTTCTTCCTATGGACATTATAAATGTGTTTTCCAAGTTTCATGAAAATCCGAAAAAGCGTATTTGAGTTATGGTGCGTACAGACACACGGACAGACGGACAGACATTTTTTCGTCCACCACACAATCTCATAAAGTACCATACTGGCACTTAATAATCGAGGGCGAAGCTGCGGGCATACACTGTAGTATACTTTTCTGCCATCTACTAGCAATTAGAATAACGAACTGATTTTCTCTGCCATCTGGAGGAAGAGCCGAAACCTTCTGCATGAAATTGCAGCGTTTTCACTTACCGACACAGACGTCCTTCACAAACACAGAGGTGATGTAATAATAAGAGAGTAGAATACAAATTCCAAATGCGTTACTCATATAAACAACATAGCATTACGCATTAAATACAAACGCATTCATCATTTAAAAACGTCCCAATGAATAACGCATTTGTGACGACTGGAGTCTGACTGAGCTCGAGAACTACAAGTAGTAAAATTCAAAATGTTAAATTTGTGTGATGTGACATATGACAGATCTGTGACGACTTCCTCTTACTTTTACTACCACTTAACATGAGAAAACTTTACTTTTCGAGATTTTTTTCGATGATAGGAAAAATGATTTTGTTATGATTTTGAACATGAGGTCCGAAGCAGTGGCGGACGCATAATTTTTCTTCGGGGGGAGGGGGATTTGAATAGGTAGAAGGAATACTAAAAAAAATTACTTACATATATAAGTAGTTTATAAAACTGGCCACTTAGAGTGCATATATAGCTTTTTTTTCACATTTCGGGGGAGGGATATATCCCTCAATCCCCCCTGCGTCCGTCACTGGTCCTTAGGATAATATTATAGGAGAAAAAATCGTCTGACAGTGGGATTTAAACCCAGGACCTTTGGCTGTCCGTGTCAATGCTCTACCAACTGAGCTAAGACAGAGTTCACTTCACAGCGCCAGATGGAACCTCTCTCCTATGACTGATTGCCTTTAATGGTCTACCTCAGCTACAGACAGTCGGCCGCGGTGGTCTAGAGGTAGCGTGCCCGCCTCTAGATGCGCAGGGCGCGGGATCAAACCCGGATTTTTCAGGACGTAATAATCCTGGGCACGGAGTCCTCCGGGATGGACTTTAAGCTGGGGGTCCTGTGTCGTAGATTTACGGCACGTAAAAGAACTCCAAGCCTAAATTAGAGCCTCTGGACAAAATTTCTCGGCCCTTTCACGTCCAAGAAATACTTAGTTTCCAGAGGGGGGTTGCGAGGCGATGGGCTTACCACCTGTCCCTCTACCCTCTCTCGGAAAATAAGCATATCAAAATTAGTATAGGTAATGGAACCTCCATTGGAGGCCCCTTCGCCCCACCTGGGGATCATAGGGTACCAGATACAGTACTGTGAGGCACACTAATTAGTGATTTTTGTGATCGGGCTTCCACTGAAATTGTACAGTTAACATTCAAGACGGATATAATACTGTACCACTTTTAATTAATACTGAAAAAGTTCAACTGTGCCAATCAAAACTGAACAAGTCCATAAGTCTTTTTTGCAATAACTCAAAGCCATTTATTTAAAAAAAAAAATAGCGATATTTTAGCTATATTATAACAATAATCAAAATATCTCTGGCACCTCTATATAACCACAAAATATGGAAATTGTAGTATTAACGTGAGGGCCATTTTTTTTTTTCACTTTCTGTAAAATTAGAAATGAAGGACTTGTCTTGTTTTGAACGCAAGCTCCACATATACAGTACTGCATACGACATAACTTGTCTGTCAGTGAGGCAGACCATTAAGGGCAATTAGTCGTAGGAGGGAGGTTCCATCTGACGCTGTGAAGTGAACTCTGACTTAGTTCAATTGGTAGGGCATTGACACGGATAGCCAAAGGTCCTGGGTTCAAATTCCAGTCTCAAGAATTTTTCTCCTATAATATTATCATGTAATGTCCAACAGAGACAATAATCTGTGGTTCATGAATGCGTATGCATATATCTGAGGTCCTTATGCGTGATATTAAACTTTTATTTGAAAATGTTTTCTTAAAATTTCCCTGAAGGGTAGTTTTATACAAACTCAGGGTCTAAGTCTTGCTTGGCGAAAAGTGAATCTTTGCATCAGGCTGAAACAAATGCCAATACGGTCTCTTATTCTTTATCAGATTTATTTCAAGTGAGAAAAGTGCATTGACCATGCTGTACGGTAGGGAAAGTGATGTGTTTCAAATATGATTTTGGTTTCATGTTTGTGTTTTGTTTCAGGTTATCGTTTGCAGAGGTGCAGATGGTGCAGCATGCCAGTGAGATATGGAAGAGGCAAGTTAAATGCGAGCACCAAACTCAAATACCACGACATTATCCTGTCTTCTTTCAAATTCATACAAATGGTAATCTCCACCTCTTTGCAACTAATGCAATATGTGTTATCACTAGGGCGAGGTATTTAATGACCATAAAATAGTGAGAAAAAAAACAGCGTGTCCACATTCGCCACCGGAATTCAGCCATTTGTCATACCGTGGGACCAGCTTTTGTATCCCTGTGTCATGTAAGTCTGCCACCAGGGATTGGAACCACTGTTTGACAAACATCTCCGCTCTCTTTCATTCTCTGACATTTCTTGAGGTGTAGGAAAAGAAGGAAATCACTGGGAGCGGGTTCCGGGCTGTAGGGTGGATGTTTGAAGACCTCCCAAAGTATCCTGCAGAAGTTCGGCTGGGAGATTTATAAACAACTCCATCTTTTTCAATCATTTTCTACACCTAAAGAAAGAAAGAAAGAAAGAAAGAAAGAAAGAAAGAAAAAAAAAAGACAGAGAATAACAGAGAGGCAGAGATGGTTGTCACACAGTGGTTCAAATACTTGGCGGCAAACTTTTACGACACAGGTATTCAAAAGTTGGTCCCATGGTATGACAATTCCGGTGGCGAATGTGTTGAAAAATAGTTGAACACTTGCTGTATCTGTTGCAATAAATATTTCCATGAAATTGTGTTTAGTTTCTGTAAACGGCCCCTGGGAAAGTTGCTTTATGGACGCTCTTCGTATTATAGAATACCAATTTGTATAAACTTACACTTATAAGAAAGATATATAGGAAATGCGAAGCATAAAAAATGCAAGATGAATAGGTTTATACATTTTATCTAAATAGGACTGTAAAATTAATTTCCAAAACGACTGGCATATTTATCGTTGTGTTGTTAAAATTGCAGGTGCTAGCGATCGCGTGTTTAGTGATCCACATATTCGCCATCGCGACGAAGGACGATCTGACTCCACATGTGGTGATATTCTGTGGAACTTACTTCGGCCTGACCATCGTCAATGCTGGACTATTCTACGAGTACCTCATCGGGGAGAGGAACCCCAACCACCTGGTAATAATATTGAGTTATAATAATATTAGCTAATAATAAGCTCCTGACGGAGCTTCGCCCGCGTGGATTTGGCAATTCGATAGAAATAACCTTTTCTCAGTACCCTAATCCGTAGTTTTTATTATATATTTTTTTTATATTATTGACTAATGTTGTAAATCAGAAAGCACAAGAATGTTCTCAAATGAACATTGAATCCCTTATGACCCTTCTGCATTTATAAACCACCCCGAAGTTTGGAAAATGCTTAAATATGTGTTTAATTATTTGTGTTGTAGGGTAGTTATGCTAAAGAGAATATTATAAGAGAACAATTCCTCCGACACTGGGACTTGAGCCCAGGACCTTTGGTTAAGCGCGCCAATGCTGTACCAACTGAGCTAAGCCGGAGCTCAATTCACAGCGCCAGATGGAACCTTTCTCTTATGACTGATTGCCCAAATGGTCTACCTCACAGACAGACTGTGAGAATATGGCGTCAAAAATGGCTGACTATGCCTTTTACAATTAATTATGCGGTATTTTTTATTTTATTCCATATAATTTACAGAGCCTTTATTAAAAATTTTGAATGACCCACGTTTGCAAAAGCTTTATTGGACTCATCCACTGATTTCAATGGAACATTCATCCGCTAAAGCGTTATTTTGCGTACTTAATATATAAATAGCAGCCTAATTATAGCCCTATACGAAATTGTAGTAGTACAGCGGTTCGGTGGAAGGATGGTTGCCTGGGCGCCACAGTATAATGCATATACTGAAATATTTCTGTCTTTATTTGTCGAACTCGCCTCCGGTCTGCCAGTCGATCGTTGAGCACTTCCCTCTAGCTTCAGGGTAGGAAGCGAAGAACACCTTAATATTATTGCTTGAATAATAATGCAGTTTCTTTGAACACTGAAGGAATATTCTGTTTATTCAAAACGTTGGAAATACAAGTCCAGTCATTGACAATAATTACAAAATTTGTTTGTGAATAATTAATATTGTTGCAAGTTCTCGGTAGATCGTTACTAGTGATACAATTGCTGCCGTATATGATTTTGATTAATCGCGATTGAAAGTAAGAATCCTTCTAAGTCGATTAATTCCACAGCGAAAATTTTATAAGTCCAATTAATTCTGTGGGCACGAAGCCACAAAGATAAGTAGAGTGATTTTATACGGTGGACACAAGTCCCCGAAGTAGAATTGACTTGACTGCTATAGGCACGGGGCCTTGAAGTAGAGTTGAATATGACTGTTATAGGCGCGGGGCCTTGAAGTAGAGTGATTTTACAGTGCCCCGGTAGGCCTAAGGAAAACTTTCTTGGACAAACATTTATCCCTACTCTTCTTAATTATTATTCGTGAATCCCGGCACGTGGTACTATAGACCAGTTCTTATTGGCAAATCTCCCGACCAATAATAATATGTTAGTTTCCCACGGAAATCAATTGGATTTTCCCTTATTCTCAAAACCCACAACTTAGCGTCTCGGATTTCTAAGAAGGTTCGGACAGCGTGTTGTATCAGTAGCAACATCAGAAGCTAGGCTTAAACACAATAGCCGACTTCTTAGAATTACTTAAGTGGATCAGTACCCTTTGATAAGATCTCGGGAGATTCCCGATACATTGTACCTGAGTACTGCATTGCCTTATCTCGCACCCGCTAGGTCTGCTAGGGAAATTCCCAGCTTCTCTGTCTATGCACTGCAATCTCATTTTAATAGTTATTTAAAATGATGTTGTTAAACTTTTTACCTTTGCCTTCTTTCTAGTTAATAATATTTATAATGAATGTTCCGTCTTTTCACGGTCATTTTAAGACCAAACACGGGCTATGAGATTTTATGATTTTAGTTTGAATAAATTTGGGCAATTAATCTGTCATTTATTATACTTAATTTGGTTATCTTGTTTATTTCTTTTTACCGAAGTATCTGAACTGCAATATATGCCCCAGTCTATTAAGACAGGAATCATCATAGCCTATGATTGACTTACTGGCTGAATATACTGCATCTCTCCACAAAATATTATACCTTATTTTCCTCCAGTGTTGCAACTATCTTAAACAAATACATAACTAATTTAATTCCTATCTTGACACGAGACTTCACCTTAAATCCTGTCCCACATGTACAAGTTTTCTGAACCTATCACATTCATGCATTCATACATCTTGCGGTTTCCTGTAGTGTTACGTTGCTTGTACTTATTACTTGGTTTATTGCACGACCAAGACATTACAACAAAATTTTACGTAAACACCATAAATTTACCGATATACCCTCGTGAGACCATGAAAATTAAGCTCAAGCAGTTCTCACTGAAATTTTATAAAATATATTGAATGCATAAAGAAAAACAAAAACACTTTTTTTTATATTGAGACTTTGACAAGGTCGATCAAGCAGTTCTCACTACACCTACACTATATTATCAAGAATGCAAAGAAACACTCTTTTACCATGAGACTTTGACAAGGTCGATCAAGCAGTTCTCACTACACCTACACTATATTATAAAGAATGCAAAGAAACACTCTTTTACCATGAGACTTTGACAAGGTCGATCAAGCAGTTCTCACTACACTTGCACTATATTATAAAGAATGCAATACACACACGTATATTTTACTCTCATTCACACACATTCCTATAATCCTAAACCTATGTGGGACTGATAACCTATCATGCCAATAGCTATTTCGCCGCGTAAAATATACATTACAGGTTATAGGCCTACATTATTCCAACTCAGTACAATGCCTTTCGGTTATTCCTTGCTTTCCTCTAATTTGTTCATATTTACAATACAATGTCGATAAATGACGTCACACAAAATCGCTGATCATCTGAATACATTTTACGGATTTATATCCTTTATTGGTTCTGCCCAAAAATTTTCTGCTTCTATGAATAATTTAAGATAACTAGAGTCAAAGGTTAAACGTAGTTTTCCATGTGCTTTTACTACATTACAAATCGGATTTATTTGCTTACAGGCTTCTTCCATCATTGAAATTGGTACAGGCCTACTCTTATAGCGACGCTCAGGAATTTCTTGTTTTAATTTAAATTTGTGTTGGTAACCCCGAAATAGGCCTGGAGTTGAACTGAACACTGATTTGTTCTTATATAGCATGTTATATAAAGTCGACTTTTGACCATCTGACAGCACATCAATTTCTTCTACTTTCTCCCTGAGAATTAATTCGATATCAACATTTTCCTCTTCATTTCTTCCATTCTGACTAATGTTAGTAAAATTCGCGTGTACCGTTTCACATTCATTTTCATCTACATAATTATTAGAACCCTTAATGCACAAATGATCATATTCTTCGTCCTCCCAAACAATATCAGATTCCATTCCCTGTAACTCTGCGACACTTTCGTCACAATCAGCCTCATTATCACCTTCATATATAAATACGGCCGGTTTAATTCCCATAGGCCTATATTCGTCGATACTATTTCCCTCTTGTACTACAACTGATTCCACCACGAAAGGCTCGCGTAATAATACATCTTCATTTTGGCACTCCAACTCCTTAGTAATTATATTCTCATTAGATAAAAACGGTACACGTAACTTTTCTTTCTCATCTAATTCCATTTCTACCCAATTTTCTTCAAAATTTATTCTCATTAGTTGATCTGTCATAGAATCACAACCCAGAATTAATTTATGTGCTAAATGTTTTATTGTCAAAAAGTAGACTTCTAACTTCTTTCCCTCAATTTCCAACGGCAACATACACTGATGCTCAATTTTATGGGATTTGGCACCAATGGCAGTTTGTGCGTATAGGCCATGTACTTTCAATTCCTGAACGCGCACTCTTGCTGCTTTCAGCGTTTCATAGAATTTTTCGTTTATTAGAGAGAAACTGCAGCCAGTGTCCACCAACATATCGACTTCAAATTGGTCTATTTTTACCCTTATTAATGGCGGATATGTGGGTGTTATACCCTCTCTATTTGCACATCCTACTACGCACCCCTTCTCTCGTGTTTTATTTTCATTATTAGGTCTTTTTAATCCTTGTAATCCCTCGGTCTGTGTGACGTCATTTCGACCTCCAAATGCGTCTCCTAATAGTTTAAAGGCCTGTCTTGCGCTACATGCCTCTCGTCATTTCTGTGACGAATGTCTCCCTGAATATCATTGTGATTTCCCGTGCTATGCGCCTGATTCCTTTCACCTTCTATGTTAATGCCCCCCTGGTTTTCTGGAATTCGTTCTCCTACTTCGTTCTGCATCCTGCCATGAAATCGAACATTATTTACTTGTCTGTCTTGAGGCCTATTCTCTTGATTATTTCCCCTCCAGTTTTGGTTCCCATTATTTCTATATGAGTTATTATTAGGGGGTCCTCTGTTCGATTCCGCATTTCTGTTGGCATGTCCTTGGTTCCATCTACCTCTGTCATTATTTGGACCTCCTCTCGTATCTTGATTCATTTGCATATTATCCGGTCCATTTTGTCTCCTATTATCGCTACGCTCTTCTCTGTTAGTTCCTACTTCGAAACTAGATAATAACTCCAAAGCCTTGCTATAAGTTTGGGGACATGATACTATAAGCAGGTTACATATTTCCGGCTGAAAATGTCTCGTCACAAGCTGAATGGCCTCGCGTTCTGGCATTCCGGGGTCTAGTAACTTGATTAGGCCTATAACTCTTAGGAAATGGTCCGATAGAGAGACGTTGCCCCTAGGTGAATATCTCCCATTATAGACCTCATTTCTAGCTAAAGCTCTCTTCGCCTCACCCCAATATCTTGCTAAGAATAACTGCTTAAAATCCTCATAGTTGCACTCCGGGTGTACTGTAAGTTCAAACCACTCTTTTGTTTTTCCTTTTAAGGCTCTACCGAGGATCAACATTTTGTACTGAGATGGAATAGACCGTAAAGTAAAATATTCTTCAACAGATTTCAAGAAGCTCTGAGGGCTCGTGTTGCTCTCATTGAAGCTGGGAAGTGATACCTCATTTCCTATTAAATTACATATATTAATCCTATTATCGCTAACTACCGGCATGCTGGTGGCTACCGTCTCGTGTACTGTATTACAGGACTCATTTGCAACACTAGGAGGCCTATATGTATTTCCTATTCCATTACATATACCCTCACTACAATTTATAGCACAGTTATTCGCGACAGGCCTATGATTTTCGACCTCCTTAGCTACCGTGCTTACTTCTTTAGAGATTTCTCCTATTTTCTCAGCTAATATATTTTCTAAATGCACTACCTTGTCATTTACTTCTGAGATTTTATCTCCTAACCCTACTTTTACTTTTCCCACCTGAGTCTCCATATTCTTTTTCAAGCTAGACTCCGATTTCTGTATTTCCTTCTCCAAAATTTTCCTTTCATTGAATAATTTTTCTTCATATTTCTTGCCCTGAATCTCTATTTTCCTATCTACCGATGCCATATTAGCCTCTAATTCAGACCTAATTTCCCCTTGACTTTCACTAATTTCTTGCCTCATTGCTTTTTCACTTTCTTTAAGCTCCCTACAGAGTTCTCCCCTGATTTCGTTGCATATGTTAGATTGGACCTCTTTTATATTATTAAGCTCCCTCTCAAGCCTATCTACATTCTGCCTATGTTCTTGGTCCGATTGGTCTATCCTATCTCCCAGTTTCTCTATCTTTTCCCCGGTATTTTTCTCTAGTTCCTTGATACTTTCCCTAGTTTCACTACTTGACTTTTCTAGTCCCTTCATCATAGCTTCATTAGATTCCCTCATACTTTCCTTAGATTCCCTCATCATAGCTATCAAATATGCAATAGAATTCGGGTCTATGGTTTGATTCATTTCCCTAGGCCTATTATCAACTCCCTGCTCCAACACTCCGTCACCTGTCGCGACACTGTTCTCATTGTTAATCTCCATTCTACAATTATTTATTTCCTCACCATTAAGCAAGTCGTGCCCCTCTCCACCTTCCATATTAATTTTATTCCTAGTAATTTTTTTTCCGTTTCTAAGCCACATACATAAATTATAAGGGTACTGATACACTCTTACGATCTACCTTACCTTTGGTTAAGAAGTTCAACATATAATGCATAACATGTATAATTATACCCTTGCACAATAAATATTCGATATGCCTGAGTTCTTTTAATTTGAAAAAGATTTTATTTTACTTGAATTTATTCTTTAATTTACTTAGTGAGTTTCAGTTTAATTTTACTTTGATCTTAAATTGCAAACTTTTTAAAAAAATATTATTTGATGTCAGGCTTACTAATTTATTTAATTAATATTTACTGTTTCATAAATTATTGATAATAAAATTGTTTACTTTACTGAAACTCTATGTATATTTAAGTTCTTATCTGTTGGTGATTTTTGATGTTTTCTGCGACGGTCTCCGGAACTGATGTACCACGATCTTGAATTCCAGCGGTGCCTTTACGGGTGACGTTCTAGAAATTCTGCGGTGTCTTCCTTCCGTTTTGGGATGATTTTTGAAGTTGGTGATCCTTGATGTCCAGCTTCACTCGTGCCCCACGTTGGGCGCCATGTACAGCGGTTCGGTGGAAGGATGGTTGCCTGGGCGCCACAGTATAATGCATATACTGAAATATTTCTGTCTTTATTTGTCGAACTCGCCTCCGGTCTGCCAGTCGATCGTTGAGCACTTCCCTCTAGCTTCAGGGTAGGAAGCGAAGAACACCTTAATATTATTGCTTGAATAATAATGCAGTTTCTTTGAACACTGAAGGAATATTCTGTTTATTCAAAACGTTGGAAATACAAGTCCAGTCATTGACAATAATTACAAAATTTGTTTGTGAATAATTAATATTGTTGCAAGTTCTCGGTAGATCGTTACTAGTGATACAATTGCTGCCGTATATGATTTTGATTAATCGCGATTGAAAGTAAGAATCCTTCTAAGTCGATTAATTCCACAGCGAAAATTTTATAAGTCCAATTAATTCTGTGGGCACGAAGCCACAAAGATAAGTAGAGTGATTTTATACGGTGGACACAAGTCCCCGAAGTAGAATTGACTTGACTGCTATAGGCACGGGGCCTTGAAGTAGAGTTGAATATGACTGTTATAGGCGCGGGGCCTTGAAGTAGAGTGATTTTACAGTGCCCCGGTAGGCCTAAGGAAAACTTTCTTGGACAAACATTTATCCCTACTCTTCTTAATTATTATTCGTGAATCCCGGCACGTGGTACTATAGACCAGTTCTTATTGGCAAATCTCCCGACCAATAATAATATGTTAGTTTCCCACGGAAATCAATTGGATTTTCCCTTATTCTCAAAACCCACAACTTAGCGTCTCGGATTTCTAAGAAGGTTCGGACAGCGTGTTGTATCAGTAGCAACATCAGAAGCTAGGCTTAAACACAATAGCCGACTTCTTAGAATTACTTAAGTGGATCAGTACCCTTTGATAAGATCTCGGGAGATTCCCGATACATTGTACCTGAGTACTGCATTGCCTTATCTCGCACCCGCTAGGTCTGCTAGGGAAATTCCCAGCTTCTCTGTCTATGCACTGCAATCTCATTTTAATAGTTATTTAAAATGATGTTGTTAAACTTTTTACCTTTGCCTTCTTTCTAGTTAATAATATTTATAATGAATGTTCCGTCTTTTCACGGTCATTTTAAGACCAAACACGGGCTATGAGATTTTATGATTTTAGTTTGAATAAATTTGGGCAATTAATCTGTCATTTATTATACTTAATTTGGTTATCTTGTTTATTTCTTTTTACCGAAGTATCTGAACTGCAATAGTAGAAGGTTTTATTTATTTATTTATTTATTTTATTTTTATTTTATCGTAGTAGAAGCCCTGAATTGTGTGCCTTACTGTTGCAGGAGATATTTTTCTGCGCAGTGGGCGGTATCCTGTCCTCCATTTGCAACAACATGACCATGTACTACGCAAAGCACATCGTCTACTCGCAGAAGTCAGTGTTCGAGCCCCTGCAAGTAGAAAAGCAATTCTTCTACTTGGCGAGGATACAGTCCGTGCTGTCGATGCTCTCAAGCATCAGCTACTGGGTGGACCTATGCATCAACCTCGACATCTGGAGGTCCTACAAGCTCAAGAACAGGACGTCGGAGTCGAGGAAGAACGACACCGTCCTCATCTCCATCGAGGAGGAGGAAGAAGGAGGCGGGGAGGAGACCAACATCGTGGTGATGAGCCTGTACATTCGTGATGAAGATGATATGCAATTGCACGCGTTCTGTCTCGAGATCGGGCCGTGGTGCAAGCGGTGGTGGAAGGAGCATTTTAAGAATTTGTTCTGGAGAAGGAAGAAGAAGGCCAAGCCTGTCACGGAGGTGGATTTTTACATCTTCGTGAGATTCGCAACGATGATGGAAATGAATTTTCATGAAGACGAGACAAATGCAAGTGACACTTCTTCTGAAAGTGAATCTCACGATAAACAAGAATGAACAATAAACCGCATTCATATACATCTTGAATGTTTAAATTAATTAATTAATTAATTAAAAAATCCCTTTCGGCTCGTCCTAAAGGCGCAGGTAAGAATTTTGCAAAACATGAAAATCTCCATATGGGTATATGTACCAATTCCTCCGACACTGAGACTTGAACCCAGGACCTTTGCCTATTCGCGCCAATGCTCTACCAACTGAGCTAAGCCGGAGTTCAATTCACAGCACCAGATGGAACCTCTCTCCTATGACTGATTGCCCTAATGGTCTACCTCACAGACAGACAAGTTATGTCATATGCAGTATTAAGGGCATAGATTTGCATAGAGAGGTAACATCGGTCGCAGGGTCTCCCCTTGCGCGTGGAAATGGTTTCCGGTGACCGCCTCCAAGCTGCTTTCTTCGAGGTCGTATTCATCACTTGACAATGCAACACTTAGCACATTAAAACGTTGCCAGCATTCAATTATGCAATACACACTCTCTCCATCAGCGGTCTCGTATTGATTGCATGGAATTGTGGACTGGCTATCATCACTGGCGGTGATGGAGAAAAAAATTCCCTCACCCAAGAAACAAAAAATTATGAAAAATTGCAATTTTAGGTAGATTTCGAAGAAAAACCTACCTATTGCAATCGATACCATGTCATGACTTTCGAAAAATTCTTTCGTATCTTTACGTTTCATGCCTCCCTACGTTCGAAACCACCGCCATTCCAAAAAAAAAAAAAAAAAAAAAATTGTTATATTTATAGATATATATGTATATCTATATATATATATTTTTTTTTACACGCTAGCGGCCGTAATTTTGAAAATATTTGAACAAAATTTTATTACGTTATTTCTAGGCCCAATAGTTCGGATAAGTTCGTTAATGAGCAAAATTGGTCCAAGGGGTGGTCGGGGGAGGGGGTTGAAATTTTAAAACATTTATATCTCGGCCCTTATGAAGTATAGAGGGAAACTTTGTTGGAATAAATTAGAATACTCCCTATGGTGTTCACAGTGACACCAACGATTCAGGGGCTTTGGGGGCACGAGTGGGGGTGGGGGATGGAAATTTTTGAAACTACGTCTTGTGGGGTATCGTTGAAAAGCTCTTGATGAGTACTCTACAAATCAATAACTAGTTTCTTGATAGTTCTCATATAAGGCGAGATTTGAATGTTTGAAAAAAGTGCTCTTTCCTCTTTTTTGCAGTTATTATTGCGGGTTTGTCATGCCAAGGCTAAGGAAGAAGAGTGCTACGCAGCGACAGTAAATTAAACCAAAAGCACTTCGAAATCTACCTCAGCCTGAAGGCCTGCCTAAAGGGATTTTTTTTTAAATGACATATTTAGATAGACAGATATTTTTCTTTAATTACATGAATTAATTTTTAAATTCTGGCTGTTAGTTCCTTAGAGAAGCTTATAAGAAGCTTCATTTTGCTATGCCCCTTAGCCATCTATCAAATTTCAGTATCTTAATTCTTCCCTCTCTGCTAGAAGTACCCATATTAACTATTAGGTGTCACTAACACACTAGTATTTTGTATTTGAGTAAGTGGGGCTTAATGGTAAAAAAATCCCTAATTGGTGTGCCTCACAGTACTGCATATGACATAACTTGTCTGTCAGTGAGGTAGACCATTAAGGGCAAGGAGAGAGGTTCCATCTGGCTCTGTAAAGTGAACTCTGGCTTAGCTCAGTTGGTAGAACATTGGTGCAAACAGCCAAAGGTCCTGGGTTCAAATCACAGTATCAGAGGATTTTTCTCCTATAATATTATTATCGATTTTAATAACAATGTATAGGCTATTAAATGAATATATTTTTCAATGCGGCCTTCGGTTGGAATCCCTGATATACGAGGGCTGTTTTTTTTTTCAACCTCCGATGGGGCATAAAATGAAAACCACAGTGAAAATCAAAACTGTTTTATTTGGAACATTTAGGTACACCTTCTAGGTACTTCTGTACGTAGTTTCGTTCCGATTGAAACATTTGTCGTAGCGTGGTGCCAATTTTCCAATACCCTCTTCATAGAAGCTTGCCGCCAGCGTATTGAGAAGGGTCCTCACGGCATTTTGAAGTTTTTTTGAATTTCTTCGTTGGTGTGGAACCCAGATCTTAGGTTTGTTCGGGAAATTTGTGTGCATCCATTGTTTGGATTGTTTTTTGGATTCTGGATTGTCGTAACGAATCCACGTTTCATCCCCTGTCACGATGGATTTCAAAAACTTGTTCCCGTGCCGAGTGACTTTCATTTTTTTTCGGCAGCTGAAGAAAGATCTGGAAGGACAGAGCTTCCACACCAACGAATAACTTCAAAACACTTCAAAATGCCGTGAGGACCCTTCTCAATACGCTGGCGGCAAGCTTCTATGAAGAGGGTATTGGAAAAATGGTACCACGCTACGACAAATGTTTCAATCGGAACGAAACTTCGTTCAGAAGTTGCTAGAAGGTGTACCTAAATGTTCCAAATAAAAAAGGTTTGATTTTCACTGTGGTTTTCATTTTATGCCCCATCGGAGGTTGAAAAGAAAACACAGCCCTCGTAGATCAACTGATGAGCTCCCTGTAGGAGCCCCAGAGCATGACGAAGTGTAAATAAACTACATATAAACAAATGACGTGGACTATTCCACTCTGCATTTTGTACCATTACGTGTAGTTTCCGTATGCATCATAGAGAGTAACAAGAAAGGGAAGTAGGCTAACTAAACTAAAGTCTGTGGCGCTACCTCCCTGAAGGGACAAGGCCTACCACCCGACCGCTGCATCATCCTGCAGATGGCAGGATTGGGGGGCATGTGGTCAGCATGCCGACACCCACGGTCATTAATGGTGGTTTTCATGACCGGAGCCGCTTCTTCTCTATCAAGTAGCTCCTCAATTTGAAACACGAGGCTGAGTGCACCCCTGCCAGACCTCCCTACCTCAGAAAAATTCGAGGTGGTACCGGGGATCGAACCCAGGCCGACGATAACCACAAGACCACGCCGGCGATCAAGGAAAGTAATCCTGTAAGTAATTTACATGTGGGCCTACTACCAAAATTCATAGCTTACATACTTTTATGCGATTACACATGGCGCTACATCCTATGGAGAGAACAAGGCCTACCATCGGACCGCTATGCCATCTTCTTCCGTCTGCCATAGCAAGGAGCAGGATTGGAAGGGGATGTGGTCAGCAACGTGACTGTTACTTGTTTTCGTAGTAATACTGTACCACCAGAGAACCGGATTTTATCGATAAATTGAGAGATTCCGATCTTGAGGTATATTTAGTGTGACTACTTAGCGAATAATCACAGAATTAAGGGTGTGTCTATGACATTGTAAACGAGATACCGAAGTAATCCATCATTGCGCCATCGTCGATAGTCGTGCTTCGTAGAAAAAACTGTATGCAATATATGTGGCTGGAGTCTACTATTCGTGCCATTTTAAGAAGACCTCGTCCCAAACCATCGTCTATCTACGAAAGAATATAATAGCATTGTTCCCTAATCCGAAAATCTACACCGACAAAGAACAGGTGGTCTTGTAGTCGCGTGGATTTCCCCAGTGTTGCCGCTGTCATTCACTACTTCTCAGGTGAAGTAACCGTGCTGTGGTACGTATTTGGCAACATTGTACTGGACTACTGACAAGTGTAAATACGCCTAATTACCTTTCTATTCACTGTTTGACAGGTCGAAGAGGATTAGGGAAAAAAGTCCTTAAAAGTGGCAGCCACATTATATGGGTGTTTGTTTAAGAAATCGGAAATAGAACAAGAAAACGAGACGATGTCGAGTTTTTCTAACTTTCCCTTGTTTTTGTTGTTTTTTTTACAATTACATCCAACAAACTTGGATCACATTCTGCAAAAAGAAACCAATCCACATAATTTTTAAATTAAGAACTAAGCATTTAAAGTTAAACAAAAAAAAACCTGGATCTTTTCAGTGTGATTTTGTTTGCTACATAGATTGCATGCAAATGGAAGGTGAGGATTGGTTAGTTTGCACAACGTATGTATAAATTTCAATAGCAATCATTTAGCATCTACGCCGGTTTTTTATATTTTAGGGTTGGTTTCTTTCTGCAGAACATGGTTCAATTGATAAGTAACTTTCAGCTAATTCTGCAACATTGTTATATTACATGGCCTACTATATTACCCATAAAAACCGGGTGTTAATCACAACTTGTTGACAGTACAGGAACAGGTGGCCGTGCAAGAAAAACAAACAAACATCGTGTGAACAAGAAAACAATAAAATTACCAGGAGGCTGGTAACCTCCATTACTTAGAACACTACGTTACAATGGAGTTCTCTCTGGTCTCTCCAAGATGCTTAACCTTTCCAGCGAGGTCGCCCCTCCGTTACTGTGGCAACGCTAAATTTAGGCGGCCATGCGATGACGTCACCTAAGCGATGACATCACCGTGGCGTGACGCCACACATTGCTGTGTGATGTGTACACCCATGATCATGCAGAGGCGAGAGGATGCGATTACAAATATCACATATCAGCCCGTGCAATGCTTTAACCACAAATTCCTGTCGGTGGTCAGGATAGTTCATTTACTTTTTCATCATCTTTCCGTAGATGTAGGGCACCCCATTTCCATATTGTCTTGCTTCATTCACGATGCTACTCTGATTAATCTTATAGGCTCACCAAATTTCCCCCATTTCCGAGTTAAAGTCGCCGGTTTTGAGTAAACTGTCTCCGGAGAGCAATGCCCCCGATTTCGTGCCTGGAAAACAATTTTTTCACAGGGAGTTTCGTGTTTTCCAGCCGTTACATGGGCGTCCGCAGAAATTTTGTCAAGGGGGGGGGGGCAAAGGAACCACAATCAATACGCTACTATTACTACATCCACTTTATTATTATTAAATTATTATTATTATTATTATTATTATTATTAATTCTGTTGTTATTGTTGCTCTTATTATTATATAATATTATTACATCTCACATCCTTGATTTACTGTAGCTGGACAAAGGAAAAGAGCCTAATCTGATGGAGTACACTCACACGATTTTTTCTACCACTTAAAATTTCAAAAGGACTCTATTCATATGCAGTGTGAAACTTTCATTGCCTCACCTCCATTACAGTAAAATGTTTGGTTAAAAATATTTATTTCACGTTTAGTGGATGCAATTATTCCTATATGCTCATATCTAAGATGTTACAACTTGTTTTTGTCCACACAACTCTAAATAGGCCTACAGTATGTGGAAACTTAAGCCTCTCTTCCAGTGGCGCCAACATGGGCCCATGGGGCTCTAGCCCACCCAATAATGTCACTGTATTATTATAATTTATTATTTGTTGCTATTACTAAAAATCGTGCGGCAATCAGGCTACTCTTGACTTATATAGAACGATCTCCTCTTGTTCAAAATCACTCATGATAGTTTGAAATAATCGAATTCATTAAAGTTTTGCATCTTACTCTGTCAATGCAGTTTTACTGACAAAGAAGATGATTTGATGCTTGTGACGAATTTATTGGGAAAATTCCAATCAGGAGAAATGCATTTTGCAACACTCCATGCTACATAATTTTATTTTAGAAGTTGCCTAAAACAAAAATATGTGCATACAACATTATAAAACTGTAAACAATTTTTGTTAACCAGTGTAGCCACTTTCTTGGTGGTTGAATTACAAAACGTGATTGTTATTACAAACACTGAAATCGTTTCTTGCACAGTTCTATATTTATCTGTAGTCATATCATTATTACATTATAAGACCATTTCATAAACCTTAATAGGGGTGGAAGTGTTAAAATTTTAAAATCTTTGAGCCCACTCAATGTTTTTCAAAAGTTGGCGCCACTGCTCTCTTCACATTTGTTGCTTATATAGCCATTTAGTTTAGAAATTAATGTGTAAACTAAATTTCCAAAGGGGGGGGGCAGCGGCCCTACCCTGCCCCCCTTCCGGACGCCCATGGTTATGTAGTAAATTTGATTTTTCCTCTGCGATGATTTCAATCTGGACTGATGAAAAGTTGAAACAGTTAAAGCAGATTTTCAGTTTAAATTTGAAAAACATTATGTAAAGCAGGAACTTGTAAATTGTTTCCTCAAAAAACAAATCCTTGACAGCGTATATAATAAATATTTCTAAATATGTACCATGATTAATTTATACTTGATTTTAATAATGACTTTGGCAATGTCCCTTGGCCAGAATTTAAAAAAAAAAATCCAGCTTTACTTATACATCACTCCTTTGAGTTCAGGTTCTGTGTGTATACCAGTAGGCCATGCAACTGTTTTCTATTGTTGGTATATTTTATGGAGTAAATATCAACTGATATTAATTTAAATGGATATGATATAGGATGAAATTGTGATGATGATTCATGGTATGTAAATACCCAATTCGGCCTATTATTCTATATCAGAATATGAAGTGAGATGTATTGACCATGCTTAGAGTGCATTAACAAGATTTTATTTGGGTTATGTATCCTTCGGGGATGAGATGTGATGTGGAAACGACATTCTCTTCATTTTACAACCAATTTACAGGAATGTACATAATATATTATAAACTTTTATTTTCACTTCAAAATTTTTATCTAACTCTAGACCCAATAGTCTGACGAATGGCAAATCATTCATTATATCCCGTAAACTGAAAATCATATTTCTTAGCTTAAAATAATAATAATAATAATAATAATAATAATAATAATAATAATAATAATAAATTAATAAATAAACTGAAAAGCAGTTAAAAATTTAAACATTTCTCGATTTCTGATAATTAAGAGCTTAACTTTTGACAAAGGGAGACGCATATTTCGCACCGCCAGCCACTCGTAGGTGAAAGTGCGTAGCGTTTGCGATATTCTGTTCTTGTACAATAAATTAATGAACACTACAGTATCTCTATGACTTTACATTCTGCATACTTAATGGATAAACATTTTCGCTTCTGTAACATAATTAAAATCTGCTATTAAATGATCCATTCAAATAATGAGAAGAGTATTCCAGTATAAACACATAATCATAACTCGGGCGATGACGTAATGAGTGACGCGCCTGCGTGGGAATGTGTGTCAGAGATGATTATTTAGGTAGAAGCCGCGCCTCGCGTCAGGCATTTGTTTGTGTGTGTTCGGCAGCGACAGACGCAGCGACAACTACAGGTAAGTAAAAACATTAGCGTTTATTTCGCGGGCTTTTTGCATTGACAGGTGGCCAGGCTTTTTGTAGGGAGGCCTAGTGAATTCATTTTCAGCTTTACGAAACAGCTGAGACTCTGTGAATCAAGCTTTCGGTAGCTTTCTTTTGTTCCCCTTATTTCGATAGCAGATGTTTTGATAGCATTGGGGAAGCGGAACAGCCATGTTGTATTTCAACGAACATTTTACTTCTGCCTCTGTATGTGCATCACAATCTTGAGGGGGAAATATGTCATTCCTGGACTTCGGACTTTTAGGTCGCCAAAAATGTTGTTTTAGGTACCTAAAATAGGCTCTAAAAATAGCAAAATAGTCTCTTATAAAATGGTTAAGTTGCCAATTTCCTGAAATATCTCAATTGCAATGCAGAATATTATATTTATTGAAGTCACCATTAATCAGTAATCATGATATAACACAGGTAGGCCTCTAGGCCTATGGTACACAGAATTATATAGGGCCTGTATTACTACCATAACAGTGAAAACCTAATCCCTGCGCCCAGAAGCTATCCAACCCCTTGTATCCATCAGTGATTCAGAGAACTAAGTTGGTTTTTTTTCCCCCTGGATGTAGGAGTCGGGTGAAAAACACTACATTTTCGTGGGAATTGCAAGGAATTTTTCTACTGAAGAGTGAACGTTTCTTACTATTTATAACCACGTCACAAATGTGTGTCATGTACTGCACATTCCGAGCTAAAAAAAATGCTATATTTATTTTGAACTTGAGAGGAAAAACAAGCAAAAAGGCAATATTAGGCTTTAACGTAAAAATAGGCAGTTTTAGGTCCTATAAAAGTATCAGTTTTAGGCAGAGTCACTTATGAAACATGCATATAGGCCCTACAAGCTTTCGTCCATACATCACTTAAGAATTAAAATAGGTATTTACCTAAAAGTCTAGTCGTTACTAGGGCTCGAAACTAGATCATTCTCTGAAAATGCTCTACAAGTGAAGTAAATAAGCATTATCCAAGCCTGTGCAATTTCAGTTAAGGATAAATTTTGCCTGAAGGGATGACAAAAGTGTTGATTTAGTTATAAAAAAAAGGAGGGGAGATTTTGAATTTTACAGTAAAAAAAAAAATTGCCAAACCCTAAAGCATAACCGTGAAAATTGTTATGCCGTCTGGGCGCATGAAAGAGGTGTTGAAGCCATTTTTAAAGTACTGCATCAAGTAAACACTTCCGTGCACTTCAAACTGCCAGTCCATGCAAACTTAAATCGCCTGTTTTCTCAGTGTCAATTTCCATGTTATTTTGCCACATTCAGAATCTATCTTATCCCATAAAAATATAAATAGACAGACAGATATGAAAAATATTGAGTGGGAGACCCGAAGGGGGAAAAAAAAACACTTGAAAGACCTAGACGTAGGTAGGTGAACTGTATAAAGATAGATTTAAGGGAAGTAAGATTTGCGAGGGATGGCTGGATGGAGTTGGCACAGAATACGGTTGAATGGCGGGCTCAGGTAAGCGCGGCAATGAACCTCCGGGTTCCATCAAATAGATAATATTCCTTTAGCTTGCTTAGGAATTGTCTTTTGCCACTGAATAAGTACTTCAAACGTTTCAACATCGAGGTCATATCACGTGCCAGGTTCTGTCCAGTCAAACTGTCCGCCAACGGGATTTGAACTCGGGTCCTTGTATTAAGACGTTGTGTTCAGTGGCGTAGGGAAGGGGGATCCGCGGGGTCCGGACCTCTCCCGAAATCAAAACCTAAAATTCTATTCAAGTTATTTAACCTTTATTTTGTCAGATATTTAATTACTTTACTTAATAATAAAATACTGAACTTGTAAATATAGGCCTATTATTTCCAGTGTTCCATGTGTTATTTAGCTTTTCTTATAAATATTAATAAGTGTTATAACTTAGGTAACGATTTCTTGTTTAAGTTGGCATGTCTTAAGTATAGTAAACAAATTTCCTAACTTTTTTTCAATGCTAAAATAGCGTAAAATTCCGGGGGTGAGCCCCCAAATCCCCGGAACTGCCCGAAATTATTTTCTGGCTACGCCAGTGGTTGTGATATTGAATAGAAGGAATTAAACCGCTCCTACGTTCAAAGTTTAGGGCGTGTGCATCCGCTTGGAAGACTCATGAAGCGTCTCCCCTTGTGATGAGGAAGCTTCTATTTTTTGCTGTTCACAAAAACGAGACCGCTTCCCTGATCCTTTGAAATGTCTCAGTGGTGGATTTACAAACACAAAGAAGCTGCTTTCATTCCGATAGAGAACAGAGAGGCGTGTCATATCGTATCGTATTACATGCAAGCCTAGCTGTGTTTACACACGCTCAATATTATTAAGTTTGAAGGACCGACCCGGTTTTTTTAATGTGATTTATTTTTAGTCGCTTTGACTCGTGAGAGTCTAATCGCGACCATACATGTACAAATAATAATCAGTTATAAATACAGAAATATTTAAAGAATATTAATGGTAGTGATTTACAAATGAAGCGTTTACTTTTATAAGTGCCAAAACCATGATTTTTCAGCTGATAATTTTAAATGGATCTGTACCCAGACCAATGCATTTCAGAAGGGTCCAAGGTCCAGGGAAAGCTACGTTATAAATCAACAATGTATAGGCCTAATTTACTTTAATAGGAACATTTATAACAAATACTTATATAAAAGTTACGAGAAAACTGCTTTCAAGTCCTATGTTCCTATTAAAGTAAATTATACATTGTTTGGCGTCATTTTTCGTCTAATTATGTGTAGAATTGATATAGACCTATAACAAACATTTTATGATAAAATGACATATTAAAAGAATCTAAGATTAATTGATTGAAGTAGATAGGTGACTCATGGGGAGGAAATTACGGTTGGTCCTAATCTCCTGCCCTTGTAAATGTGAGGGTCCATGCGGGTGAAGGAACCTACCTGGTCTCAACCGCCTTCCCTGGTTGCTAAGGGTATAAGCGAAGATTATTCAAACGGTCAGCCTTCTAATAAATTATGTAAAGACAACATAACCCAAACACTTAAATTAAAGCAACGACATTCATTATTTTGAAATACATTAACTTAATTTGTAATAAATCTAGGAGGTGCCCGTGGCTTCGCCCAAGATAATTCTTTTAAAAATTAAGAGTATAATAATTATTAAAGCATTATATTTATTAACACTTGCACACGAATCATTCATAAACTAAACCATTAGTAATTATCAATGAAACAGCTAAAATTCCTGCTTTAGAGTACATTCCACGACATGAAAGCGCCCCCCTGGGAAAACTATATCAGAATCGATTATGCAGTTCCAAAGAACCTGTGAACACATAATACGTATTGTTTCTCAGCTGTTTATTGGCATGAATATGATGTGAATTTTATTTTATCAATTCAGTGTAATTTTCAGAAATTATATAATGTTTGAAGGGAAGGAATGGTTTGTTTGGATTATTATTATCAGCGATATTTCAAGAGATAAAAGCATCAATATTTTACAGCTGTTGCCCCCGGCTTCGCCCGCCATTATTCATTGACTCCAGAATTTTTAAGAAAATTACACTGGTAGATTATTAAAAACGTTTGTGGTTCAGAGCTATGAAAATTGTAAGTAAAAATAAAATTAGAATAATTGTTCATTGTGTTCATTTCACTTAGGCCGTTTCTTCCTAATTTTGTAGTCGTCATGAAAGTTTACACTGCGAGAGACGAACATCGCCGAGTATACCCGATGTCTCACGAAGCGGGCGAGCGAGCAAGCACGCTATTTAGGGCCGTTGAATTGTATAAGAGTAGATGCTGAAATGTTCATTTTGATTTGAACTGTGTACTGGGAATAGTTAATTTTTATGAGTAAAAACTTCCCTCTCTAATTTGCCCCCCCCCCCAAAAATGTCTCTCTGGATCCGCCTTTGTCTCCGGCACATCTTTCTGTGACCCTATATCTTGTTTTATACACAATCATGATTTTGGCAGTTCGAGGCAGTTCTTGGAAAAAGCGTCTTTAGGAAGTGGCACCCACAATATACGGACTACTACAGTGAGTCCATTTTATGAGGAAACCTCGCTTCACTGCAACATCGCCACTTACCCTTCCGCGGAGCAGGGAATCATCGCTTCACGCAGGCGCAGCAGTGTTCATCCCCACTCCCTAAGTCCCCGAAGCTGGTTCAATGTTGTAACACGTGACAGGCAATGTTCTTCACAGAAGAAATTGTCTTTCATAGCGTAAGGCACACGGTGATTGATACACATTAAATAAATGACCTTCTAGACACATCTCTATGCCTCACTTTTGTGCTAATAGAATCGCACGTATATACATAAGTTCTTTTTGTTTCGGTTAATGATATTTAATTTTTTGAAGAAGAATCCAAGCTCGTAATGAAATGATTTGATTTGATTTTTGTTAAGTTTTTGAACCACATCAAAATGTGGCTATCAACATACATGAATTAAGAGAGAGAATGAAAATGGACAACAGAAATTATGTCGAATAGCAGTATAGTGTATAAATTTAGAAAAAAAACATCAATATCAGCTTCAAAAAACTCACTAATAGAATAAAATGGATTATTCGCAAGCCAGTCTCTCAGAACAGTCCTATAAAAAATTATTATTTCAAAATCTGCTTTCTTATAACAAAGATATTGCAATTGTCTGCGCTTCTGTTAGGTCAGGCTTTGTAATAGAAGTGCTGAGGCTAGTCTTTTTTTTTTTTTTTGTTGAAAAGAGCCTTCTTCAGGGGTGCCCACCCCCCCCAAACTTCATGACTCACCCCCCCAAACTTCATTGCTCACCCCCCCCCGCAACCTGATTGGCTGTCGACAAGGGCGCCCATATGATATTTTCTAGAGGGGGGAAATTTTTTTAATTTATTTATTTTTTGTCGCTTTAACTTCTTGGGCCACTTTGTAACATTATATTAATAATATAATAATAATAATAATAATATAATAAGTGCAACAATGATGTAGCCAGAAAATATTCCAAACCCCCAAAAAAGGGGGTCGGGGGTCCATCCCCCCCAAAAAATTTAAAAATTGAACTAATGAAAATAACATTTTACGCTATTTTAGCGCAGAAAAACTAGTTAGGAAATTTGTTTACCATACTCTAAGACATGCCAATGTAAATAAGAAGTCATTACCTAAGCGGGGGGTCCACCCCCGGAAAATTTTTAAATATTGAACTAATGAAAATAACATTTTACGCTAAATTAGCACTCAAAAACTAGTTAGCAAATTTGTTTACCATACTCTAAGACATGCCACTGTAAACAAGAAATTGTTACCTAAGTTGAGTGTCCACCCCCGGGAAATTTTTGAATATTGAACTAATGAAAATCATATTTTACTCTATTTTAGCACTGAGAAACTGGTTAGGAAATTTGTTTACAAAACTCTAAGACATGCCATTGTAAATAATAAATCATTACCTTAGTGGGGGGTCCACCCCCAGAAAATTTTTAAGTATTGAACTAATGAAAATCACATTTTACGCTATTTTAGCACAGAAAAACTAATTAGGAAATTTGTTTACCACACTCTAAGACATGCCAATGTAAATAAGTAATCATTACTTAAGCGGGGGGTCCACCCCCGGAAAATTTTTAAGTATTGAACTCATGAAAATCACATTTTACGCTATTTTAGCACAGAAAAACTAGTTAGCAAATTTGTTTACTATACTCTAAGACATGGCAACTTAAAAGAAATTGTTACCTAAGTTATCATACTTATTACTATTTATAAGAAAAGTTTAATAACACATGGAACAGTGGACATAATAGGCCTACTCATTATGTTATGAGAAGAAAATAACTGCTATAGACCTATCATATTTGACACGCCAACAAATCTTGTTTAATTAAATATTTAAAAAAAAATACAAATATAGAATTTTAGGTTTTGACTTTTGGGGGTCAAAACCCCCTGAACCCCCCCTTAAATAATCCACTGTGGATTCTGCTTCCATGTTGTCGATTTGGTAAAACTTCAGCAAACTGTTTATGTCTCTACTGACTTCAAATAATTGTCTTAAAATAAAAACACCTGACTAATAATTATTAATATACATTTTTTTCCCTTGCGCCCCCCCCCACCCCCGGGTATGGGCACAAATTTATTGACTATTCACATCTAAAGAATTAGAAGAGACCTTTTAAAGTTATAAAACTTGACCGTTTTTATTTTAACACATAAAACTCTAATTTTTCAACAATTTTCAACCCCCCCCCCAGAAAATTCATAAAATGATAATATTTTGCCCCCCCCCCAGAAATTTCAATGACGCAGTCTGCGTCTTAAACCACCCCCCCCCGTGGGCACCCCTGCCTTCTTTGTTGTAAGATTTTTCGTTTTTTTGTAATTTCTTTTGTTGTCATGTCCAGGCCTGATTGTTGCTTTTGAATAGCAGCTAATGTCGCTTTTAATGATGCTTTATGTTGTTTTAGAATTTGAATTAGAAAGAAGTGGCCGCGCCGAGCGGTAGGGGAACTTGTAGTGCTTACTACAAACCTGCTTGTGTGTACAGGTGACAAATTCAAAGTGATAACAAAGAATCACGAGATATAAGAGCAGAATTGACTAAAGATTATCGTCTCCTAAATTCCATTACATTGTGATAAAGGTGAAATATCATAACAGAGGCGTTTTGTAAAGAGATGACCTAAAACAAGATTTGCATAGGCGTCCAAGTTTTACAAACAAGATTAATCCACGGTATTGTAAAATTTTCTAAACTGTGGTGCATTTAGATCTCTGCGTGTACGGCTGTAAAATGTATACAGAACATTGTTTTAAATGTTAAAATGCAACATTTTATAAAATTAAGCGTATTATTGTTGTTATTGGTCCAGGAGACTAAAATGAAAACTGATTTGCATATTGAATTGTAGCCCATGCAATTATGTTGTTAATTTTATTTTAAATTACATTGCCTATTTGATTTTAAATTACATTGTCTATTTGATTTTAAATTATTTTAATCTTACAAACTTGGTTTTCTGAGCTAGATGGTAGCGTCTTGGGCTCGCAGAAGGGAGGTCCAATGTTTAAGTCCTGTCGCCGATTTATTTTTAATTTTTTATTTGTGGTTTCTCCAGTCAAATGGGCCGTTTGGACATTTACTTACCGTGACTCGTCGTTCTATTTCATCTGATACAGAATATTATTGAATTCAGGAGAATTCAAAACAGGTATTCCATTTCGAATCTTTATTACCTATGGTAGGGGTACAAGTGAAAATGGCGTTTTCTTATTTTAAAATAAATGTTACTGTAGTCACGGCAGCACTGATGAATGAACTTGAAAGAACCCGCCAAACACCGTCATTCACAATCGTATCCGTTCGGCTTTGTTCGGCAACCAGCCGCCATCTTGAAGCGATGATTCCCTGCTCCGCCGAAGGTTAAGTACATCGCCGCGCTAGCATTGTACAAAGCATACAAGCGGTTAGTTGCTTCGGTGTATTGTAGTGAGACGCTTGTCTATTGTTGCCGTGTGTTACATAAGACAATAATCGTATACGGTTGAAAATGTATACGGTTGAACAGCGAATTTATTTGGTGGAATGTTAGTTATTGAGAAATAACCATAGAAGGCGCGTTCGGAGATTTTCTCGTAAATGTCATTTTTAACAGTATCTCAAATAAATGGCGAGAAAAAGCCTCTACATGTAGGCCTATTTTGATAATAAATTGGTTGAGTTATTCTATTTTGTATTGTTTCTAAAGTCTTGATTTGCCGGTAGTAACGGAACACGGTCCCCGCCGGTGCAAGCGCAACAGCGGGGAACGCTGTTAAAAAGTTTCCGCATAAAATGGATTCCCTGTATCTCCGATACGGTGTCAGTTCATAAAACAATTAAAAAAAAAAAAAAACTTTTACCGAGAACCTTAGTGGGGGCAGAAGCGAGTTAAGTAATATGGAATTGAAACCCTTTCAGAACATATCAGAAACTTCAGATCGGTTACAACATTTTCCTTGACAGAATAAAATGTTTTATTTTTAATTCTTTGTAAGCAACTAGTATTTCTTGAACTACTGCTCGAGGCGTTGTTGGGTGCTGAGAAGGCAAGCCGAAAGGAAACGAATTAAATTCTTTCCTTGATATCAACAAACATTCAAATGTTATTGCTATGGGAACTCGTAAGTGTGTCACGTGATGGAGTTATCATCAAGCATGCGCATTCCAGTCACATATCACTCACAATCATGCCTCCAGCATTTTTATGTTACATGTATAACCTGGATTCGCACATAGCTTACATTTCGCTCATGTTTGCGAAACTCAAGAGAAACTCCCAATTTAGCGAGTTGCCTCTTTTTTTCTCACCCGTATCACAGCAACTGAAATTCCATGTCGAGATTTCAGCTTTTTGAGGGGCTCTCGATATATAAAAATACAAATTTTGTTTTGCTGAGAATCTGTCGATTTTGTCCGGCTAAAAGTTCTGCTTTTTCGCAAATAATCTGTCCTGAAAAAGGGTTTCTCAATGCTCGCTGCTGCAAAAACCATTTGAATACAATGAAGTTAAATTTTTAAGATTTTTTCACCATATTATACTCTCAAAAATAATCCTATAAAGATAAATAACCTTAAAAACTGCTATAAGATTTTTTGGAGGGGGGGGGGGAATTGCTTTGAAGTTAGGACTATATAGAAATATCAGTTTTTGTACAGGAATTTATTTTCATATCCTACACAGGGCTATATTGTTAAATGATTGCATTAAAAGTATAAAAAATATTTAGAAAAGCAATGTTAAATTATACACATCGATAAATATATCATTAGTAAAATAATAAACAGTGACATGTCTATTATTACCTATATATTAATGACAGATTTATCGATGTGTAGCCTATAATTCAACAAATGTATCTGGCTTATGTAAATATTTTTTAATTTATTTTTTAATGTAATCAGTTAACAAATATAGCCTTGCATAGGATATGAAAATAAATTCCTGTACAAAATCTGATATTTCTATTTAAGCCTAACTTCAAAGCAATTCCCCCCCCCCCCAAATATCCTATGAAGGTTTTGAAGGTTATTTATCTTTATGGGATTATTTTTGAGGGTATAAGGTGGTGAAAACATTTTTTACAATTTCATTTAATTGACGTTCACCCTCAAAAGGAAAAATGAAATTTATCATTCATTTGACTACGGCCTCAAAGCGATCCGGATAATTGGCGATCCGGATAGTTGGAGTTCGGATAATTGGACTTCTACTGTATAACAATCCCCTTAGTTTGACGGAGAGTCTAAGCTAAAATCTCACAGACTTTTCGAATACCATTTTTTCCCCACCAAATGAAAGAGAATAGGATAATTATATACTTCAAAATGAGTTCAGAATTTAAAAACTATTTCCCTTTGGATCTCACAGGTTTACTTCTACGTAATTGTATGATGATATTAATTTATTAACTGTAATTTAACGACGGGGATGTACTGCAACTAATGCCTGTGACCGGTCGCCGGTGTGCCTGAATTTTGCCTTGGAAGAGAGTTTTACATGAATGTAAATCTACAGACATGGGCCTGTCACATTACTTCTTACATAAATGCCATCGACCTGGGACGAACCCGCGACCTTGAATACAAAAAGTCAACGCTATATTCATTGACGACCAATAATAATAATAATAATAACAATAACAGTAATAATATAAATAAAAACAACAATAATGTCAGCATTCCATCCAGCCATAATTAAAAAAAGAAACAAACAAAATTATTAAATATCAAAACCTGGCTTTAGAGATAAATTTGGAAACTAAAAACCTTGAAAATTGTTCCGACCCTATATCAGTACCGGAAGGTGTGGTCTCAATATTCATATCAAATAACCTTCAAGACACCGGAACTCCACTGAAGATAATTAATGAGCAATATGTATCCAGCAACATTACTTCAGACATTTGACATGCTACATTGTGAGGAAGTTTCTGTCCTGTTTCGTAGAAGTTGCTAATAATATTAATTAATATTAGAATTCATAATATTATACATTAGTTATCAAAATCTTTTTTAATAGAAATATGAACATTACTCATAAAATCTCGTCACTAATACTGAAGCTGATTGATTTGGAGGTTATGTCTGGATTGTTGTTTGTGTGTTTTCCCTTCTTAGTACAAATACACATATAGAAAAACACTTAATACAGTATTATCAGTAAAATTTTAGTTCTACAGTCTATGAAACAATTTACTACTAATGTTAGCAATATTTGCTAATAATTTAGAGCAGGTATGGGCAACCTTTGGAAATATGCGGGCTAAGCTTTACGATATTTATGAAGTCGCGGGCCGTAGATAATAGGTAGGCCTAGTTGTGAAAAAATAATCATGATACGGTTTTTTATATTTATAAAGTATAATGTTAAAGATACATGAATGAGAACAATATCGAACTGATTAGGCATTTACTCATAATCACCAGACATTAATGAGAAGCTGGAGCTTGAACTTGAGAAACAAGATAATCAATGTTGGCATCAATCCCACAAATACACAAGTGCAGAGTGTTTTCAAAATTTTCATCTGTAAGTCTGGTTCGATACTTTGATTTAGGTCTATTGCATTTTTCTAGCGCTGACCGGAAGGAACACCATCGTAGTTCAGGCTTTTGTTTCCCCCTCTCACTCTCTTGTTGGCAAGAACCGAAAATATTTACTTTTTCGAGCGCAATTTTCAAATGTTCCGGGGGCCGGATCAAAAGTCGGGGCGGACCACATCCGGCCCGTGGGCCGGACGTTGCCCATATATGATTTAGAGCCACGAACCCATAACTTTTATTATTAAGATATGATAAGATATTATTATGTACCGTAAGACGCTCTGAACCAAAAAACGCACCTTAATTTTAGGATGGAAATTTAAAGGAAAATAAATTTAATGTGATTCTAAACGAATCATTTAAAAGGTAACAGTATACTTCATTACATAAACAAATTATAACCTTGTACAATGGAATCGGTGTCAGTCACTTCTAACTTAAAACCTGCGTTGTACGAAAATATCTTCTGTACAGGTGACATCGCGTAAATTTTTAACAACTGAAATGATTTCTCATGAAAGACTGAAAATACTTTTACACCCTCTAACCCTCAATTCAACATATGGTAAGTGTAACGGGAAAAGCCTTCATTTAGACCACCCGGCAGAGACAACTCCTTTCGTATAAAATAACTCAACATTCCTTTCTTTTCGCATTGTATATTTGGCTTCCAGCTATCCTCATTTTACGATTGTGACAAGTACGCTGATGAAATTAAAATATGTAACTATCTTATTGTTTACAACACCTATGGTATTCCGGCAATATTTACCGTAATTTTAATTTTCTTAGTCTACTTCGGACCATTAGACGCACCCAACATTTAAGGCTCTGTTTTCAAGGTAAAAAAGTGCGTCTTATGGTCCGTAAAATACGGATTTGCCAATAATACCAGTGTAAAAGTTTTATGAAACAGAGCCCTGCTGAATAAAATGAAATAGTAATTATTGTCACTGGTATCAATAATAAAATTAAAAAATAAAAAATAAAATAAAAACTTGCGGAATTGTGCGAATAACAAAACTTAAATCATAGAAAACTAGTTCAGAATAGTAGAACGGAGAGAGACTTGTCGGGTTATTGTAGTAGAAGAAAGGAAGAGGATGGGCAAGACGGAGGAATAAGAAGAAGGAAATAGAGTAAGCGGGCATTTTCCATTGATTCAGGGCCCCAGAGTGTGAGTTTTGTTTACAAACAAGGCCATCGCGCATGTGCAGATCCGTGATGCAATGTTTCCGCTCCTCTTTTGTTTTCTTAAGGTCCTTGCCCCCCGGCTCGGTATGCTGCCGGTAACGCAACTTTCTCTGCGCATGACCCTGCCGAATTAGATCATGCAGCCAGTTTGATATCCCTTTTCTAGTTCCACACTATTCAGCTAGAAAATAGAATAAAATGTATACGACGTTATTTCATATTAGATTAATCCCCTGATAAAGTGAGATGTAAACATACCCCTAATTAATTACTAAATCTAGGAATTTTAGGGGTAGACTTTAATTTTTGTTTATTTTAGTTGAAAAGGTACTAATTTTAAAAGCAAATATTTTTACAAACTTTGCCAAAATCAATTTGCATGATCAATATTAATAATAATAATAATAATAATAATAATAATGATAATAACGATAATAATAATAATAATTATTATTATTATTATTTTGGCCGAGTCTCCCCAATATGTTACCGGCGTTAGCCGAGTCTACCTAAATGTTAATAAAAATACAAATAATAATAATAATAATAATAATAATAATAATAATAATAATAATAATAATAATAATAAGTGTTTGTGCGCGATGCGCAGCAAAATCAACTGCACGCAGAGGTCTGAAATTTTAAACATAGATGGACTGAAGGGTGGCCGAATGCACCTCGAAGCCGGATTTTTTATTTTAGCTTTCGTTCGCGAGGTATGAGTGAAAAATTGCCAGAAAACTTTTTTTTTTTTGCGCGCGCGCTATCGAAGCATCAGTTTTCGGTAATACATTTCAATTTCGCGCCCTGCAATAGAAAACTAAACTCCTTGGCAATATATTCCACGGAGGAGTGGACGACATTAGTACATGGCAGGACAGAGGGCATGTGGTCAGCATAGCGCCTCTCGTGGTTAAATATGGGACCCTTGACTGGAACAACGCAGTTACCCTCATGAGGCTAAGTGCGCCCCGTTCCGGAACAATCCGAGGAGGTGCCGTGCTTCTCACAAATTCCGGTCTATCATAAAGTGTAATACATAATGCATCTTATTTCAAGTGTTTTTTTCGCGCTTTTCTCAAATTAATATACATTATATTTAATAAGAACAATTCTGTTTAATTTCAGATCAACATGGCGATTACAAGAGTCCACATTCTCAAGTTCATTGAACTGGTGAGTAAAGAAAGAAATTTAAGAACTCAAATAGTGTAATATGACCAAGTCAACAACTCCAGTAATGTAGGGAGAGAAATTTTATCTACTAGCAAGTCATGAACTCTGGCTGTAGAGAATCAGGACAGGGAGCTGAAAGTCATGAATTCCAGCATGGAAAGGGGTCAAACTTCATTAGCAGAGAAAGGATTTCTACGTAAACACAGTACATATTTATTTATGCAGCCAAAATCAATTGTATTTTACATTATCTTTGTTAATCAGATGTAAAAAGTAAAGTAAAGTGATCCCTATACAGGCCATGAAGGCCCAGAGGGTTCCAGGAGGTTGAAGCTTCCAGATTTTGGACATTCGGCACATGAAGGTGGTAAGGTTGTCAGCCTTATGCACCAGCCGCCTTTACCCCCAGGACTGCTCCTGGTACTCATCTCTGTTAGAGGCTGAGTCAACCCCAGGACCATAGTGCCACCAGAAGGATTAGGCCAATTGAAAAATCTCAACGACCTCATCGGGAATTGAACCCGCGACCTTCCGGTTTGTAGCACAGAGCCTCAACCACTACGCTATGGTGTACCCCTTTATTCAGGATGTATTGATTTAAAAGAAGCTACTTTTATTCTCCATGTTTTTCCACATTTTAAAAGTTAGTACATTTTGTGATAACTTTCTACTAAATGGATCTAAACAATAAATCTACGTATATAGGCTTTCACAGTCAGTGTCTGTTGAAGTCAACATTCCCGGGCTTATGGGCTGTGGTCTGTAAGATTTGACATTTTGATTTGACGTGGTTGACATTTTGCCATGAGCTGTGTCGGGGCATCATCAGAACAGTTGGCAGTTGTTTATTGATTAATTGGTTACCTAGCACAGTCCCCTTTTCAATGAATAAAAAAGACAAGATTTATCCGACTGTAAATTCAACATAAGGTTATGTAAACGGCACAATTTTTAATGAGTATTTTTTAATGATACATCTAATTTATATTGTTTTACATTATTAACCCTGTCTCCCGTGCCATAAATCACTACGAAAATTTTGATAGTTAAGTTGATTACATTTTGAACAATTGAACAATTGCTTTCATCCAAAAATAAAAATACAGCCAGGCCTCTGTATGTTTGTGGGCCCTTACAGATTGTGCTGTTATAATGAAGTGCTGTGGTACGGTATATAACTTATTAGGAAGACTGCATACAAAATACTTTGTGATCTATAGGATAATTCAGGGAACAGACTGCAAAGAAGCAAAAAAATGATTAATAACATATCTAAATCTTGAAAGACTGCTAATGCTGTTTCTAATTTTACTGGCTTCCATAGCTACTTTACACCCACGATCAGTAAACTGTAGTTTACAAGCCTTGCTTTACACCCACACACTGAAAACTCACTATGCAGACTGGTTTAAGCTAAGCTTTGAGTCTGGGCACTCATCTGTGCCAGAAATTTCACTCATACAGGGTGGGGAGGGGAAAGAATATGGCCTCAGAAAATTCACCACACAGCTAAGGCATTTGCTTGACAGCATATTTTAACTGCAAATTCTGTGCATGATGAAGTAGTAACCTAGCTCACTATGTTTATGAACATGTAAGGGATGATTTTAGCCTCAATGATCCATTTTCTGCCCCCTAACCTAACCTTCCTCTTCTGGAATTTTTAAGAACTGTAACAGTTATCAGGCTCCTAGAAAACAATTATTGGTGGATGGGAAGGAGACTAATCTGATATAGTGTGTTCTAAAGTCACATTAACCACTAACGTTGAAGGCAGACCGCCATAGATATCTTGAACGGAAGGGGCCTCGACCAGTGCTTTAGTTGGAAAATATTTTATGGGGGTACTCACCTTACTTCAAAATTTTCCATATCGCCTCATACAAAAGAGTTTTAAAAAACCGAGCATCTTATCAGGATAGCCAACATGTAATCTAAGGAGAAAGTAATTATTGTAGAAATGCGCACGAACGTGAAGATTAGAATGCATATCTATTGCGAATTTCATAGTGTTTGTCATTATTAACAAATACACTCTCGTGAATTGGACATTTAATAAGTATTTTAGGACAATATCGTTCCTGTACTGCCAGTACGATGTACCGGAGCACATATTTTTCCCGGTATGATAGAAGGAAAATAATTTTATACCGGTATGCAGTACCGGTGCGTACCGGCCCAACTAAAGCACTGGCCTCGACAATAATATTGTTGAATAAAAACACTTTCCTTAACGCACTCTGCTGATGATGCAGGAACACCACCTGCGAAACGGCCATCCAGAAGTTTACCAAGGTAAATAAAGTGCGTTAAGGAAAGTGTTTTTATTCAACTATTTATTACACAATGCTAAAGTCGGACAAAAGAATGAATAATATTGTATATTTTGGGTCTTCAACTTTTTTCATATGCATTAAACTTGCTTTATAGCCAATAGAATTTCATTCGCAACCAATCAGGATGCATTCCTTCATTATTGACACCTAAGCTTCGACTCCACGTGGAGTGTGAGACAGTCTGTTCGCCTAGCAATTCCACTCCATTAAAGCTCAGACAATGACTTAATCCTTAAAGTTACCGATGGTTAGCATGGCTTTAGAATGCACTACACCAGCTACCATCCACAGGGCTAAGCTACTGAACTTCAAAATAAGCTGTTGTTATAAAAAGGGTGTTCATTGTTGTAGTGAGTGAAATTTAACATTTTTATAACAGGAAATTTGCCAGGACCAAAGAAAGATATTGCTAAACTAGAGTTTATCCTTATGCTTCATGACATGTGCAGGCGCTGGTGATCATCTGCTTGGGGCTGCACTCCAAGACCTACACGGTGGTGTGGACGGACTACCACGAAGTCATCATTCCTGGTGCTGCATTTGGTGGCTACTTTGTCATTCTCATCGTGGCCTTCGTGGGGATGTTCACTGGACAGCCCCTCAACAAGAGACTTGTGAGTATTAACCCTTAATGAGGAGAGATTGCCTCATCACCCAAAAGAATAATTATAGGCTATTTCAAAAGCATTAAATAAAAGTGGGACTTTTAGAGCAGGGTATTCACAATAGATCTATAAAGGTCGCAGTGTTGAGAAGCCTATAAAGGTCGCAGTGTTGAGAAGCCAACAAAGGCTTATACTACCCCCTTAGTAATCTAATCTAATCTAATCTAACCCTTAACGAGTCGCATCACAGTAAAATTTCAATTCTGAATAAAATGTGAGTAAAGTTCTAAGAGGAGTTGGTTTTGCAATATGAATAGACATTGCCTAATAGCCGTATGTGTGCATGTGTATACAAGAGAGAGAAGCTCACATGTAAAGTCTCTATTTGAAATTTTCTCACAGACAATAACTAGGCCTCAAGAAAGTAAAAAATAGATTGGTATGAAAAATAATTTGAGATGAGTTACATACACTACTTCCCTTATTTTAATTACTCCATGGATGGAGTATAACTGTTGAAAATGTTGAGGAGGCTCATCGAGACCTGGGTTCAGGTTAGTAATTAAAATAAGGGAAGTAGTGTATGTAACTCATCTCAATATTATTTTCTCATAGTACCGTATTTTATGGACCATAAGATGCTCCGGACCATTGCATTGCGTAAATTTGAACAACTGAACTGATTTCTCATAAAATACTGAAAATACGTTTACACCCTCTAACCCTCAATTCAGTATACAGTAAGTGTAACGGGACGAGGCTGTTTAGAGGTCATTGCCTTCATTTAAACCGCAGCAGAGACTACATTTATATAAAAGTACTCAACATTCCTTTTTTTTCTGTGCCAAAATTTGTAAATATCTTATCGTTTACAACACCTTCTGTATAACTATGGATTTCTGGCAATATTTGCCAAAATTTAAATTTTTGATTGTACTTCGGAGCATTAGACGCACCCAACATTTATGGCCTGTCTTCAAGGTTAAAAAGTGCATCTTATGGTCCGTAAAATATGGTAATAACTTCCCTGCATAAATTTTCAAAAAAATTCTAGAATAGATTATTAGTTTGTTGTAAAGCAAACGCAAATGTGAAAAACAATTACTTTAATCTTAGTTGAATTTTTTTTTTTTCATACACATATAGTTAATTTATTTTATACACTGAAATCAAGGTGTGAAAGACGTTTCCACGTACTGTTGTAGAAAAGTTATTTTTAACTCTCATGTAGACTTTCCTCTTGAATAATGTTTCAAAAATTATAAATAATAATTATTATATTTTAAAACATGACATATAAAATGCTAAGCAAGAACAATTGTACAAACGAAACGGTCAGAATTACCACATGCGATCTCTTCTGTTAGAAGAAGTTGCACGATCTACTAAGGATTAACATGATTGTTATGATGTGTACCAAGAAAGAAGTTTAAGGGATAGGCTAGTCAAAATTTGACAAATTATTATAAAAGAAAGGTACAAAATGTGTTGCACAAACTTTCTCAAATCTATGAGAAGGCATGCAACAGAATTCTAACAATCTAATAATCATTAACCACACCTTTGCCAATATTCTTTAAATTCAATTGTACCATTATCTTGAGAATAATGCATTTAAAATGAGGTAGATGTAATAAAAACCTTTGTTTTTTCCTTCAAAATGCCCCAAAAATTGAGTATAAACAATGAAAATTGTCTTAATTTGGAGAAAATTATTAAAATTTAGAAAAAATTGCCAATAAAATTAGTTTCATTTCGATAATTCTGTCATGATGGTCCAGATTTCCACCGTATAATATATTTACACAAGAATAAAATAAAAATTGTTTCTAGTGGATATTTATTTGTCTTTTCTACAAAACACAACGTTTCGGTCATAACCATTAGACCTTCTTCAGGTGTTTCATTCTAATTGTGCGCATTCCACTCATAACGGAAGCGGTTGTTATGACATGGACAAGTGGGAGTCTAATTTTCTTGTCTTCTAATAAACAGTCACCTGAAGAAGGTCTAATGGTTATGACCGAAACGTTGTGTGTTTTGTAGAAAAGACAAATAAATATCCACTAGAAACAATTTTTATTTTATTCTTGTGTAAATAGTTTCATTTCATTCCTGATTGTTTGAGCGATGCTTCTTTTCAATGGAGCATTGTCTTAGTATCATCAGAAAATAGATGCCAAGTCATTGAAATCTAGGCCATTTTTTTTATGATTTTTCTTTGTTTTCAGGACGTCATATTCAGCCTTGTGGGTTGTGCCCTGTACATTGCATCGGGTGCCTTTGCTATCAATCAGTACGAGGGTGCCAGGTCTGGAGAGACCCGCAACTATGGCCTCACCAAGGGCTCCCTGGCCATCATCAATGGTGTTGTGTTCCTCATCGATGGAGCCTTGAGTTTCCGAGGAGAGTGAAGAGGACTTGACGACAGATGTATGTGTATATACGCTTCTTATAACTATATTCTTATTTATGTATCTTATTTTTCTACAACCAGCAGACAAACCTCATCTTGAAAGTAACACTGTTTGTAATTTTGTACAGGGCTTCGTTGAAATAAAATGAATCTCTTACCAAATTTTTAAATTTTTTTTATTTCAGCTGTGTTTATACTCCCTTTAGTTTTGAGGCTAAATCTGGAGTTCGGGATCTGTATCTGTACAGTAGGGTAGGCCATGGATCTATTGATTGTCAATTGTATCTATTGTCGGTGTATTTAATGGAGTAAATTACAACTGATATTAATTTAAATGGATAAGATACAGGATGAAATGGTGAGGATGATTCATGGTGTGTAAATATCCAATTCGGCATTTGCCTTTATGACTGGGGAAACCATGAAAAAACCCTTGGAAAATTGGTCGGCCATGGGATTTGTATGTGGGACCTCCTGAATGCAAGTCCAAGACGTTACCATCTCGGTCACCTCGCTTGGTTTGGTAGTTTTGTTATAACTCAATGCTGTTGATTAAACGATAGTAAAACTAAACAGAGGGTGATGCAATCACTGGCTGCCCTGAGGACCTCTGGAGATGACAGCAGTGTGACCTGCATATCTGCCTGACAACTGACAAACAGTCATTCAGGAAAACCTGAAATCTTTGAAGAGAATTGGATGTTATGTGCAAGGGCTGATACTATAATATAATGATGACATACACGGACTCAGTAAACCTCGCCAGATGTGCACGTTCCCTCCTCTACCCTGCCTTTCTCACCGACCTCTACTTTTATCTCCCTCACTTGCTTCTCCGTCTTGGCCACGGTATTGCATGGCATCTAAGCCTTCCTTAAAAATAGTAATAAGTACTGTTATAAGTGTGATAATAAACATGTTACTCAAATAATAAATTGCTTACAGTGCCTATACCTGAGACAAGCTAAGAAAGAAACCTGAAGTAAACAACAACCAGTATGTCTGTCTCACTCTTAAGTCACATGAGAAATGTGCTAGAGAGAGAGACAGATGTACTGGTTTTTGTTTACTACAAGTTTCCTTCTTAGAATGGACAGACTTTAGTTTAATAATTTGAGATGCCTAAATTTGCCTCACCAATAATATGAATTGAAACAATCTTTACTTTCATTCATTCATGGTACTTCTGTCTTACAGCAGGTCTACACTCCCATCTGAAATTCCATTTTCCAGCTCATTATGTTTTCTGCTGCATCTTTTAACTCTCCATAATTTCTTTTCTTCTCGATGTCATCCAACATCTCAATTCTTCTTCTGCCCAGTCTTCTATTTCCTTCTATTTTTCCTTCTATGGCATCTAGCAAGAGTAATCTTCTTCTCATAATGTGTCCCATCCAGTTGGCTTTTCTCACTCTTACATCTTGCAAAATGTGTCTCTTTTCTTCCACTCTTAAAACTTCTTCATTTGTGATTCTATCTGCCCATCGAATTCTCTCCATCCTCCTCCAACACTACATCTCAAAGCTCTCCAGATATTTCCTGAGTGATATTTCCTTTTCCTGAGTGTCCATTTTTCGGCTCCATACAAAGCTACACTCCAAACGTAGCATCTCATCAGTTTTTTTCTTAGCTGCAAATTTAGTTTTCCTGTGAGTATATTTCTATTTTTGTTGAAGGCTATTTTAGCCACAGCAATCCTTTCTCTGATTTCTTTGGTGCATTGGGCATCTCTGGTGATCATGCTTTCTAAATAATGGAATTGAGACACGCTATCTAGCACTCTGTTCTCTATCGAACACCTAAGTGGTTCTTCTGTCATTGAAATCATCTTTACTTACTGGTCTAAAATGGTCTTTTAAAATTTCTAACAGAGGTGAAGAATTCAAATTCAAATCGCTCAACTGTGGCTCATCATATTCCATTTGAACATGCAGATTCCTTAGAAGCCTGTGTATGTCCACCATCTTCTTGGGCAATTTGAATTTTTATCCAATGTATTAAAAATTTACACTAAAATTTAAAACACTATATTAAAGCGGTAAGCAAAGACCTCTCATTTAATTCCTATTGTTACGACATGTGTCATGATACAGAAAATCCATTTTTCCCTGCGATGTGCTGGATATCCAACCGGGTATCAAGTGAAAATGGCATAACCTTTCTCTGTTTCATTGAGATTCTATAAGCGTGTTCCCACTATTAAAAACCAACCCTTGTATCTGAAAGTTTAATACAGGTCATAAGTTCTCTAATTTCTGCCCTACTCAAAGGTGTAGTTCACACCTGAAGTATGAAATGAAGATGCATTTTTCCATTTCTTATGGAACCCTTTTAATTTGGATCAATCGAAGTTGATACAAAAACAATTATTTGAGGTTGATAACGAGAACGTAGATGCCATCTGCCACGAGGAGGAGAGCAGCAATGATCCCCAAAGCTCCAGCTGATCGAGTCATTCTCGTTCCTTTTGAGCCACCAGAAGAACCACCGAGTTGGTCAAGTAGTATGGCAGCACCAACCAAAACAATGAGAGCAACGAGAAAGGAGAAGACGGCATCCTGATAAAAAAATAGGATATATATTTCATCTTTTAAAATCACAGTAATGTGCCACTTTTATTCTACAGGGTAATCCGTTTTGGTATGGATAAAATTAAATGTTATTATAAAAGCCAAAATGATTGTAGGACAAATTTCTTGCTGGTTATATTATAAGTAAAAGATGGGTTATTCCATATATGACAATCAACAATGCATAACCTGAAAGGACAAATGAAAATCATAGATGATTAAAATGGATACTACAAATCAACAGCGGGCATATTGTTTTCTTTGGTATGTTAACTTCGAGAGTGTGAAAAGAGTTCAAAGGAAATTTTGACGTGAGTATGGTGTGCGTATACCAGTAAGATGGTGCATCCCTCTTACTGGGCATGGGAGGTTCTTAATTTTCTAAGTGCCATTTCCAATGGTATGTGATGTGGTCGTGGTGGACCCATTGTTTGGCCCCTAAACTCCTCAGATCTAACTCCTCCTGACTTCTTTTGTGGGGTTTTGTTAAAGACACATTCTATGCAAAGAAACCCAGGAACATTCAACAAATCTCCCCTCTTATGTTACAATGGACATGGGCTGAATTGCATCACCGTTATGAGAGTGCGCTATGGGGGGCCAAGTTGAACACTGAGCAATATCCCATCTTTCAGTGTTGTATGCACAAAATTTCAACAAATAAAGTTCAATAGTAAATGTTGTACACTGTTTTTATTTTATCCATACCCAAACGGATCACTCTGTGTTATTGGTACCCAGTACCGGTAGCCTATAAATTCGTTACTTGCCTCGCTGTGAAATATTGTAAAGATTTCACTAAATTTGTTATAGAAATAAAATAATATTATTAATAAATGTCATGTTAACCAGTTCTGTGAAGGCCTAAAAGTTAAAATAAAATTAAGAAAATGAAGAGTATATCCTGTCAAAATGTTGGGCCTAAACCACTGCAGGCAGTTACACAATAACCTATACTCACAGAAATGAAGTCCCAGTTCATGTCCAGGATGATAGCCAACATGACAATAAATATGAACCAGAAGTATACGGTGAGTCCTGTGTATTTCATTATTGTGTCTCCGATGTTGGTGTTGCCAAATGGGGCTCCATACAGACCGGTGGAGATCAGGGCAAGCACCTGCAACCGCATTACATTTGTACAGGGTGGGAACTAAAAACACCATCCCAAATTTTCCGGGATGATGCCTCTTTTTTTCACCTAGGTTTTCTACGTCCCTGAGGATGACTGCGTAATGTGTTACCGAAAGCTTGGAACGCGTAGATTTCACCCGGGTGACTTGAGATTAATCAGATAACTGTGGGCTTTCCTTTCTTGAAACACAATAAATACCATATTATAATTGTTCTAAACCTGAAGTGTGTTATTTTGGAAGTGAGTTTCCACTGAAATAATATTTTCTTGTAAAAATCGCATTAAGGACTTGGGATAGAGTTGAATGTTGAAAAAATCAGCACAGTTTTCTTCATGATTTAAAAATGCGGATTTGAGATCTTTGTAAGTTAAATGTACAAATAAAGGGACATAAAAATGGTGGTGCACATGCTATGCTCACTTACCATTTTTTTTTGCATTTTCCCTTGAACGTTTTAAAAAAACTTTTTACTGACTTTTACTCAGCAACTACTTAAGTAAGAAAGATGAATATTTTTGTTAAGAAAATTATAGAGTTCTTCAAAATGAGCTGAATGTTATCCTAAAATATTGAATTCAATTCGGGAAAGTGTAGAACCTAACGTGTTATTTTTATAGAAAAGTTCAACACAAATTTTTCACATTAAGAGTGTGTAATTGAATAACTTATATTAGATTCTATTCTAATCATTTTCTAAAAAAACTATGTTCATTCCCGACACGTGTGGAAAATTTTAAAAGTGTAGGGTTAATCATAGACAATTTTAATGTTTTGAATAGGCCTTCTCTTCTTGTTTCTTTCTCTACATTAAACAGAGTATGGTAATGTTATGGCTCTGAAGTTACTAACTTTGTTTACTCCATACTTGGTGCAAATAAATTATCGTAGTTTGTGTTTGATAGAAGCAGAGATAAAATATATAAGAAAATTCAGTCAAAAGCTCTCATTTAATATGTTAGATTGGAAAACCCGATTTATTAAAATGTAGGCCTACCGGGTTTCTTTAGAGATCGTAACTTGTGATTCTACTGTTGCGACAAAACCAAAATTTTCAAATTGTATTGTTTAAACTGTTTAGTAAAGGTGAAACAGAAGTAGATAGCGTAGATCCAATAGGATTTATTTACCTAATGTTAAATAACTTCCCTTAAGGGCTGTCATAAAAGACAGATTGTAGGCTACAGTACAATATATTTAGTTTGAATGCATTGCGAATAAGACAAAGAAAATATTGTTGGTGCCATTTTAAGAAGACCTCGTCTAGCTACAAAAGAATATAATAGCATTTTTTCCTAATACGAAAATCTACACCAACACCGATACCGATACCGACAAAGAACAGGTGCTCTTAGAGTCGAGTGGATTTCCCAAGTGTTGCCGCTGTAATTCACCACTTCTCAAGTGAAGTAACCGTGCTGTCATACTTATTTGGCAACATTGTACTGAACTGCAGGCAAATGTGAATACGCCTAAATACCTTTCTATTTACTGATTGACAGGTTGAAGAGGAATAGGGTGGAAGCAGGTAAGGGAAGTTCTTGGAAAAACGTATTTAAAAAGTGGCACCCACAATATTCATAATGCAAGTAGTTTAGTAACTATTGCCTTTTTTCCTTCTAAATTCGTGGAAACGATTCTTCCGCTGCTACCTCATTATGCAATATGTGATAATTCTTTAATTAATGTTGTGAGGTTCTAGTGAAAGTTAAGGAAATCGAAGCATAATTTCTGTTATAAAACATTGTAGGCTTTCACGGCTGGAGTCAATATTAAAAACATATAAGCCCGGATAATGTTTTTAATATATAATATCTGTTATTTATATTTTTCTGAGTGGCAACACATAGGCCTATGAATCGAACTTTTTCACATCAATTAGAATTATTTGCATAGCATTGGTTAAAAAAAAAAATTGGGGTTTACAATACAACAACAGATTAAAATCGTGACTTACGAAGAAAAAGGAATCAATATTACTGGCAATTGAAATAAATTATGTGATTTCTGATATACACAAGCAATGATACATGGTTCATGGTTCATGGCTCATGGGGGCTATAAGTGCTAATTCTTATCTTAATGTAGACTATGGGATTGGCAGGATTGGACTCACCGTTTCGATGGCCTTGAAGACAACGGCAAGCACAAACATAATTCTTTGACCTATAATACAAAAAGGATTGTTTTATTCCTTTCCTTGAATGTGAAGGCAAAAAAACCTGATACAAATATATATACGTTTTCCACGTGGAGCTATGTAAGAGATTTCAGTTACTGTACTACAATAAGATAATGTTATTTTGCACTTCCTCTAATATTGCAGAATACAGCTGTAGAACTAGGCCTACTGGACATTAATGGTAATTAGTAGGGCAAGGCTTTTGAAGATTTTGTATCTCTTTTTTATGTAAAGGTTAAAAGATAGCTCGAATAAGGATAAATGTGTAGGCCTATTACGAAATAATTGATTAAATAAGGGCAATTTGTTTTTGAATTTTTGCCTTATTTTGCATTTTTCGTCGTTTTCAAGATATAGGTAATTTTTTGGCAATTTTCAGGTCATTTTCGGCATTTTAGGTCATGTTTAAGTGGTGGTAGAGAGGAGCTTTTCATGTACAAATCTATACTTTCAGGCAACAGACAATCATTTTTATTTGAGAATCTCCACCAAGTGTTCATAGTTCATTTTCATTGAAGTTTATTGTAAACATCATAGGAATTTACTTGAAGCATTATTTTTATTTATTTATTTTTTATTATGGCACATATTTGCTAGGGGCAATTTGATGGGCATGCCAGTTCAGAAAGAATTTCTTTTTCGCTAAGAGTGTCCAAGTAGTATAAATTTACGTACTTCTTTAGTAACAAATAAGTGTGTTTTATATTGTAAATTCATATATAACGCACTGTCATTCATTAAATTGCTTTTAGCTATTCATTACTTTTAAAAACTTATAAGTACCGTAATAATGGTAAATTTATTGGTCTTTTTTTAAATGTTGTGTAATTTTTTCACAATTTTTAGGCCATAGATGCATTTTTTATTTTGCATTTTTTCCACTATTTTTATGGTCATTAAATGCCTTGTCCTAGTAATTAGTTTTATTTATGGATGCTTTTTTGGGCTTCCTACCGGATGAATAGAGCTTTCGGAAGCTTCCTTTGCTGCCATCTTCTGGGAGAAGAAAAGTAATTGAGAAAAGGTCTGTGATTTATAAAAAGAAGTCGAAGAAAGGCTGGGTAGAGTGAGGGCCATCAGGAAAACAGTGGAACAGATTAATGAGTGACCAATCAGATGTCTCCGTCAATCTGTTCCATTTCCCTGTTATCCTATCGGCACCTACTCCACGTAGCCTTTCTTCGCCTTTTCTGTACAGTAAGGACAATTTCCCAATTAGCTCACCTCTCCCACAAGAATACATCCCCTGCTCCACAACAGTCGAAAATAAGTGTACTTAAACCAACATAAATTTTACTATAAATCCCATAATTTGATCAATAAAAGTTTGACTCCATCGTGTCTGGTTGTTGATTCATGACTGACTGAAGGAAGGAAGAACATTCTCACAGAATCTTGTGGGTAAGATTCACCTTCATTCGGATTGGTTCAGACCCCTTTAGTGCGAAGGGGTCCTATGGCTCTATACCAATTTTGAGTAACCACTTAACCTCAAATGAAGCACGTCCTGTAGCATTAAATTAGGTTAAATATATTTTACCTTAAGAGTGTGATTTACATACCTAACATTAATTAATAATTAAGAGATTATGTAACTTTGAATTAAAAACATCGTAATAGCATTATTTGTCCTAAAATGCAATCTGCATTGGGCAGAAGATAGAAAAAAAAATACAATATACAGGCCTACTGCTTTCTGTCACTGTCGAGGTAGAAAAATTCTTAAGGAAGTGAAGGTTTTTTCGTTTAAAATATTTTTTTCTGACTTTGGAGGTCCTAGGCGAGTTCAAAGATACCGCATATGGCATTTTTAAATAACTTTTTCAGTTACTGATTTCTTCATTAGCACGACAAGATGAACCTTACCTTCTGTTCTTTTTCTGCACAAGTAAGCGAATCTCAAGAAATAAAATACTCCAGGCTGTTTTAATGGATTTAGCTAAAGATAAACAGCTATGAATGCTACTAATCAAAGACAATTATAATTCACCAAACACCGAAAATATAAATCACTTGTGAAATCTTCTCTTATTTGAAGCTGTTTAAACAAGAGACAAACAAGACCTGATAACAATTACCAGTGCCTCCAAAGATAGCTCTCAGAACGTGGAGTTGTAGCGGGCTTATTTTATGTGCAGTTTATGGATATCTTAGAAGGCAGTGAGCTTTTACTCCGAAGAGCTGCCAATTGGAGAAATAGAACTGGTTCATATCTCAATGGCCAGGCTTACCAGATTTAAAAATGAAAAAGGGGAAATTTTATCTAAAAAACCTAATTTTCACAAGAAAACAAGTAAAATCGAATTGTAGAGGACCCGTATTTTAAAACAGATATTCTCTACAAAAACACCTAATATCACACGAATTTTCTTATAGATACTTATGTGGAGAGGAGATGTTGTCTTGGTGAATGATTTGGTCCGACCCACCAGCCCTAAATGATACACTTTCTTTTATATAACGATATAGCGAAAAGTTGCTTGTTTTCCGCCATTTTTCTGTCCTCGAATTATGAAGAAACTCGTGATTGGACGTTCGAGGTGTGACGTCGTACCGCTAGAGTAGCTATAATTGTGGGTAAACAGGTTAACACACCTCGAGGGAGATATAGTATGGCACATTTTCTAAACAAACAAAAAATCCACCAGTCCATGCAAATGTGCATATCTCGTGAACTGGTCCTCTAGAATTGGATTATGCCGAAAAGAAAAGCCGGACATTAGGCTACACTCATTTTTAAAATGCTTTTTTCGAATGATGTTATTTGGTCGGATCATGACTGATATTGGGTTCGAAATCTATGTAGGATGAATTCTAAAACGTCACTTAATGTAAAACATGTTACGCATGAATGTATTAATGTGATCAGTAGGACAGAACTTGTCCGGCGAAATCCGGATGTCTGATAACCTTACTCATGGTAGAAAATTAATTTCACATAATACATTGCACACGGTCTGTACAGCAGGCCTATATCATTGAGTCTTTTTGTAGTATCATACAAACATACTGTATTTCAACCGTTGCAATGAACAATTACTCTCGTACTCGCCTAATCGGATCTAGGTCAGGTCCCCTGAGGGCCGTAAGGATCACAATTGTTTCATCATGAATATTAAGTAATGAAGTAGTTAAACAAAAGAAAACAAACAACATTTTAAAGGGTAACATAGTCTTGTATACAACAGTAGCTGTTTAACTCGGTTAGAGAGAAATAAAACTATTATTATTATTATTATTATTATTATTATTATTATTATTATTATTATTATTATTATTATTATTATTATTATTATTATTATTATTATTAGTATTATTATTATTAGTTCCGGTCTGCTGTGCGACACGTTATTTAAACCGATTGCATCCTTGAGCTTTAATTCTTCCCCGCTATTCCCGCATTCGTTTTCTGTGAGCCTCCTTTCTTTCATCAGTAGGCCTACACTTCTGGTCTGTTTTCAACTTTGCCTTTTCTTGGAATCCCTGATATGTTCAAAGTTTCTTCTTTTTCGGTTCCTGGATATATTATTATTATTATTATTAATAAAATTACATTTTCACAATGAACATTATAATAATATTACGTATAATGACAATAATAATACGTATAATAATAATAGGGGTACGCCGTAGCGTAGTGGTTGAGGCGCTGCGCTGCAAACCGGAAGGTGGCGGGTTCGATCCCCGATGAGGTTGAATTTTTCAATTGGCCTAATCCTTCTGGTGGCAATATGGTCCTGGGGTCGACTCAGCCCCTAACAGAAATGAGTACCAGGAGCAATCTTGGGGGTAAAGGCGGCCGGTGCGTAAGTCTGACAACCTTACCATCTTCATGTGCCGAATGTCTAAACTCTGGGAGTTAACCTCCTGGAACCCTCTGGGTTCCCATGACCTGTACAGGGAACACTTTACCTTTATAATAATATTATTATTATTATATGTAATATGACGTAGTATTATTATAATGTTAATTGGAAAATTAATAATATTAATATTAATAATAATAATAATAATAATAATAATAATAATAATAATAACAAAATGGCATTTTCGCGATGAACATTATGGAAACTAGATAATCCGGACCCTAGACCTTTTAAAGATATAGACGTTGCCATTATTTGCACGTTAAGGAAGTTATAGGACTTGTTTACGATGAACCAAATCTCTAAAAATCTATGCTAAAATCTATTACTCTAATATAATGTGGCATGGGTAGAGAAAAAGAAATGTTTGTCGAACATTCGCGTCGGCAGTGGTGAAAATGTAAGATGCTCTATTAGAAGAAGGCCTTGGTCTTTGTCGTACGTAGCAACACGTAAACAGAACTCCTTCAGAGCTTTCTTAAATCAGTTATTGCTACTCAGGAAAGAGTTTTGATAATTTGCTAGAAAATAAAGCTGTTGAGACCTGCTTGGGATTTTCGAAATGGAACATAGGATAATCTGCATCATATTGAGAGCAATCGAAGGGGTAAGTGCTTCTTTCAATGTGGAATTCATACAGATTAAGTAGACCTACATAACATATTGAATTTTGGAAACAGACCTAGTTGTTATTTGAAACACCATAAAATAGCAGTAAAATCTCTATTTATAGACCACGGACGGTTTCAGAGTAATTTGGTCTTTCAGATGGTGGTCTCTTAGTAGGGGGAATGTAGTTTTATATGTAACTGAAACAATATACAATGGTTATGTAAAACCATTAATTATTTGTTGTTATTTCAAGATAATTTTTAATTAATTATTTTATGTGAAGGAATTGTAAATGGTTGCCTGTCTGAATTTAGAACAGGCTTTTGTAGCATTTCACTTCCGATCTATAATTTATCATAAGAAATATGCACTGATAGCTACTTACAAAAAAGAATGCAAGCTCTATTTCCAGTTAAAATAGCAAAGGATCTAGTCAGGGACAGGATTTGGAATGTCTCCTCCTCGCCATCAAATCATAAAAACACGTATTCACCCCCCAAAAATCAGCTCAAAACATTTACTCCGTTTTTATGCAGGATTCAAATCGATCTGGATACGATCCCATTCCAGTACGATCCCCTTTTCATGGAATTTTCAATACGGTATTGAAAACAATGTTTCCAAGAGAATTCACAGAATGCGTCTGCCCCACATTCGACCAATGAAACGTTTCGCTCCAAACATGCGAGGAAAAATGAAACGCCTACTTCAACGTACTGAGTTCGAATTGAATAAGGTAATGTTATAAGGCGTTGAATACGAACTCAGTCCGATCCGATCCCACTTTTTAGGTGCTGATTTCTATGCTACCGTTCTTCAATTTCAGTGGATGTTTTTTTTAAATCATTTATTTTATAGACTAGGCCTAAAACATTTGACTCTGAAAAAGCTTTCTCGTTTATTTAGGCTTAAATTAACACTCAATATAGCAATGAGAAATGCAACCAAAATTATTATAAAATACTGTCAATGATATAATTGTTGAAAGATAAAACATAACTAACTACAATATACCAGTGGTATTAATCAGACGTGGCAGTCCAAGCATGGATGCTCAGTAGATGCAGACGAGTCCAATAAACATTCGTATTGCATGGAGGGGTGTATGGGTTAGTTGTGTCGTTGCTTTCAGAGCGGTAAGATCGTATAATGCAGTGAATAAACAAGATACCTTGTTACAATCGCTTCTCCTCTCCCGCTAGAGAAGTTCAACATTCTTACCCCTCCCCATGATTCCCCCTACATGCGTCACCTCTCTCACGCGCATCTGACTGCCACTTCTGATTAATACCACTGTACCATATGTAGATGGTTTTTCTAATAGCTGTATCTGTAGTATTTCAGTTTTCATTTTAACCTAAGTTCTGTTAGCCTTTTCATAACCACTTTGTCTACGTAGAAGCCTCTTATGAGGGAAGTTTTTTTAAGATAGCCATTTGCAAACTGAAGTGTTAACCACATTCCATGAAATACGGTATCTGTTCAATACCGCACATCAATCATTGATGTAATCGATCTTAAGTACCGGTGTCTGTAACTTCTAGGCAAACATAGAGACATGCTACTAAAATAATGAAATTGAAAACACGATCAATTACTATTTAAAACATATTTTCGTACTATTTTTCAATATTTCTCGTATTTCATGTTTATTTGCACATTTCGTGAAATGGAACAAATTTCGCAATATTTAGAGGATATAATTTGCTTACTAGTGATATTTTAATCATAAGGGAAGATAAACATAGCTATGAAAAGTCATTTTGTAAAATTACACGCTTATCTTTGTTACTAAAAAAATGTGTGCGTGGAACGCCACGCGACAGAAGTGAAACTTGTTTTAATTTTTTGATTTTTCAATTTTGGATTATTGGAATTTTTGAATTTTGGATTGTTGGGACTTTTTAATATTGGATTTTTGGACTTTTAAAATTTTCGGTTTTTTAATTTTTAATTTTTTTATTATTAAATTTGGATTATGGATTTTCAATTTTAAAATTTTTGATTTTTTAAATTTTAAATATTTTTATTTTTAAATTTTGGATAGCTTATTTGAATTTTTTAATTTTTTAAATTTTGGATCTTTGGACTTTTGAATTTTGGATCTTTGAATTTTTTAATTTTGGAATTTTGAATCTTTTAATTTTGGATTTTTTAAATTTTGGATCTTTGAATTTTTTAATTTTAGATTTTCGTTGTTTTCTGTGCATTCCGTTCCGTCACACCTCACTAATTTCGTGACGATTTTGAGCGTTACATTAATTTCGTGACGATTTTTGAGCGTTACACAAGTTCTCGATTTACTCCTACCGCGGCTAAAGAAGTTTCACTTCAAACATATTGTTCCTAGTCTTCTATCTCTCCAATTGACTGTCTGCTCCAATAACGGAAACTTCCCTTGCATATTAACAAGACAAAATGTGTTGTTGCAGAGCCTGGTTTTGGTAGCGGCCATTTTGTTTCTCATGGCAAACAGGGATGGTACAGGCGACGACGAGGGAGGAAGAACCTACGCCAAGACAGTTGGAACGTCGTCTTTCTTTTGGCTGTCAGGCTTACTCTTTGTCTTGTACATCATCGACAAGCCTCCAGACAAACTCGTAGTGAGTAACATCTTTTTTAAATCAGTAAATAATTTACTATTATTCTCTGCCTGGTTTTAGGAATTGCCTGTTGCCATTGAGTAAGTAAGTAATGACCAGGGCCCGGATTTTGATGACCTAAAAATACTTTAAAAATGACCTATAAAATTACTGGGAAAATACAAAAAATTACCCCAAAAATTGTGTGAAAATGCTACCTTATTCGTCAGATTTGTGTCTGTTCTACGTTAATGTTGTTGGCCCAATTACAGGCTTGTAGGCTGATTAGTTAATTGGTACATGCAGTTAAATGTAAACAGCAAACACCGTCTTTCTGTATCCAAATTAAAATTATAACAAGGCCTATTTATTTATTTATGCTTATTTAGAGTTCCGATAATATTCAATGTAAGTAAGTATATGCACAAAAACTCTATATAATGCAAGAAACAACACAAAATAAGGAAATAATGACTTTAAAATAAAATAAAAATACCTAAAAATATGAAATGTGGCAATAAAAGATCGTAAAATGACCAAATAAAGACACTGAATTCTAAAATATGACCTAAAATTGAATAATCGGGGAAAATGACCAAAAAAGACCCTAAAAATTCCGGGGTGCGAGAGTTAAGTCCACCATCCTAAAAAATTGATATATGTCCACAGAGTAATAGATAAAAATGTTCTCTACATTTGTCTTAAGTCCAGTAAGTCATAATCAAAATTGTACGGTAGTTATGGATGTGTGCCTCATGGATTTATCCTTCTCTAAAGCGATGTTGGGCTGTTATAGTGTGTTAAGTTACCCTAATTCTCAGTAACAAGAAAGTGGACTTAACTCTCTTTGCCCACGCATCCCGGAATTACGATTTTTATAACCTAGGAGTCATGACCAGAATATCTGCACTATAGTATATCCCAAGTGAGAATGATCCTGTTCAAAACAAAGAGGCGTGGCTGTCATAGTCCGCACGTGAGAACGCACGTCATCACCGTGATAATGGTAGTTTGTTTATTCTCAGTACAACTCACCCGCAGGGTCGTCGTGAACAATGAATCCATTATGTTTTGTTTGCTAATTGATATACTGTAATGATGACGATGCCAGTGAGAGTTTGTTATTTCACGTGTAAATGAACACTACTTCTCCACTAGCAAGCCACACCCTGGTAAAGGCGCATGCTAATGACATAATCAATCACGTTTTGTCACATGATGCGGATTTTCCGCGAACTCTCAGCGAGTTCTCCTCCCCTTTGTTTTGAACAGGATCAGCCTTACTTGAGATATACTCTACAGTGTTTTGCAGATGACAAGCCGTTTCTTCCTTCTCCTGCTTAGATACGCGGTCCAATCAGAGACGGCGAGACGGAGGGAAGACCCTTACTGCTAGCGGTACCTCGTTAGCTCGTACACGTGATTGGCGGTGAAGGAATTGGCTTTTCATTTGAAAAATACTGTAGTGGGCAACGTCCATGATGTACTAGTTAAAAAATGACATGTCAAAATCCGGGCTCTGGTTATGACTATACACATAAGCACACATAATAATAATAATAATAATAATAATAATAATAATAATAATAATAATAATAATAATAATAATAATAATAATAATAATAATAATAATAATAATAATGTTGTTGTTGTGTGTGTGTTGCAGAACTTGTTGATGTGCATTGTGTGCGCCTGCTACTCCCTCGCAGGTGGAGCCATTCTCATCGCAGAGTACGCGGATGCTGATAAACTTGGGCGCGGCACCGACGAGTGGGTGGCATCCGGAGTCTTTGCTCTCGCCAACGCCATCCTCTTCATCGTGGATGGAGCCCTTGTCTACTGCAAATCCTAACGAGTTGGTCGATTCTCATTGCCAAATTGAACGTCTTGTATTTAGTAATTCATTATGCCAATCCATTGTATTGTATTGCAATCTTATGAAATACAGGTGTCGATTTAATCGATTTAATAAAAATTAGTAAAATAAGATATAGGCCTATATTTATTTTTATTCTCATTAACTAATCACGCTTTCACCTTCTACAAAGGGTTGATTTTTTAGTAGTGGCAACTATTTTATTTCTCCACATATAGCATAGTACATGGTTCTAACTTTTATAGGCCTTCGACATGGGCGTAATTTCAGCTTTTTAACTGGGGTGGCAAGGTCTGCCGGGGGGTTTGGGGGGTATGGGAATTTTTTTAAAATTTGGCGTTAAAATGATGTAGTTTAAGCATTTTTAACACTTTTTTACACACCATACCAGCATAAATGTTAAGTTTAATAAAGTTTAATAAAGAATCAAGATTGTGCCACGTTTATAAACTGTAATTTTTCACTTGTTTGCAAATAACTGATATTTTTACTGCCGAATTTTGGGGTGGCAAAAAGAGGGCTTTGGGAATTCTGGGGGTGGCAACTGCCACTCCTTGCCACCCCGTAATTACGCCACTGGCCTTCGATGTAATCACCACCATTGCGTACAACATGTTCCCAGCGATGCGGAAGTCTTTGGATCCCGTTGGCACTGCCTAATTTATTGATGGAGCGAAGAGAGCGGCCGGTTGCCTGTAAAACACAATTGGGATGGTGTAATCTTAAAAAACATGCCGTTCTCCCAAGGCAGAACGTTATTGCGGAGTACTACTGTTCGTTTTTGCAAAACAATCCGCGAACAGCTCTAAAAAGAAAACGGCAACACTTCATGGATAATCCACCCATCATTCTGCATGACAACGCTAGGGCACATAGGAGTTGTGTCTGAATTGTTCAATCGCTGGGGCTGGGAGGTGCTCTATCACCTCCGTACTCTCCAGATTTAAGTCCCTGCAACTTTGATCTAATCCTGAAGATGAAGGAGCCACTTTGGGGGATTCGCTTTCGTATGGTTCAAGAATTCGCCACTGACATACATGCAATTGTTTTTCATGTAAATTCACAAGGACTGAGCACTGAAACATCTTCATACCTGTAACTTCTTTGATCGAAAACAATTTAATGATTGAACACAGCGATTCAGTATAGGGTACATAAACTGCATACCAGCTCCAGCGAAAGATATCAAAATAAAAACAATATTATGTGTGGTGAAGCATTTTAAATCTCGAAAGGACTCAAATCCAAACATCCCTACAGCATTGTAAAAAGATGTGCCTAAAATTCGCAGAGCAAAAATAAAGTTCAAAATAATTCTCTAAAAATTAGGGTGTCACAAAACACGAGGGGGCGAAAATTAAGCGAGAAATTGCTGTAGCCTACCTCAGAATTACCTGAAATGAGAAATGTTGTATTGGCCATGCTTTAGGGTTTAGAAAGTTATGTGAATGTATCACATAAGATTTTTATACGTTTGCTTTATATTAAGCACTGCCTTCTAGACTGTATTACTCGTATATTAAGCCAACTAAATTTGATGTTGATTGTTCTGAGTTGTAACCCCCAGCGACAGAAAAAACATGGAGGAAAGAGTGAGGCTGATTCTATTTAAAGGCACGGAAATGGTAAGTCTCAATCTTTACTCTCAGGAACGCAAAAGCACACCGCTCAAGGGATTAGGCATAACTTCCTCCAGAAACTCTAAAAACGGAAAAATATGATTTAAAAACAAAAAATGAACAGTGTTTATATTCCTTTTAGCTGCGAGGCCATATCAGGAATTCGGGTTGTGTCTATACAGTAGGCTATGGAAGTATTGATTGTCAATTGTTTCTATTATTGGTGTATTTTTATGGAGTTATTTCAACTGATATTAATTTAGGTTATGATACAGAATGAAATGGTGAGGATGATTCATGGTATGTAAATATCCAATTCGTCATTTGCCTTTACGACTGGGAAAACCATGAACAAACCTATGTCAATTTGGCCGGCCATGGGATTTAAACCTGGGACCTCCCGAATGCGAGTCCAAGACGTCAGCATTTGATGTTTTAATGTTCATTAGAACATATACAGTGAGTCCCACGCAAGAGTTGGCCAATGACGCGGGTTTCTGTGTCGCGGCGGGCACAGCTCCAACTCCCGAGCGATCGGGTGAAATATCTCACTGTAGAACTCATGATGTATTTATGTATGTACCCTGGAATCCCTGGAGCTTAAACAGGAGTAATGTGCAACTTCGGAGTTTCTTAGAAAAATACACAAACAAAAGAGTCCCGGATGAGTCTACATTGCGCAAAAATTATGTACCACAGTGTTTTCTAAAATACGGGATACATTGGAACACGACGCTGCAGGACAATGTTTTGCGAAGTGCTGTAGTTGGTGCAATGAAAGCGGGTACCAAATCATTCTTCTTGAATACTCAAGTACTTGATCGGGTAAATCATAGCACGGTTGCAAACATTTTCAATGACTCGTTAGCTTTCTTGTAGCCAGGAGAAATGCAGTATGACAATGTATTTTTATTTCTCAATGTTGGTGCTCCATACATAGTTAAAGCGGGAGTTGGACTGCAAGTTTTTTTATCCCAAATTAATTCTTTTTCTTCTTCTTCTTCTTCTTCTTCTTCTTCTTCTTCTTCTTCTTAAGTAATGGCCTCGGTCACTGTTGTGCCATGTAGCCAGTTTCAGGTTAATGGAATGGAATTGGCCCCTGAATGGGGATAAGAGTACTCCAAATTAATTCAACTGACTTGCCTTGCTTACGACTTACATCGCGTCCCCCCCACCCCAAAATACTGTTTATTTGATTTTTGTTCATTTGTTTTTGCATATAATGGTGAATATTTTTAAAATTATTCATGCATAATTGCATGCATATTTTATTATTTTATTATGCATACAAATCCGGTCTCTAAATTTAATGAACAATTATCTTTTTTTGATATTCCAGTAACAAAAGAGAAGCTGAAAGTTATTGTCAGATAATAAATTTAAACTAAAATGTATCTACTATGCCTATTAATAATTATTTCATTTCTATATTGGAGTACAGACTGCGGTCTATTCTTGCCAAAAAATGATTTCCATATACGATTTCACAGTACGTTTTTGCACACATAACGGATGACTTTAGCTTCACTGATCATATTTTCTACCCTTCATGAACATTTTTTTTTTTTGGAATTTCTAAGAAATGTGACATATCAGGTAGCCAGAAAACAATATTGGTGGCTGGGCAGGATACTGAGCTGATACCATCTACCATCCATAGGGCTAAGCTACTGGTTTGCAGTAACAATTCAACCTCCAGATATCGTTATAAAAGGATGTTTCTAAAATAGCTTCATCGTTATAGTAAGTTACATTTAACGTTATTTAGATAGGAAATTCGCCAGCACCAAACATTAGTATTGCTATATGCGGGTTTATCGTTATACAGAGGATTGACTGGAGTAGAATGATAATTGTACATTTATAGTAAAAAAGGTAGAGTATTCCCTATTACAGGCCATGGAGGCCCGAAGGGTTCCAGAAAGTTGAGGCTCCCAAAGTTTTAGACAATCGGACCGTGAAGGTGGTAAGGTTGTCAGCTTTACACACCGGCCGCCTTTACCCCAGGATTGCTCCTGGTACTCATTTCTGTTAGAGGACATTTGTAGTAATGGTATAGTAAATTGTAAATTCTAGTAAACTGTAAATTTCTAATTTCCTTAATTAGTAACTAGATTTAATCAGTAGTTTAAGAAATGGATGATTCCAATTTCATTGTAATTTGATCCAAAGGATGAATAAAGAATTGAATTGAATTGAATTGAATTGAATATTCGAAGAGTCATTGAAAATATAAATCTGGTAATCTTAGTTTAGACTTCTAACATAAAGTTTGACCTTGGCAAGGAGAAGTCTCTTTACATGACATGCGTGATTCGTTCACAGGTATTCTTCATGTTGTCCACCATCTTGTTCCTATCAGCCATGAAAGACGATGAGCCGCTGAAGGAGTACTGCATCATAACAGGCATAGGAGCCTATTTCTGCATCATCCTGATCCTAGTGGTGGCATACAGCGCTAGTAAACCTCCTGACCCTCTCCTGGTGAGCACTTTCTTTATTTGTCTATTTATTATACCCAGGGTTGCTTGGGCCAGTGGCTGTACATTAACGTGTACAATAATTTTCATTAGAAACAATTTGAAATTAGATTTACCGTCATTCAGATTAAATAAATGCATAGACGGTCATCTATATAAGCAATATAATTTTTTAAACAAGTTGTCCAGTTCTGTTATTGAAGTATCTACTAACAAATATAAGAAAGTCCTAAAAAGCTGGCTCGTATCAAAAGCATTTTATAATGTATAAACTTATGATTTCCTAAACACGGAATGCTGTGACTTACATTTTTAACTAGGCCAGATTAATATTTATAAATAGATTGATATTTTAATTAATCACTGAATAAATGTTTTGTTTAATTTTACTTTTAGTTCTAAGTGTTTTTGACGAAGTCTATTGTAAAGACGTAATTTTAGGATTTTAGGTAAAAACTTATTTTAATCCTTAAGTGATATATGGACGAAAATTCGTATATGCATGTTTCATAAGTGACTATGCCTAAAACTGATACTTTTATAGGACCTAAAACAGCCTATTTTTACGTTAGAGCCTAATATTGCCTTTTTGCTTGTTTTTCCGATAAAAGTTATTTTTTTTTGTAAATTCTAGCATTTATTTTCAGTTCGTACTAAATTTTTAGCTCGGAATGTGCAGTACATGACACATTTATGACGTGGTTAAATAATAAGGAATGTTTCGTCTTCAGGTGAAAAATTCCTTGGAATTCCAAAGAAAATGTAGTGTTTTCTCAATACTCCCACACCCAGAAAAAAACCTTAGTTCTCTGAATCACTGAGGGATACAAGGGGTTGAATATGCTAGTATGATATGCGTAGCTTCTGGGCGCAGGGATTAGGTTTTCACTGTTATGGTAGTAATCCCCGCTGCTTGTGGTGAAGAGTTGCTGGTGGTGTACCGTGCCTTTGGGGCTCTCAGAGGGACCCTGGGATAGTGGCGCATGTCTGGCTGTGCCGCGCCTATGGGGCTCTTGTACGAGGGACCCTGGGTACGGTGCACGTGGAGTGGTACCAGGTCCTTGTTGGATGTAGGGGAGCTCCGTGGGGGCTCGTGGTGGAGTCTGTTGACTGGGGGGCCTTAGGGCATGCACATCATTCGTTTCCTAGGGGGTGTACAATGGGCCCGCCTATGTGGCCTCCGTACGCGAGCCCGTCAGGGCTCAGCCCCTGAACCATACCATATGGTAGTAATACAGGTCCTAGTAATAGGTCTATATAATTCTGTGTACCATAGGCCTATATCTGTGATTTATCATTATATATATATATATATGAAAATTGGCAACTTAACGATTTTATAAGAGACTATTTTACGATTTTTAGAACCTATTTTCCAATTTTTAGAGCCTATTTTAGGTACCTAAAACAGCTTTTTAGCGACCTAAAAGTCCGAAGTCTAGTTATCACTGTTTCGGAAAACAATGTATTTGAGTTATGTTAGTAGATGTTTCTTTATTTTAAAGATACGAGGGCATTCATGACTGAACAAGTATTTCATAATATCTCTTGTTCTTCCAGAATTTGCTCATGTGTTTGGTGTGGTCTGGATACGGAGGTATTGCTGCAGGGCTGCTGCTAGACAAGTTCGTCTCCCAAAAGTGGGACATGAAGGACAAGATCAAGGGTCTGGTGTGCGCAGGGTTCGCCCTCATGTACTCGCTCCTCTGCCTGATAGAAGGCATCACTATTTTCATCAAGTCTCCTGATTGGGATTAGAGATCAAAATAAACAATCATATAAACACACTCTCGTTTTCTCATTGCTATGAACTAGGGCTTGCCAAAGTACTGCTGCTACTGTTTGGCCGGCCTAAAAACTTAAACAAACATAAATAACAAAAGATTAACTTATTCAGGAAAAATGAACGATGAAATAAAATTAAGCACTCGGAATTTTAAACAAAGGCTTCAGAATATACTATAGAAACTTTAAAACTATTGGCATTACTATGATCTCTACTTACAGGTTTGTGGTGGTGAATATATTGGATATAGATCTATTGATGAAAATATATTTTGTACTATTGGTATTATTATGATAATCTACGAGTTTCTAGTTAGGCCTATAGGTAAATATATTGGATACAGGTCCGTAGGGAAGAAGTTTTTTACCATTAGTGAGAATATTTTTTGAGCTGTTGGTATTACTATAGTCTCTAGTTACACGTTTGTGGTGGTAAATATATTGGATATAGGTCTGTAGGGAAGAAGTGGAAAAGTTCCTTTACTATTGGTGAAAATATATTTTACACTATTGGTATTACTATGATAATCTATAGGTTTCTAGTTATAGGTAAATATATTGGATATAGGTCTGTACGGAAGAAGAGGAAGAAGAAGTTATTTTATTATTGGTGGAATATTTTTTGGACCATTGGTATTACTTACTTTTAGTGAGAATATTTTTTGGATTATTGGTATTACTCTATATACCTCTAGTTATAGGTTTGTGGTGGTAAATATATAGGATATAGGTCTGCAGGCAGGAAGAGGAAGAAGAGGTTATCTTGCCATTGGTGACAATATTTTTCTGTATGTATTGGAATAATTGGTGTTGAGGTGTTAACTGTACAGTGGAATAAACTCGCGAAATACCTATGGGTAAATTATCCAATGGACAGAATTTACACAAGAATAACTTTTACAAACTCAAATAATTTAAAGGTAACAATCACATACACTTGTGGCGAGATTCTAGATAAATGTCCTCTGGGTAAATATGAAAATGACAGAAAAAATGTTCCTACAAACTCGGGCTAGATCTTTCCAAGGGTAAATCATCGGGTTAAGTTATCCTTTCATGGATGGCTGGATAAAATTTAACCTCTCATAGGATCAATAATAATTTAAACAATGAGAATCAAAGCCTTCTGAATTAAATTAACTGTACAACTCCAAGGCCTTCCTCATTATATTAGGATTAGGTACTAATTTGCCCATGGATAATTTACCCATAGGTTTTTCAGGAGTTTATAGAAACCGGACATTAAGCACAAATAGAAGTTTAATTTGTATAAAAAAACAAAAAAACAAAAGAAATTCAGCATTGAGGCTCGCAATTTTAAAAACAATATAAAGTATAAAAGATTATTGAAGAACTTGAGACGTATCAATAGCCTACTGTGTGAAGTACCTATTGTAATAATAATAGCATAGCATCTCATATATATATATATATATATATATATATATATATATATATGTTAGGATTTATTATATAACATTATAATATTATATAACATTATATTATTATATAACATATGTATTATATAATATGATAATATCCTATAATCAGGAATTAGCTTGAAGTCCAGCTTACTGGCTCGGATTCGAACCTCGACGTGCAAGCACCAATTCATAACTGATATAAATGCATCACTTTAACGGAAAAACGCGCCCAAACTACCAACTTACGTCAATGTGACGTCAACCGACAGCAATTGAGGTGTTTACAGGCATTAGTGCATTACTTCCATATGCCAGCGACATCATGAAACAAGTGACATTTCTTGTAAATATTATTATATCACAATCGTCACTTTAACCTGCTGGAATTAGACCATGGAGCCTGAAGATGAACGCTAGTGATGAAACTTTATCTTGTAAGTAACCTGAAAGGAAATAGTATATGTCGATATAATTTTGTTGCTTAAGAGAATGACAGGGAAGACAATTACCTAAATACCATAGTGCAAATCAATTTCTCCTACAAGTGTTGACATTTATTCTGTATTCTCTCGTTTGTTTCATATCAACTGTTCAGCTTTACATCGGTTTGCGTTCTTAGCTTAAGGGGACCTACCTTTGATATTTATAAAATATTCTACATTTTTCATAAGATTTTCTTCACTTTTCACCTGATCCTGGAAGCGTTTACCACAAAATTTCCAGAGATGTAAGTTTATTAGAACTTGAGGAAAAATGAAAAGTGATTTGTATTGGTTTTCGTGGCAAAAGAACCTTGCGGCGCAGTGTTCAAATTTTTAGAAACAAATTGCAGATTTGATGTCTAATATACACTTGAAACCAAACCACTTGACAGGGAAGTCTTGTTACCGAGCGAGGTGGCCGAGATGGTAACGTCTTGGACTCGCATTCGGGGGGTCCCAGGTTCTAATCTCATGGCCCTCGACACTGGTTTCCCCAGTCGTAAAGGCAAATGCCGAATTGGATATTTACATGCCATGAATTATCCTCACCATTTCATCCTGTATCATATCCATTTAAATTAATATCAGTTGAAATTTACTCCATAAAATGCACCGACAATAGAAACAATTGACAAGCAATAGTTCCATGGCCTACCCTTACTGTACAGACACAGATCCCGAACTCCCTATATAGCCTCGAAGCTAAAAGGAGTATAAACACAGCTGGAATAAAATAAGCCTTGTTGGCGTTGTTATGGTTACTCTATTTCCATCTCACGAGTGAAAAGCCGAGCGAGTAAGTATTGGCTTGTAAATGTGTAACGAATATTTGTATTTACTTATTAAATATCCAAATAAAGGAACATAATTTCACCTAGGAGGCTAGAGATAGGCAATATCAGTATTACGCTCAGGATTATTAATTCTAGATGGCCCATGTGCAGGAATTTTTCCCTGCAGAAGTTCTTTTACAGACATTGGACAGTCACACTTGAGCACACATAATGTTATATTCCGCCTTATACTCTCAAACATATAACAGGATAATATCTAATAATCAGGAATTACAGTAAACGCCGCTTAATGTAATCGCGGATAATGTAATCAGTCGGGTAATGTTATCATTTGTATGAAGTCCCGTACGGATTAATACTCATAAATTAAACTCCGTGGCACGACATCCCCGAAGGGACAAGGCCTACCACCCGACCGCTGCGTCATCTACCTATAGGCAGATGGCAGGATTGGGGGGCATGTGGTCAGCATGCCTACACCCACAGCCGTTAATGGGGTTTCCATGACTGGAATTAATACTCATACATTGAAAAAAAACATGCTGTTTAATGTGATCAAAGATTCGGTTTATGTCATAACTCTTTCCTTTTTTTGCGGATTTATTTCCAAGTACTGTATGCCACTCAAAATTTCGTTTCTAACTCAATTGTATTGTGTTGTAGCCTACTGGAAGTAGCAGTACAATTCCCAGCTCACAGGATGACCAGTTCGAGGGGATGCCATTACCTAACTTTCTCTTTTAATCAATAAAACTTATTTCATCCCATAGTTAAGGTGCAGCTTTTGATTTATGAAGATAACACTGTTGATATGCAGTGATGGCTAATGTAAAACGAAAATACTTGAACAGTCAGGTCTTAGATGCTTTGCTACGCAGTGTTCATCACAAATCAGTATAGACTTCCAAAAAAACTCGTAACTCGTAACTGAGTATGGAGTATGAGTTAATGAACTCCTAAAGGAAAGTAAAAACAATTAAAAACTTTGTTAGTCCTACTGGTAGAAAAAATAGTTGCTGGTCTGTTACTGTATTAGCCTGAGTGGTTCAGTGATTCACAGTTAAGTATTATTTTATGAATAAATATTTTAAATACTGTTTTGTAGTGTATTATCTAATATATGAATAGATGACCATTTAATTCCTTAGGCTACTGTTATCAATCGGCCAATATTATCAGATTACCTGCGTCCCGAAGTGATCACAATAAGCGGCGTGCACTGTATACAAAAAATAAATTGAGGTATTACATAAAGGCTCACAGCTTTATTATAATGTTGTTTGAAAAATCTGTACATAAATCTTGTTACCTTGTAACAGTATTTATATCAGGCCTAAGAATCTAAAAACATAGGCCTATTACAGTGCTAATTGAATAAAATGGATAGGCCTAAATAATCTTGTCTAAAATGTCATTAAAGTATTTACATTAGTTCGCAGGCTTCCACGGCCAGAGTTATAATTAAAATTATAGTAATTGATATCCGGGTTAGGCCGCCATCCTCCTTCAGTTAAGAGAGGAATTATAAACACCCTGTCCTCGAGGGCTGTTGAAATCTGTGACAGTGATAACATTCGACAGGAACTGAAGTCTTTATCTTATACCTTTCGGTGTAATGGTTATCCATCTCGTGAAATACGAAGATGTCTAAAGAAAGTGGAAAACAGACTATCTTGAAACCAAATAGACTTAACAGATCCTACTGAAAAGCCGCCACCTAAGTCTAAGGCCTACCTTCCCTACATCGCTGGAATCACTGACCAGATTCAAAAAATTTTAAAGAAATATGACATTGAAACAATTTTTACTCCTGTCAACAAATTGGAAGGGTTTTTAAGAAGAGAGAAAGACGAAATCGACATCTTACATAAAGCGGGAGTCTACTCAATTCCATGTATGTGTGGAAAAGTATACATAGGACAAACTGGACGCTCTCTGGATGCCAGAAGAAAAGAACATATAAGACACCAGAAACATAACAACACTGACTTCTCCGCCATAGCATCTCATTCGGACGAAACGGGTCGCAAAATACTTTTCGATAACATAGCTCTTCTTAAAAATGAAAACAGAAAATTCCCTAGACTTGTCACGGAAGCAATAGAAATCATTAAACATCCCCATAACATAAACAGGGAAGATGGTTATAAGATTAGTGACATCTGGCGTGAAACAATTAAAACTTTAACACTGACGTCATGACAACTGCGACTGTTTACTAATCACAGGCACTTATTTTCTTGCAATTCTTTCTCAGAAGAAGGACACGATATGTTGTCCGAAACGTCAGAAGACACCATAAACACGACGCGGCCTAACCCGGATATCAATTACTATAATTTTAATTAAAGTATTTACATTATTTCTACGTGTCTTAAACCTATAAAAAAAACCTTCAAATGTTAAAATGAAATCCACTGGAGTAAATTTTATTATATACTGTAACAGAAAAAGTTCCACGCTTTATTAAGCCAGTAGTCAATTATAAATAGTATTTAGGGCTTATGAGCTATTCAATGAATTTTACGTGCCATCGACCTCGGCCAAGATCGAACTCGCTACCGGCAGAGTTCTGATAGGATCTAGTTCCGAGATTGTGATATTCTGATAGGTAGTGGAATTAAATTTGTGTGACGATTTTGTTTTCAGATAAACATGGCGGACCGTATCCGACTAATCGTGTTCAAGATCATAGAGCTGGTAAGTTCGCTCATCAGGTAGGCCTATAAATTACATTATACGATACCCACTTTGTAGGCCTAAGCATTGTATAAATCATTACTCAGGGAGAAACACATTCATAAGAACTCAGTTTTCGCATAAGATAGATTAAGGGATCTTTACAATAAAATAAATCTATCTATATATATAAAAATGAATGTATGTGTGTATGTGTGTGTGTGTGTGTCCTTTATGCATTACTACACCATTCATCCGATCGCCATGAAACTTTGGGAAGTTGTTGAGTACATTCCCGGGAAGGTTTCTGGCATATTACATTTTTAATTTTTTCTTTCGTTCGTGAGTTATGAGTGAAAAACGGGCAGAAAACGTGTATTTTTTGCGTTTTCGAAGCATCAGTTTTCAATAATACATTTCAATGCCAAATCAATTACAGTAGGCTTTGGCTAATTTTGTCATACCTTGGAATAAAACCATCGCGATCGCTTGATTGTTGTAGCTCACGCTGGTCGATTCATTTGTTTAATATGTCAAGGCACACAGACATATGACATTTTCAACCTACACCGAAGAGGATTATTATTAAGAGGGATAATCAATATAGGCCTCAATATTGTCAAACGTTGTTCGATTTGGACGAAACTCACTATACAGGGGTTTTCTGGGCCAAGGAACTCGAATCTGAGGTCGCTTTTACCAGGCGACGCTATCTAATCGTGGTATGTAGTCCACGTGATTTAGGTGTTAATAAATATAATGATTTAGCTATTACGCTCTTAATTTTTAATTTTTGAAATAATTATCGTGTGCGAAGCCGCGGGCACACGCTAGTATAATTAATAAAAGGAAGCGTTTGTCTGTCTGTCTTTCTATCTGTCTCTACGCTGAGTCCAGCGAAATCTACTGAACGTAGAGATCTGAAATTTTAAACATAGATGGACTGAAGGGTGACCGAATGCATCTCAAGGCGGATTCTTTATTTTCTCTTTCGTCGCGAGTTATGAGTGAAAAACCAGCAGAAAATGTGATTTTTTTGCGTATCGAAGCATATCAGATTTCGGTAATACATTTCATTTGTCAAATCAGTTGCAGATGTCTTTGCCTATTTTTGTCATACCTTGGAAATAAAAGAATCGCTTCATTTTGTAAGCCCACTATGGTCGATTCATTTGTTTATAATGCCAAGGCCCGCATATATCTGAAATTTTGAACGTAGTCGGAAGAGGGATAATGAACATAGGCCTAAATGGACAAACATTAATCGATTTGGACGGAACTCACTATGTAGGGGTTTTCTAAGCCAGAGAAGTCAAATTTGAAGCGCTTTTTAATCGTGGAATGCACCTTAAAACCCAATGTTTAGATGTTTTTTATAATTATTAATAGTTTAGTTTATTAATTATTCGCGGGTTAAGTGTTAATAAATCAGGGTGTCCACCGAGTAATGCTGAAGAAATTCCCGACTTATTCCCTGATTTTCATTGATCATTTCAGAAATTTCCGACCAAAATATGAAGCACATTCTAATAACTGTGTAAGAAAAATTATAGGATTATACATACTTTAAATAATAAAAACTTTTAGTAACAAAAGTAATTGCAAACAATAATCACTTAGGCTATAACAGATACAAAAGTTAGGAACAGTAAAATAAAATAAATATACCTTCATATAGGCCTATTATTGTCTAGAAGTATTTTTTATCCTACTTTGCAATTTTTAGAATTTTCCCGGATATTTTAACAAATTCATTTATTTTTCCCGGATTTTCCCGACCATACGAAATTTCCGGCCTTTTCCCGGATTGTCCCGACCAGTGGACACCCTGTAAATATAATGATTTAATTACTTTGCTCTTAATTTTGAATCTTCGAATTAATTAACGTGGGCGGTCACCTGCTAGTGTGTAAATAAACCTAATTAAAATAAGGGAATTAAAAATGTTAGTGATTTAAGTATTGTTGTAACATCATGCCGCTATTTATTTTAATTTCTTTCTGTCACCACAGATTGCAAAACACAAAGAATACCATTCAATTAAACAAACAGGGAAAAACAAACCACAGTAGAAAGATATGTAGTACAACAAACTCAACGAACTGAAACAAAATAAAACAGTATGCAAACTATGAAACATGAAAACATTAATCCTAGAAACACACTCTATTAGAAAATGAAATAAAGTACTTGTATGTAGTTTCAGTATAACCTACATTACGTACGAGAGTGACCATATAGATGGTTACGCATGATCTGCACAGAGTCCCTCAATACGAGCAGACTTATTTCAGAATACAGATGTTTGTGTAGGCAGAACGATCTGCAGAAGTCCATGAACATCTTGGTGATTGTTCCACGACTACCAATCATCAGTCCAATTACAGATATTTCTTTACCTAAAAATATCTATTTTAATCATGCAGTAGCAACCACAATTCGTGAGTCCGTAACTTAGAGAACTAGGTTTTATCTTGTTACAGATCTTCGCCATCATCATATGCTCTCTCTTCTTGTCGAGTTTTGAGAAGGAGGCTCAGGGTGACCGAACCATGGTTCTGTTTGTGGGTCTAACCGCCTTCATGTGGGTGCCACCAATATACGCCTTGGGGATGCTCATATCAAACCCGGTGCATACATCCATTGTGAGTAACAGACAAACGCTAATCAATTACTTGATCCAAGTTGTGTACGGAGCTAAAGTAAACAACCTATTGATTACCCATCAAAACTACTGTATGTTGAATTCAATATTATGAAAATCGAACAGCTTTATAAGTTAAAATTATTAATATATTACCATAAAAACAGATCTAAATTTATTTTCTACAGTCATTGTCAAAATACAAGAAGAAACGCCATCTTTCGTTTCGCTGAATCAAAATGTAAGACGACCAAGGGGCAATTACATAGTCAAAACTATGGCTTGAAAATGTATGACAATTGTGTAAATTACAATCTTAAACATTTTAAGAGGAAAATAAAACAAATTATTATATAATATTAATAGCACAATTTTAATTTTGTTTGGTCTTTCAATGTTTCAGTCCAATTTATTTTATTTTTTGTTGTAAATGCTATTTTCAACCACTGGTTAATGCTAAAAAATATTTTTTTATTTACATTGTACTCATAAATTTAGAATTTTTCGTGTATAGCATACTGTGCAGTGATATGTAATTATATTTATATTAATCTACTATTCCCGATGAGGTCGGAGTTTTTCAATTGGCCTAATCCTTCTGATGGCACTATGGCCCTGGGATCGACTCAGCCTCTAACAGAAATGAGTACCAGGAGCAATGCTGGGGGTAAAGGCGGCTGGTGTGTAAGGCTGACAACCTTACCACCTTCACGTTCCGAATGTCCAAAATCTGGGAGCCTCAACCTCCTGGATCCCTCTGGGCCTCCATGGCCTGTATAGGGATCACTTTTCTTTTTATTAATTTACTATACCCCTAAACACGAGCTTTGCTCATATAGGAGCAGGTTTGGTTTTATTTGTTTTTACTTGTATTAAGTGTGTAATAATAATAATGTAATGTAAGTAAGTAATGTTAATAAATGTAAATGTAAATAATAAAATAAAATAATAATAAATGTAGTACGAAAGTACGAGGCACAGTTCACAAGAGTTCGTTTTTGAGACTGTTCAGTCTATTACATACAGTGAAGTCGAATGAACTTTCTTTTTTTTATATTAAGCACCGAGGGTCGATTCCCAATTCTTCCAAGTGATTTTTTATGTCTTACATTTTGGTTTAATTTTTTACGGTGATTTGACACCTCCTGCAGATCTGTATTCTTTTAGGACTTTCATACCGTAGGCCTACTTGAAACTACTCCCACGGATCACTCCTACATCTTGTACAGAAACTTCAGGGTTTTGTTTTAAAGTGTGCTTAACAACAATATTGAAGGCCACACTTATAAATTGGGCTAGGGTTTTTATGACCTAAAATCACCTATAGGGCCTATAAGAATATTATAGGAAAAAAAATTCTTCTGATGCTGGGATTTGAACCCAGGACCTTTGGCTATCCGTGCCACTGCTCTACCAGCTGAGCTAAGCCAGAGTTCACTTCACAGCGCTAGATGGAAGCTCTCTCCTGTGACTGATTGCCCTAATGGTCTATCTCACAGACAGACAAGTTATGTCATATACAGTGGCTACTGTGAGGCACACTAATTAGTGATTTTTATGTTTTTGTACAGTTAACATTCAAAATGGATATATGCATAGGCATTCATGAACCACAGACTATTGTCTCTGTTGGACATTACATGAGAATGTATACAGGACTGCATAGGCCTATGACATAACTTGTCTGTCAGTGAGGTAGTCCATTAAGGGCAATCAGTCAAAGGAGAGAGGTTCAATCTGGTGGACTCTGGCATAGCTCAGTTGGTAGAGCAGTGGCACGGATAGCCAAAGGTCCTGGGTTCAAATCTCCTATGATATTGTCATGTAATGTCCAGCAGAGACGAATCTGTGGTTCATAAATGCATATATCCATCCCAATATAATATAAAATGTAAAATATGCATTCTTTATCTAAATATTCCACGAATATGATCTGTATTCTATAATATAAAAAATACTTCATCAAATTAAAAGAAAATGTAAGTTACTTTGGTGTTGTAAACTAATGGAATGACAACCGAAAAAGAAGAAAGAACATTTTAAGAATTTCAAAACATGTGTGTATGATTAAAAAAACATTTATGTAGGTGATGAAATAATATATGTGATATATCTGCAACAACACAGTAAACGCTGTACCAACTGAATTTTCGGGATAATTTGTATTATTTTGGGTATGGGGGTCCTCATATCATACAAATTTCCTATCTTGACTTGTTTCAAGATATCGTAGGATGTTGCAAAAAATCCATGTTTTAGAACTAACCTAGTTTCAGAATACAGTGACATGTTTCAGAATAAAGTGACTTGTTTCAAGATGTCGTGGCATGTTCCAAAATATCGTTCCATTTTTTAATTTTTTACATTTTTTACTTTCTTTATTAGCTGATCACATTTTTTATATATTCTGTTTCTTTGTCTCTCCTCTTTCTTCACTTTGATATTTTTGAAACTCCACCCGAGCACGAGCAGTCTTGCTCATTCGGGTGTATTTCTAAATGTTAATATTTCTTGTGCTAGAATAATTATAAATTATGTAAGATATAGCCTATATTTCTTTTCTGTTTTTAAATAATAGTTGTAGTTACTTTTGAAATTTGTATTTGTTCTGCTTTATTTTACTTGTATAAATATGTATTTGTATTTATTAGGGATGGGTCGATACCAGATTTTCTCGATACTCGATACTCGATACCGATACATGATTTTTTCCTCGATACTCGATACTTCGATACTCGATACCGTCATCATTTCCAGTTTCAATAAATAGGTACATTAAAAATTAAAACTTTAGAGAACTGTGTAATAGCAGCTAAATTAATTAAGTCTGCATATTTAATGAGACAAAATTTAATATCATCAGTAGCCTATAATTATTTTTAAACTCTACATTAAAAGTAGTTCGATTTTGAAACAGTCCACTTACAAGTTTTTGTTAAAAAATACTAGCATTCTCACTTAATTGCAGAATTGCAGAGTTACAAAAGTATCGAAAAAGTATCGAGCGAGTTTTCTGAAGTATCGTTCGATGTCGATACCATGCAAGTATCGAGAGTATCGAGGTATCGAAAGTATCGAGGACCCATCCCTAGTATTTATATAAAAAAATGTTTTAGAACAACGTACCAAGTTTCAGAATACAGTGCCATGTTTCAGAATAAACTTATAGTGCCATGCTTAGAACTTGTTATCGTGGCATATAATGTGATATGTTTCAGAACATGCTGACGTGCTTGGTGCTGGCTATATTCAGCCTCGCGGCGTCGTGTCTATTGTTCAAGGACGCCAAAACTCACCCCATGGATGATAGTCGGACAATTGGCTTTGTGGCGGCTGTCTTCGGCCTTTTCAACTTCATCCTCTTGGTCTGCGAGATCGTCATGGACTTCGTGTTCAACATCGGCAGAAAGCAGCCCAGAAACTTGAGCCTCGAAGCTTTAGACTGATTCCATGCACCATTACATCCGTTCTCAATGTTTCCTTTTATATCTGTGTATATTATATTTCTTTTAGGCGGTCACTTACACTTTTAACAGTTCCTAATGTTATCCACGGAAATATAATTTAAACTTTTTATAGTTTTATAATCATTATACCAACTATTTTGAGCTACATTATTATTTTTTTGTTAGTTATTTTACACAAATTTTCATTATTCATTTGGTTATAACAAGATACAACACAGTGAAAGAATGTTTTCTGAAAATTTTTCATTTTTAAAGCGTGTCCCTTCTGAGATATTTCAGATTGAAAATACCTGATTTTAGAAAAATTGCAATATTTGAAGACCCATTAAAAAAAGGAAGTAACTCTCAGGCCTGAACATTTTTAGGGAAGTAGGGTACTATAAACAATACACCCAGACAAAATACTGAAGGTGAGTCTTAGTTTTATCTTTAACATTTTTAATTTAAAAAAAGAGAAGGTTTTTATTTTGAAAACGTTAACATTTACCTATTTGTTTCGTTTATTTACAATTAAGTAGGCTTACATATTCTGAACAGAAAATATTGTACATTTTATGCTCTTTAACATGGTTTTTATTTGAACCAAATATCTTACAAAACAAAGAAGCTACAGAGTTTAATGCAAACCTCTGTAAATGAAAAATAGGCTGGCCCACCAATACAAAATGGCCGCTCAAAAAGAAACTGAACGTCTAAAAATTAATTAATACCTGTTTTTAACTCTCTGAATATAGTACGAAACTAGATAAAAATAAAAATTGTCAGCAACCTTTTCAAATTAAATTGGTTCATTTGATATGGATTGACCCAGTAATGAAATTTCCCATCGCACGAAGGTACTCAATATAGCACATAGGGGAACCCTCGCTATTCAGCATGCAGCTGCTAATCTAATATGATAACTGTTACAATTGCATTTTCAGTAAGCTCTAACAACACAGAAACTGCTACATGTCTTGTCACTAGCCTTAATATTGTAAGATCTGAGGTTTTCCTGGCGCAGAAGCTGAGTGAAGTTTTCTCGGGCAGTCAGCCAGGTGTTTGCGTCAATTAAACCCGACACAGAGCCGTGCTGACACCTGATTGATCGGCACGGTCCAAGCAGCTTTTAATATATATACGACCCCAGGACGACCACTCGGCACTTCAACGCCTTTGAAGATGGAGGCAGCGTTGGCCTCCGAAACGTCGGGTTTAATTGACGCAAACACCTGGCTGACTGCCCGAGAAAACTTCACTCAGCCTTAATATTGTTCACCCGTACGAGCAAGCAAAGTTACAGGCCTACACGTAAGAATTTACCACTGGGCGGTATGCATAAAATCGTAGTCAGTGCTTCAGTGCTTTTACTTTATCTATAGGAAAAGGTAAAAGGAAAAGCATAAATTTCACTATGTATAAACACAATTCTTCTGCTACGAAGTGAATGCTAGCGTATCGTAGGTTTTACTTTGCGATAATAATCGATTTTGCGCTCTTCGGGCATTTCCGTTACTATTCGCTACTACCCGAATGAGGTTTTACTTTGCGATAGTAATCGATTTTGCGCTCTTCGGGCATTTCCGTTACTATTCGCGACTACCCGAATGCTGAGCATTTAGTCAAGGCAAGTCTGTTGTTTACTTTTGGTCCGTACACATCTTGGATCAAGTATACTACCATTTTATGTACACCACCCCACGTAAGAAACGCTAACAGCTTAGTGTGACATTTCTATGGTTACAGAGATGGCGAAAATCAAGTCAGGATCTTTAATTCTCAAGTTCGTCGAAACGGTAAGACATACTAGCATATCAATGTTGTGTATATGATGTAAAGCTCGTGGCCGTTATGCTAAGTAATATGTCTTAAATCATACTCTTGTAGTTTTCTTATAGCTTTCATATTTTGTTAAGTGAAAGGCAACTTACGCAGTATAACTGGGACTCTAGGACCTGAACCAAACAAGCAAAAGATATGTGTTGATAAATTTCATGGTATTTGTCTCCTACGAGGGATTTGTACGTTGTGTATAAATATTACCACCTATTCCCTCGTATAAAATCTTTTTGTTGAAAAATCAGCTCATAGCCTTGTCAAAATTAAAATTTATGTTTGTCAATATTATAAAAAAGCATAGTTAAAATTTATGTCTGTCAACTTTGTAAAATAATTTTCGTGTATTGGACGATATATTTCAGCTATTCAGCCATCTTCAGGTCCTTTTCTTTCAGCAGGTGATCTTACACTGTTGGTTAATACATTGCAACTCAAAAGATTTTACACGAGGGAATAGGTGGTAATATTTATACACAAAGCAAAAGATAGCTTATCGTCCGCGTTTCTTAACCTTTTTTGAACCCGAGGACCTCTAAAATGTCAAAAATTTTTTTTACGGACCCCTAATTTTACATCCCATTTTTAAAAGAAGCCTATATCCTTAATATTTGGGGTATTAATTATAGTCATTATAATGAAATTTTTTAATTATGTCTGCGGACCATCTGCACCATCTTCGCGGACCACCAGTAGGTTGAGAAACGCTGTACTATACTATTCATTCCAAACTATGCGATTCATAATATCCCGTATCTATTGAAAACAAAAATAAAGTGAATAAAGTATTTGTTTTTTTAGTTATGCAATATTATTGCAAGTAATTCGCCTTCCATTGATCTTATTAACGTATCACACTTCACTATTGAATGCTGTGAGGCTAGCTAAGATGTTTTTACACGGTCCGTACAGTATGAACTGGCAGGAAACACCACGTGCTATGAAGGTCAGGTAGGTCTAGATTACGTGATCGTAGCCTACTCCGAATCCGTTTGTTTGCCTCAGGTCTTACCGATCGAGTTATACTTCTTTAAGGAAAATCCCCCCGCAAATATAACAACGTTCTTCATAAATGACCACCCGATAGAAAAGTCAGGTCATCAGACAAGCACGTTATTATATTTGTATATAAAATACATAAACTACCTTACGCACATGTTTATCTGTTTGGCGATGACATAAACACAACCCCAAGAAATGCAGAAAGTCTTTTCGATGCCTGCAGGAATGTCCAATTGGAAATAAATACAGAAAATAAATTAAGTAGGCCTATATGGTCATGAAACGTGAAAATAATATTAAAATAGCCGGCAAATCATTCGAACAAGTGGATAAATTCAAATATCTGGGATCAATAATTACAGATACAAATAATATGAAGACAGAACATAAGTGTAGATTCAAATCAGGAAATGCTTGTTTATGTGCAGTTCAGAAACTCTTATCTTCTCGTCTTCTGTCCAGAAATCTAAAAGTAAAAATTTATAAGAATTATCGTGCCGGTTGTATTAGGCCTATATGGACGTGAGACATGGTCGCTTACTCTTCGAAAAGAACATAATCTGAAAGTGTTCGAAAACAATGGGCTTAGGAAAATATTTGGGCCTAAGAGAGATGAAGATCGGAACTGGAGAAAACTGCATAACGACGAGCTTCATAACCTGTTCTCGTCACAGAATATAATAAGGATAATTAAATCATGGAGGATGAAATGGGCTGGACATGGGGGATGAAAGACATATCTCAAAAGTATTGACTGGGAGACCCGAAGGGAAAAGACCACTTGCAAGACCTAGACGTAGGTGGGAGGACAATATTAGTACAAATTTAAGGGAAGTAGGATTTGCGAGGGATGGAGTTAGCACAGAATAGGGTTGAATGGCGAGTTCAGGTAAGCGGGCAATGAACCTTCAGGTTCCATAAAATAGACAATATTCCTTTAGCTTGCTTAGGAATTTCTATTGCCATTGAGTAAGTAAGTGTGAGGAGAAAGCTGTAGTTTGTCCCCAAGCGCCGCGACAGGGCTGCAATCCGCCCAACAGAAGTATTTTCGGGAGTAGTCTAGTCGCCTCTTTGCAGGCGGAGCAGCAAAACATTAGACCAGCTACGTAACTCGCGCCTGATTTTTCATCATCTTCTACAATAAAGTCTGTTCTTCTTATATACAGCTACTATTGCATGACATTGGGTTAAGGTTTATATTTTATTTCCAATATTTGTACTAATAAGGAGCACCTTGGAGCATAGGCGTAACCAGGCCGACCATATGGGGGGGGGTTATAACATCCGCGGGGTCTGGGGGGTATAGAATACCCCCCAGGGAGAGGGGGGTCCGGGGGTCCTCCCCGGAAAATTTAAAAAATTAAGATGCAAAATAACGAGTTTTAAGCTTCTGGGGGTCCTCCCCCGGAAAATTTTAAAAATTAAGACGCAAAATAACGAGTTTTAAGCTTCCCACGCTTTATACCTGTATTAAGTAATTTATGGGCAGACTTAAAAAATCATACAATTTTCATTTTTTTAATAAATGGGGGGGGGGTTCAAACCCCCAAACCCCCCCCCCTCGGTACGCCTATGCCTTGGAGGACAGAAGTTCAAGTCTGATGAATACATCCAATCGGCGGTGCACGAGTGGCTGCAGCGTCAACCAAAGTAATTTTTCTCACGCGGTATCAAAGCACTTCCTATTGGATGGCGTAAGTGCACTGAACTGAGAGGGGACTATGTGGAAAAATAATGTACAAGGAAACATTCTTTCTGCAGTAAAATACAGATAGTGGAAAAAAATTAATTGCAGTTTTCATTTGATTCTCCCTCGTAAAGAAGACAATAAGACTTGTTAGCATAAAAGTGTTTGAATATGTTTTGGCAGGTGCTGTACATCTTGACCACGGCTCTGCTGTGCGCATATGTGGGGACGGAAGCCATCACGCCATATATAATATACCTGGGCTTCACAGCGTACTTGTGGATGGTGGCCATTTTGCTGTTAGCAGTGCTTATCAACAGACCTGTGCACAAGGTCCTGGTAAGTGTAGGGCCTACCTACTCTTAAGCAGGTTGTCGACCCGAGCTAAGCTAAGTTAGCTTATGTAAGTATTCATGAACCACAGATTATTGTCTCTGTTGGACATTAGCTTAGCTTAGCTTAGCTTAGCTCACATGTAGCTCACATGTACTTGTGCCGATACAACTACATATGAAATCCCGCACAGTATGTGAGCTAAGCTAAGCTAACCTAGCTAAGCTAACCTAGCTTAGCTTAGGGTGACCAACTTTCTCGTATTTTAGGGTTGTTTTTAATCATCTCGGTTCCCGTATTTTTCATAATGATTCTTTGTCGTTGATTTATCAATATTTTTTGTATTTAAAACCAATAAATTCAATTTCACATTAGCCTATTGATACTTTTGGTACATATGTTGTTATTTCAGGAAATGCATTTTATATTGTTATCTTCACAAAAACATTTTTCAATTGTTTTTAAGAAACACATTTTTGTTATTTTCAAGAAGTGCATTTTTATGTTATTTTCATGAAATATTTTTTATGTTCTATTTTGAAGAAAACATTTTAAAGTTATCTTCTACAAATACATTTTTTGCTATTATGGTATGGAAATACAATTTATGTTATTATTTTCAACGTATTTTGACATGATTTAAAAAAATTATATTTTTATGTTATTTCAAGAAATACATTTTATATTGTTGTCTTCAAGAACACATTTTTTAATTGTTGTTTTCAAGAAACACATTTTAGGCTATGTTATTTTCAGGAAGTGCATTTTTATGTTAATTTCAAAAAAATATTTTTTATTTTTTTATTTTCAAGAATACATTTTAAAGTTATATTCTAGAACTACATTTGTTGTTATTACTGTCCTAGGGTTGCCACCTGTCCCGAATTAGGCGGGACATCCCGCATTTTAAAGACATTTTCAGCGTCCCGAATTATACCTAAGAGGGACGCATTATATTGCGGGACGCCAAATTATTCCAAAACAAAATATGAGACAGCAATTCTTGGTGGCGTCTTTTGTGAATTTCGTCTCATGGTCAAGATATCGATGTCGTTCCATCGCTAAACTGTATCGTGTTGGCAGCATTGAAATCACCGCCCATGATGTTATTCTTTGTAATTTATTTGTATAAGTCGCGCGGGCATTCTTGGGGTATGTCAGTGATCTGTACAACCAGCGTGCGAGCCATTAACTGGTGATCCGACGGGGAATTACCGAAAACAGATCATATGATGGCACTGATTTGCCAAGTACAGTTCCTTCTGGAAATATAGCACAGCAAGACGTGTGTAGTGTTATCAGTTGTAATTTGAATCCACGTTCTCTGTGTGTTTTATGTGTCGTTCGTTGAGTAAGAACTAATTAAATATTTCTCCTGTTATTCCTAAACTTAGTGGTAAGCCATTATCTAGTCAGAGTCTGGATTGCCAATGTTCATAATTTTTTCGAAACATGTCTATGAGTGTACATTGTTTTTTGAAATTTTTGAGAAAGCTTTAAGTTCCTTAGAGAAAGTATTTGACTTCACAGAAAACAATCTTTATGGCACACTGAAAAACTTGAATCTTTCAAACATCTCAAAGACTCTGTGAAGGCACATAATGTAGAATCTGATGTTAATTTGGATGAGTTAGGCCTATATGAGGAATTCTGCTTTAGTTCAGATATAATAAATCCTACTAAAGTAAAGAACACATTCCCAGTCTCAAATGCTTTGTTCTGAGCATTCCTGGTAGGAATGCCTTTGTGGAAAGAGTTTTCTCTCTCTTGATCTAAAATGGACAGAATCCAGAAACAGGTGCTCAGCTGACCTCATAAAGAGTGAAATCATTTCTACAAATGTTACAGATACCTGCAAAGATTATTTAGTGAGGGTGAAACAGAACAAACAACTATTAGAAGCTGCCAAATCAAACAAGAAATACAGCTTCAAGTCATGAATTTGCCCAGGCTTTTTTAAAATTATTTTGCTAACCTTTTCTTTTCTAATGTTAGTGTTACTGTTACATAGCCTATTCAGTTTTGGCTTTGTAATATAATCCGTCTTTCAGTTATTAATAAATTGTTCCGTGTAAAAATTTAGGTATGAAGATCGGCGATCTGCATATATTCGATAAGTGTCCCTCCTTAGCCTTACCAAAAGGTGGCAACCCTACTGTCCAGAAATACAATTTATGTTATTATTTAAAAAAATACATTTTAACGCAATTTTCAAGAATTATTTTTGTTATTTTTAAAAATGCATTTTCAGTTGTTATTTTCAAGAAATACATTTTCAGTTCTTATTGTCAAGAAATACATTTTCAGTTCTTATTGTCAAGAAATACATTTTCAGTTCTTATTTTAAAGAAATAGTTTATACGTTGCTATAAAACAAAATGGAAAATCCTCAGTTTTAATTACTCACTTGATTATCTTTCAGAACTTCTTGCTGTGCTTGGTGTTTGCGTTCTACGGGATTGTAGGTGGTGCCATGTACCTCACTGACAAGGAGGACATAATTCCCGAGTGCCTGCTCCCTGGGGAGAAGAGAAGGCTGGACTACGGCTACATGGCTGCCCTCCTGGCAATTGTTAACGCCTTCGTGTACCTAGTAGACGGTATAATGGACCTTATTTACAATGTCAAAGTGTGATTGGACGTCCTTAATAAAACCATCTCTGTCTTCATAATGCCATGACTTTTTACAGAAGTATTGTTTTCGACCCCCAAATTCGAAGTTGAAATTTTAACATAAATATACGTTTTGAGGTCTCCTGAATCAAAAAAATATTATATTCAGAAACATGTATGTCTGTGAGAACATTATAGGAGAAAAATTCCTCCGGCACTGGGACTTGAACCCAGGACCTTTGGCTATTCGCGCCAATGCTCTACCAACTGAGCTAAGCCGGAGCTCAATTCACAGCGCCAGATGGAACCTCTCTCCTATGACTAATTGCCCTAATGGTCTACCTCACAGACAGACAAGTTATGTCATATGCAGTACTGTGAGGCACACTAAGTAGTGATTTTGTGACCGGGCTCCCACTGTTATTGCACAGTTGACATTCAAGATAGATATAAGCATTCATGTACCACAGATTAATGTCTCTGTTGGACACTACATGAGAACATGGCGCTGTGAATTGAGCTCCGGCTTAGCTCAGTTGGTAGAGCATTGGCGCGAATAGCCAATGGTCCTGGGTTCAAGTCCAAGTGCCGGAGGAATTTTTCTCCTATAATGTTCTCATGTAGTGTCCAACCGAGACATTAATCTGTGGTACATGATTGCTTATGTATGTCTGTGTCTGTGAACAGCCTACCCCCAGAACGCAAAATAACATGAAAGCAAAATTTTGTATTTGTGTTAGGTACCTTCTGGGAAAGAAATATTTTCAATTAATACATTTTCAATTGTTATTTTCAAGAAATACATTTTCAGTTATTTTTAATTAATACATTTTCAAGAAATACATTTTCAGTTCTTATTTTCAAGAAATTCATTTTAAGTTGTAATTTTCAAGAAATACATTTTTAGTTTTTTTAATTAATACATTATCAAGAAATACATTTTCAGTTCTTATTTTCAAGAAATTCATTTTAAGTTGTAATTTTCAAGAAATACATTTTTAGTTTTTTTTAATTAATGCATTATCAAGAAATACATTTTCAGTTCTTATTTTCAAGAAATAGTTTATACGTTGTGACCCGAAGATTGGCGACGTCTTTCTCATACTTTTCAGGGGACTTTACATGAAGAAAATTGAGTTTTTCGGGATTTTCTCGAAAACAGCTCTTACGAGTTTGTTTAAATTTTACAGATGGGGTGCTTATACTAAGAGCTAAAACTTTTGTTTGAAACATTTTTTTTAAAAATCTGAAGGGTAGTTATAAGCCACCCACTCGTTGCAGAATGGCTTCTTGTTCTATATTAGAATGTGAAGTGAGAAAAATATATTGACCATGCTTAGGGTAAAATTTTACGAGAGTCGATGGATTTTTCAGGACGTAAAAATCCTGGGCACGGAGTCCTCCGGGAAGAACTTTAAACTGGGGGGCCGTGTCGTAGATTTACGGCATGTAAAAGATCTCCAAGTATAAATTAGAACCTCTGGACAAAATTTATCTGCCCTTTCACGTCTAAGTAATACCTTAGTTTCCGGAGGGGGATTGAGAGGGATGGGCTTACCACCTGTCCTGCCCTCTCTCTCGGAAAATAAGCGTAACAAAATTCACATAGGTAACAGAAACCTCCATTTGGAGGCCCTTCTCCCCAACATAGGGGATATAATGTACCTCAGAGCCAAACGAGCGTAACTGCCAAAAACTAAATTTTACAGGAGGAGCGAAAAACAAAATTATGAACAATAAAGGGGAATGGAGTTACTACTATTTGGCTCTCAATATCTTGGTTTCTAATGAAATTATGGATTTAATATTAATTGGTTCTATAGAGGTCAAGAAGTTAGTAAAGAATATGAAAAAAAAAAAAATTAAATTTGGAGTTACGTTCCTTTGGCTCTGAGGTACTTATGAAAATATAAACATGCATTTTGGAAGAAAATATAATTTATAAATTAAAAAAAAAAATATCTGCAGTACAATAAAACTTGTATTTAAAGACAACTGATGGTTCCATAGTAAATTGATCTTTCAGAGTAGCGGTCTCTTTATACGGGGAATTAAGTTTTATGTAGTTACGTAGTTTTGACATACGAAGATTATGATAGACTAAGGTTGTGTGATAGGCCTACGTAAAACAATATATTACTAATTATGTTTGAATCATGAATTTTTAGTTTATAATTCTGTACAGTAATATTAAAGACAGACCATTTCTTTGGCTTTTATTTAGTATGCGTTAAAAATTTCAACATTTCATTAATATGATGTAAACTTAGGAAAGTAACAAAATTAACAAAAAATACATAAAGGCCTGCTTCAAGAAACCCAACTTACCTTCAATATTTAATCTACGTTCGTGCAACAGATGGAATACAGTTTCCATAGTAACGCTTTTAAGCCGAATTCCACCGGAATGTCTAACGAGAAAAACAAGATGGATGAGGATAAAGGTGAATATAAGCGGTATAGGGAACTGCAGTTGGTGAGCCTGCAAACAGACCCGCTCACGGCGGAGGAATATCAGCGAGTGGACATAGTGCGCAAGTGTGAGAAGCTGGAATCTGTGCGCAAACCCGTCACACCGGAAGTGAGGGAGTTCTTCCGGAAGCATAGCCACAAGAACCAAAGCGAAAAGGAAGAGTGCGACGTCTGTTGTGGTAGCACGAAACCAGAAGTCCTGTCCAGGCCTATGAGAATATTCGAACAGGTAGAGGTCGTCCTGCCAAGACCTGATGAAACGAAGAAACGAGTTTCCACTGTGGGTCCATACAGAGGTGACTCCAGCAATTCGGGTCTCTATCAAGGGGTAAGTAAGAGCAGTCAGCCTAAAATACCCAGTGGCCTATTCAGGCAATCTTCGAGCCGCTTACCGCAACCCGGAAGTGAAGGAAAGAAGCCGTCTGTTGAATCCAGAAAGAGCGGCCAGTCATATATATCCAATAATTCACCAGTGAGGGAACCGTCTAGTGGAACCAGCATTTCTGGAAAATCAAATGACAGCAGTCAGTTAAAAGTACCGAGTGGTCTCATGAGGGAATCTTCAAGTCACATTCCGAAATCTAGATCTTCTGTGAGGGAACCACCAAGTGGAACCAGCTTTTCTGGAAAATCAAATGACAGCAGTCAGTTAAAAGTACCGAGTGGTCTACCGAGGGAATCTTCAAGTCACATTCCAAAATCTAGATCTTCTGTGAGGGAACCACCAAGTGGAACCAGCTTTTCTGGAAAATCCAATGATAGCAGTCTGTTAAAAGTACCGAGTGGTCTACCGAGGGAATCTTCAAGTCACATTCCAAAATCTAGATCTTCTGTGAGGGAACCACCAAGTGGAATCAGCTTTGCTGGAAAATCCAATGATAGCAGTCAATTAAAAGTACCCAGTGGTCTACCGAGAGAATCTTCAAGCCACATTCCAAAATCTAGATCTTCTGTGAGGGAACCATTCAGTGGAACCAGCGTTTCTGAAAACTCCAGTGAGAACAGTCAGTTAAAAGTACCCAGTAGTCTACCGAGAGAATCTTCAAGTCACATTCCAAAATCTAGATCTTCTGTGAGGGATCCGCCCAGTGGAACCAGCGTTTCTGGAAATTCCAGTGAGAGCAGTCAGTTAAAAGTACCCAGTAGTCTACCAAGGGAATCGTCAAGTCATATTCCGAAATCTAGATCTTCTGTGAGGGAACCATTCAGTGAAACCAGTATTTATAGAAATCCCAGTGAGAACAGCCAGTTAAAAGTACCCAGTAGTCTACCAAGGGAATCTTCAAGTCACATTCCGAAATCTAGATCTTCTGTGAGGGAACCATTCAGTGAAACCAGCATTTCTGGAAAGCCCAGTGAAGACAGTCAGTTAAAAGTACCCAGTGGTCTACCAAGGGAATCTTCAAGTCACATTCCGAAATCTAGATCTTCTGTGAGGGAACCATTCAGTGAAACCAGCATTTCTGGAAAGCCCAGTGAAGACAGTCAGTTAAAAGTACCCAGTGGTCTACCAAGGGAATCTTCAAGTCACATTCCGAAATCTAGATCTTCTGTGAGGGAACCACCCAGTGGAACCATTCTCTCAGGAAAGTCCAGTGGTTCAGTTCCTGCCAGAAGACAATCTGATATATCGCCAGGAGCACAGAGTCCATTTAGAGAAGCTTCAAGCAGAATCAGCAGTGGCAGTTCATCTAGAGAAGAACCTAGAAGAACCAGTAGAGGTAGCTCTATCAGAGAACCATCTCACGAATCTATCAGTAGAAGTGGTTCACTTAGAGAATCTAGCCAAACCGTTAGAGGTAGTTCATTTAGAGAAGAACCTAGAAGAACCAGTAGAGGCAGCTCTATCAGAGAACCATCTCACGAATCTATCAGTAGAAATGGTTCACTTAGAGGACCTAGCCAAACCAGCAGAGGCAGTTCAATCAGAGATGAATCTGTCAGAAGCAGAAGAGGTAGTTCTATTGGAGAAGAATCTAGTAAAACCAGTCGAGAAAGTTCCATTAGAGAAGAATCTAGCAGAACCAGTAGGCGTAGTTCTGTGAGTGAACCCTCCCATGAGTCTACCAGTACAGGGAGTTCAGTTAAAGAAGATCTTAGCAAAACCAGTAGAGGTAGTTCCATTAGAGAAGGATCTAGCAGAACCAGTAGAGATAGTTCAGTTAGAGAAGGATCTAGGAGAACCAGTAGAGATAGTTCAGTTAGAGAAGGATCTAGCAGAACCAGTAGAGATAGTTCAGTTAGAGAAGGATCTAGCAGAACCAGTAGGCGTAGTTCTACCAGTAGAGGGAGTTTTGTTAAAGAACCTAGCAGAACCAGTAAAGATAGTTCCACTAGAGAAGAATCTAGCAGAACCTTTAAAGGTAGTTCAATTAGAGAAAAACTTAGTGGACTCAGTGGACTTAGCTCTGTGTTTGAACCCTCTGATGAGTCTTCCAGTAGAACGAGATCGGCTAAAGAAGAATCTAGCAAAACCAGCAGGGGTAGTTCAGTTGAAGAAGCAATCAACACAAGTGGAAGAGAGAGCAAAGATAGTGGCAAAGTAGAATCTACAGGAGGATCAAGGGAACGGAGTAAGACAAGTCAACTGATGAGGGCATCAGTGGACCCTATGGTGCTACCTGTGCGGCAGAATAGTTCCAACCAGAGGTCTGTAGGCACGAACGTTGGTAGCGGTTCTAGCAGCCTCAGGGCTAGAGAAGTCCTCAACGAGAGCGTCATGAGTCACTCCGGGAAAACGTCCAGCCAGCAGATTCACTCCAGGGAGAACTCCAGCCAGCAGCAGCGAATGACGTCAGCAAACTGCGTGCAAGAGTGTATCAGGTTTCAGGGAATAGTCGATCCCAACGAGTGTGCGCCTGAGTGCTCCAGAGTTAAATCAGAGGGCTTCATGGTGGAAGCACTGGAGAGCGAACCTCAATGTAAAGCTGGGAAGCTGGATGCGATCTGCGTCAACAGACCTCGACAGAGGTGAAACCTAGTAGGAAGGAGCTTAGTTAACAAAGAACGACTTGGAGACGTCTTGTAGGAAAAACCATGTCCATAAAGCGAATAATACATATTTCTAGGAATGTGATTTTGTGTTGAGTTATTTTAGCTTGATTTCGGTGTTTAGCCCACTAGCGATTCGTGCTAGCTAAAGTTTAGTTAGATTCATGTTGGTATAATTATTTTTCAGTGCGTAGTGCGTCTACTCAGCCTCAGTACACACAAATCTATGACACGAATAATTTTGAATTTTGTGCCATAAAATATTTAATTTACATTAGATTTACAATTTTGTATATTATGTTACCGGCAATGTGTGAAATCCGGCATTCTATAGAATGCCTAGGTAATGTATAGAATGCCTAAAATCGAACGTCAAAGTATGAAATGATTGATATTTTATACATTGCCTAGTCATTGTATACTTTGCCGGAACGTCTGTCGGCAAAGTATATAATAATCTAATCCCGCCATTTGTTGTTAGCCACTATTTCTAAATTTATATATTTGTTAAAACTAGACTTTAACCAAATAGTGTTAGTCATCTCATGGTAAATTGTTAGCCATCTCATGACTCAATACTCTTGTACATATATTACTTTAATATTTAGATATGTTAAGTGATTGTTAATACCTATAACCTTAATATACCTTCGAGTAAAATAAGGTTAAAACTTGGATAATAAATAAAATAAAAAAATCCCGCCATTTTTCCCGCCACCACTATTTAATAATAAAGACAATGATGATAATTTGATAATAGATTGAACTCAAAAATCAATTCGAAGCCTGCTCATTTGTATTGGCTTGAAAGATACCTAGGTTATTACGTTCCTGATTTTGGACTAGTTAAAATGGCTGCGAATTTATATATACATATATATATATACACACACACACACACACACACACACTCTTATCCCAATGAAGAGATCTAAATTGTATTCCATGGAGGAAAATTTGATCTGGGTAGGAACTGAATCCATATATTCTACTATACCACATCATTAACGCTAAATACAAACGTATGACAAGAACTAAAGGTTGGAGGAAGCGTAAAAACCACAAGAAGAAAATATTATAAAGGCAATATGGATGAATGTTCAATATTGTGCTGAGAGTACTTCGATTAAAATCGATATTCGTTGGTCGAAATGCAAGGCCTTCTTTATATTTTACAAATAACATTTCCTGACTTCATTTGTTTCCGTAGGTTTATCAAAATTGTGAACACAGGTTTAGATAAATATCTTCAGGAAACATCGGCATATAATTATATTTATTTGAGAATATTGATAACTTCAAATTAAATAGAATCACAATAATCTTTAAAAGAGAACTCTAATGAGTGATGTGGTGAAGAAGGATTCACAAGTTCAAGAGATTGTATGCTGCCTTCCAACAAATCATATTTTCTATAGCTTATGAGTTTAGGTTGTGTGTGATTTTAACAGAGGACCGTTAATAAGGTATGTACATTTATTTATTTATATCCGCGTCTTTTTTCAGGCGAGGGGAAGTTTTCTTCGATTAGATCATGAGTGAAAGAAGACATAGTTTGGTATGGTTATTTTATTGGCCTGTAAATTTCAAGATGACCGATTGTTTACATACGTTAGGCATAGAAACAAACCCTCCAAACCGAATGGCTTCAATTTTATATAAGCAAGAAATATCTCACTTCCCCCAAGTGAGCTAGAAATGTTTCGGTACAGCCGTACCAATAGAAAAGTACTTGTAAAGGCCTTGCAAGAGTTTCGAACTGGAGGTAGTAACTGTATCAAAATTAATAATAATTCCTTTATTGCAACCAAATGTTCATATTATTTTGAAGGGAGCAACGGTAAAAATTATATATTGGAGGGAAAAGCAGGAGTACCCCGAGAAAACCTGCCCGGCCCCATTTTGTCCACCCCAAATTCCAAATGGAAGCACTGAGATTCGATCCTGGGTCCCAGTGGTGGAAGCCACGGGGGCGGCTAGTTCGAAATTAATACAGGCTGGATGGGGAAGACGTTAAGATGATAATAGTTAACTTAAAATCAAAGCTGACCTTCTATATTTAATTTAGCTTTAGGCCCTATATTAGTATTGCAGATCAAATTGTAACAATATACCACTTTTGTATTTAATTATTTAAATGTCCCTTATATGCTCGGCTAGCAGTCAGGATTGGGACTTGATTCATGAAAAAGTTTTCTTTACGACGCTTAACATAATATGCGTAAAAAGAGTAATTGACGTAATAAACGTAAAAAAAAAAACCTCTTACAACTTTTAACGTTTTTCCGTTTTATAAATTTTACACACAGTTCAAAAATTAGTATTGGTGCTCGTTGATGCGGAATTCTAACTAGGAGCCTGTTTATGTAGAAACTCAATTTATGCTCCTCAGCTACTATTTCACGTAGACCAAAAACAATAGCAACTGTCCACAAACATGATTTTACTCCACAGCATTGGTAATATATTATATGGAACCTTCTTGCCAGAAACAATAAAAATGACAACCTTACAAAACTAAAATAGAAAGGTTGCTATTTAAAATCCATAGACTTCTTACTGTGATGGAAAAATATAAATACAAGCTAGTACAACTATATGGGTTCAGTGATTTAACAGAAGCAAGAAGTTACAAAGTAAGCAGCAAAGTTACATTTACTAATATTGTGAATCAGACCACGGCACTACATGTACATAGGCTAGTCCTGATTCTTCAACTGTGTATGTGTGATTGGATTCTGATACTTTCTGGGACGATAACCTTCAATCTATAGATTGTGTCGATGTCTATTATGGCTGATATCGATTCTTACATGAACACGATATCGATTCATATTATCATATTTGTCCCAGGCGAAGTCTCTAAACTCTAGCTGTGTTTCACTCTGTAAGTAGGATCTGTACTGCTCTAATTTTCTTTTTCACTTCAGCAGAGGAAAAAAATAAGGAATAAGTTTTCGCCATACGGTTTTTCAATGAAGTTTTTAGTTTTCGTTAAATTAAATTTAAAGGTTATTAAGTGGAGCACATATTCCTTTCTGTTTGGCAACGTCTAGGCAAGTGTCTTCCGTTTGTGTTTGTGTATGTTTTGTACAAGTCACTGCTTCTGTGGGGATAAAATCCTTGATTGAGAAGTTCCCGAACTGCCATTGTTTTCTCTATAGTAATTCGTAAGTCACCAATCGTAAGTTCAGGAGCTAGCGTTAATAAAGAGTTTCCATTGGTCGAGATCTGCAAAAACTATCAAGAAAGATATTTCGTATTTCCTCTTGCGTCTGATATTATCACTTAAACGATGTCTTGCTAAATACCGGCTGAACGTTCTTTAAGCAACGGAAATTAATTTATAACTTAGACATTGATTAATTAGTCCCTATTTAAGCTGCGATAACCTAATTCTTTCTGCAATAGGGCCATTCTTTCCCGCAGGTTACGATTTTCATTTATTTTATTTGCATTGTACTCACCAATGCTGCAGGACACCATGTTGATTCTCCTACCTGAAAGGAGAAAGAATTGCTATTAGCGAAAATGAAGATAATAACATTAGAAATATTATTAATAACTAGGGTTCGGATGTTTAAGACCTAAAAAGGTGGAAAATATGATAGAAAATATAGCTACCCTTAAAATGACTAAATGTGACACAAAAATTCTAAATATGACCTAATAAAAGAACCCGTTTTCTAAAAATAAATCTTCCAATTTAAAACGTTTAATACATCACAAGAATTCTATTAGTTAACTCTATTTAACAGATCTACAGGTGATTTATAGTTGTACTTGTAAAGAACTTCTAGTTTTAAAGAATTTTCTCCTGTTTGCTCGCTTCATCAGCTCCAAATAATATTTTGTAGACCCTTTCCCCCTATAAAATAGGAACAATTGCATTAAGAGAATATTATAGGAGAAAAATTCCTCCGGCACTGGGACTTGAACCCAGGACCTTTGGCTATTCGCGCCAATGCTCTACCAACTGAGCTAAGCCGGAGCTCAGTTGGTAGAGCATTGGCGCGAATAGCCAAAGGTCCTGGGTTCAAGTCCCAGTGCCGGAGGAATTTTTCTCCTATAATATTCTCATGTAGTGTCCAACAGAGACAATAATCTGTGGCTCATGAATGCTTATATATCCAATTGCATTAATTTTAAAATTAAGTTACCTAATTTGGCATAAACATTATATTAATGAAATGGATTTCAAATTTACCTCTACCATTTAGTGAATATACTATATAATTGTGCTTCTTTGCCGAATTTATAACTGAAATATGACGTTAAATTACAAATATGACCAAAATATGATCAAGACCGTGAAAATTACCAAAATATGACTTTATATGCAAAATAAAAACGGCCCGATTAGGATAACATGCGTGCAATTCATGTTTAATATTTCTGTTTGCTTCGCGAATGGAGGTCAGGATAAAAATACATGTCATAAACATCCGAACCCTAATAATAACTACACCCTATTTAAGGTGGTCTTGTGGTTACCGACGGATCAGCAGGCCTGGGTTGTATCCCCGGTACATCCTCGGATTTTTCTGAGGTAGGGAGGTCTGGAACGGGGTGCACTCAGAATCGTGATTCAAACTGAGGAGCTACTTGGCAGAGAAGTAATGGCTCCCAACAAGGAGATCATCATTAACGGCCGTGAGCGTCGTCATGCTGACCACATGACCCCAATCCTGCCATCTGCCTTTGGTAGAAAATTCATAAAACACATCGCCATTTATGTCATCGTAAGCGAGAGAGCATATGGCTAGACAATCGATATATTATACATAATACAGTGTGTTTCTGCGTCGCGGCGGTCACAGCTCTGTCCTCCTCTTGCATCCACACAATACTGTCACCTTTTTAGGAGATTTTCTTTCTCTCGCATAAGTTCAGCTTCCCAGTTAGAGTTAATTTCTCGTGTGATATTGTCTTCAATTTCTTCTGATGTATGGGTGTTTGACCTAAATATTTTATTTTATTTTTGACCTAAATATTTAATTTTTATCCCATAAATAATAGTCACATACTATGTGAATGAAAGAAAATTTCCTAGAAAGGTGCCAGTGTTGCGTGGATGCAAGAGGAGGACATTTCCAGTATCTCTTGTGATGAGATACGCGGTTTTCTTCATGTAATTTTAACCGCAATTGTGAGAATCTGAATCATTACACGTTAGCAGCTTTATTTGCGTAGATATTTCACCCGATCGCTCGGGAATTAGAGCTGTGGCTGCCGCGACGCAGAAACCTTCACGATTGGCCAACTCTTTCGTGAAACGCACTGTATTGGGCAATAAGTAAAACATAGTGCGCCTAACCTTAATGTCGGTACATTTTACTGATGAAAATCAAACCGAACTTTTTGCACCATGTCAACTTAATAAAATATATATTTGTAATAGCGAAAGTAGCAGAGATTTGGCTATAGTTCCACTAAAAGTGTCCAATTTAAATTGTCTTAGATAACGATTGTAGGTTTTAACTGAATTTCGAACTCTTAAGATCGTATTCTGATTTTAAATGGTTGTTGTTTTTATGGTGTTTTACTTTATTGTTTTATCCTAAGTCATTTTAACGTTTGTTTTGCTCATTTACCTGCGTTAGAAGAACTACTAAGAAGCGAGAGTAAAAACAGGTGAGAATTGTTCTATTTTCAAATCAGAATACAAACTTAAGAGACACTTGGGGTTGTGTATTCACTCATATTGGCTTTCCTTTGCAGATATCCATGGCGAAAAAACCTGGAGATAGTCGTTCAGAACACCAGATGGAAAACCAACTGTCGACTGAGAATAGTGGGACAAGGACACCCGCTGCCAACAGAATACTTCGCTCGAGAAACCTAGGAGAAGGAACGTCATATACAGGGTGGATCACAGCTAGAAGTGCTCCCTCCTGCACATCCTCGGGACCGGGGTTCACTCCCAAGGAAACAATACACAGAATGACTCCACCATACACAGATAAGGAATTCATCATTCCTAAGAATATGGCTGTAGAAGAAGCATTTCCAGCAAGGAGAGATAAACTAACACCAACATATACGACAGTGCATAGTACGACTGTACCAAATATGTACAGGGAAGTCAATCTACCTGTACGAATGGAAGGAAAGCTTCTACCAGTCATAGAATCGACGGAAGAAACGACATCTGACTCCAGGGATGAAACATTTGATCCCGGCGTAAAAAACGTTTATATACTGCCTATATACCGAGAAATTAGAAACCGTTCACCTATTACCATTGGCAGGGAAAGAATTGTTCCTACAAGCGAGCCAGATATAGGGGAATTTTCCCTTAATACTACTCATACGGAAAGTACAATGCCTACATACTGTGAAATGCAAAACCATCCGCCCGTTAACGTTGTCAAGGATCGAAGTGTACCTGAAACTGTGTCAGATATAGAGGAATTTCCTCTAAATACTACTAACACGGAAAGAACACTGCCTATATACCGTGAAATGCAAAACCATCCGCCCGTCAATGTTGTCAACCAAAGAACGTTTCTTAAATCTGGGGCAGATATAGAGGAATTTCCCCTAAATATTACTAACACGGAAGGAACACTGCCTATATACCGTGAAATGCAAAACCATCCGCCCGTCAATGTTGTCAACCAAAGAACTTTTCTTAAATCTAGGGCAGATATAGAGAAATTTCTTTTAAATACTACTAACAAGGAAAGAACACTGCCTATAAACCGTGAAATGCAAAACCCTCTGCCCGTCAATGTTGTCAACCAAAGAACTTTTCATAAATCTGGGGCAGATATACAGAAATTTCCTCAAAATACTACTAACATGGAAAGAACACTGCGTAAATACCTTGAAATGCAAAACCATCCAGCCAGTTACACTGTCAAGGAACGAAGTGTTTTTAAAACTGTGAGAGATATAGAGGAATATCCTCTCAACATTACTAACACGAAAAGAACACTGCCTGTGTACCGTAAAGTGCAAGACCCTCCACCCGATAACAAGGAACAAACTGATCCAAAAGCTGTGCTACATTTAGAGGGATTTCTCCTGAACACTACGGAAAGAACACGTCATGTCGGTGTGAACACTGCAAGAACAGTTCCTATTAACTTGAATACAGTAAGAGGGAACACTTTCAACATGAGTAAAGAAAGAAGATTCCCACTCATTGTGAGCCGGGAAGGAAGACTTCCTGTTATTCTGGACCAAGAAGGAACACTTCCTGTTATCCACGACCAAGAAGAAACACTTCCTATTATTCAGGACCAAGAAGGAACACTTCCTAATACCGTAAAAGAGAAGAACATGTATTCAGTTGCATACCCGACACTAACTGAAGAAACTGTCAATGAGAATACGAGTGGGGATGCGGAATATTCAGATAAACAATTCTACCCTTTGACGGTAGAAGCTGGAATTAACGATAATGAAAACGAAAGAACATGCCCTCCCACTGGAACAGAATTAAACATTCTTTCTGTGAACCCTATTGAGAAAAATACACCAATTACAAGTGCATTACCTCAGAACGAAGAAACATTTTCTGAGAAGAACAGAAGAATAGAAGAACTTGCTGAGGTTACTGAGAAGAAAAACGAAACGAGTGAGGAAAGAAAAATTGTTGAGAAGGAAAAACAGGGAATGGCAGATCCTACTGAGAAAGTTGAGGTAAGATCACGAACTGATGAAAATACGGAGGAAATATCTTCTGATAAGGAAGATATGGTGACTGTATTGGATAAAGGTAGTAAAAGTGTAAAGACATCTGTCAAGGAAGAAAAAGAAATAATAGCTGATTTGACTGGCAACAACAAAACACTTATCGAAGCTGAGAAGGAAAGAAAGTTAGCTGACAATAATGTTCAGGAAACAACACATCCTTTTATCAAAATCAAGCAAACAAAGTCAGATGATGGTGAGAAAGAGAGAACAGATTCTGAAGAAAGTTTGATCGTATCTAACTTTGTCTTAGATGACGAAAGCGACGAATCCCTGCCCAGCATCACAGACTCCAAAGGAAAGGTTCCTACAGCCAGAGAGGGTCCCCTTGTCATTCATGACGAAGGAAGGTCATCATCTGTCCGCGAAGAAAGTGAAGATTCTATCTCAGAATCAGCAAGAACTGTTTCAATACCTTTTTGCGTTATGGCTCAACCCCGGCCAAGGTCCACCCTCCGACGGGACATGGAGTCGACACTTCGTCGAGACATGGAGTCGACACTTCGACGGGACACGGAGTCAAGGCTTCGACCCAAAATAAAGCCTGATAATTATGTTACAAAGTTCAACTTGCCGGAAACCCTCGTCACAAAATCAAGTCAAGTGGATGCACACTCAATGAAAGCCAGGAAAGCTGAGAGACACTGCACACTATCAAGCAAAATAGCGATGTATCCCCCACTGCTGGATCTTCCCGAAGTATTTGAAATGGAATCTAATAATCTGAAAGTTGACAAGCCCAAAACTTACTCACCAAAATCATACAAACCAAAGACTTGTGCAATAATTTCCACGAACCTTGAAAAACAAGAAACAAATTCCAGTTCACCCAGGATTCAAACTAGAGAAGCCAGTGTGCAAGAAACATTCCCTGAGTCAACTTTTCGCGAAGTCAGTGGGCCAGAAACATTCCTTGCGTCGACTTTGCGCGGAGTCAGTGAGCCAGAAACTTTCCCTGCGTCGACTTTGCGCGAAGTCAGTGAGCCAGAAACATTCCCTGCGTCGACTTTGCGCGGACTCAGTAAGCCAGAAACATTCCCTGCGTCGACTTTGCGCGGAGTCATTAAGCCAGAAACTTTCCTTGCGTCGACTTTGCACGGAGTCAGTAAGCCAGAAACATTGCCTGCGTCGACTTTGCGCGGATTCATTAAGCCAGAAACATTCCCTGCGTCGACTTTGCACGGAGTCAGTAAGCCAGAAACATTCCCTGCGTCGACTTTGCACGGAGTCAGTAAGCCAGAAACATTGCCTGCGTCGATTTTGCGCGATACATTTATAAAGAAGCCCGAGAACATAATCAGAGGTCGCTCTTTGTCCGACGTGTGTTTTGATATAATTGAGGAATATGATTCTAGCGGGTCTGAACCCGATATGCCCGAGAATACCGTGAAGAACAGACGATCCCCAAATGAAATGAAGACGATCAGAGTTACGGAACAGAAACCGAGAAAAAGCTTTTGAAGCTAGGTTATCAAGCACACAGATACTCAAGCAAGTTTTCTTCGTTAGTTTACTGCCTTTTTTCGCACTGTAACCATCCGCATAAAAACATTTTCTGGAGAGGTGACTGTCGTAGTTGTGCAATTTCAACTATTCCGAAAAATATATATGTGTGGAACACTTTGTTGTTTACCAACTGATGAATAAATATTAAGGGCAAAGATCATCAAAATGCAATGTGTCGATATTATACAAAATAAGGTAATCTGTTAAATGCATAATAATTAATAAAATTAAAAATTAAAAATTATTAACACCTTACTTACTCAACAGACATTCCTAAGCAAGCTAAAGGAATATTATATATTTTATGGAACCCGGAATGCTTTCGTTTAATCAGTGATAATTGCAATTATGGTATGAAAAAATAAGTTATTTTTTTCCGACTTCCGAGTTAAGCTCCAGATCGATTCATTAAGCAGGGCTTACGGAAGAACAAAGGTCTAGTTTGATAAGCATATGTGAAGGAATATGTGGGTAGTGTTATTTGCCAAAGCTAACTGTATGGCAAAATCCAAACCGTATGTGAACACTGTAAAAAATATGTTGTCATGAGAACTGATTTGCATTTGATAAATTCTTTCTAATATATTACCATAAAATAGGCACTAAAGTGGGCATTACTCCGGTACCGGTCAACCGATTTAGTCTAATATCAATAGGCTTCTTCCCATGGACGTTATAAATGCGTATACCAAGTTTCATGAAAATCCGAGAAAGCGGACTTGATTTATTCTGCGTACAGGCACAGACAGACGGACAGACATTTTCCTGTCCCCCCACATATTCTGGCACTTAATAATATGATTTAACGTGAACCTAGTATTATATGCCAGAAGTTGGTAAAAATCACATTGACTTAGACCTTTTCATTTATTTATTTATTTTTGTAATAAAAATACAACCAGAAAATATTGACTTTGGAACATTTTTACGTATTTCATGGCAAAGGTCACTAAATTCCACGAGTCTCTTATTTCAGGAAACAAGATGGACGAGTCAGCCCCTGAGGACTCGAACATTCCACTCGCGAGGTTCTCAACTACGAGCGCAAATTTGAGTCCACAGAAACACGTGAGTAAAACGTTTTCACTCGACAGTTTCAGCCATAAAAGCAGTGGAGTAATTTATAAATGAATACTGAACCAATATTAAATTTACAAGATATTTTAGAAAATACGACCAGTATTAATATTTGGAATGGAATGGTAATACCTATCTTAAAACTTGAATATAGTTTACAAAATAGAATTAGGCTTAATAGGGAATAGGCTAAGTATGAAAAATAAGTGTAAATAAATTTATGAATGAACACTGAGCCAATATCAAATTTACAAAATATTTTAGAAAATACTAGTATTAATATTTGGAATGGAATTGAAACTTGAATATAGTTTACAAAATAGAATTAGGCTTAATAGGGAATAGGCTATGTATGAAAAATAAGTGTAAGTAAATTTATAAATGAACACAGAGCCAATATTAAATTTACAAGATATTTTAGAAAATACGACTAGTATTAATATTTGGAACGGAATGGTAATACCAACCTTGAAACTTGAATATAGTTTACAAAATAGAATTAGGCTTAATAGGGAATAGGCTATGCATGAAAAATAAGTGTAAGTAAATTTATAAATGAACACTAAGCCAATATTAAATTTATATGGTATGCAAATAACCACCAGCTTCGTTATTTAGCCGGTAGATGAAATATCTAATCACTTCGAATTTCTTCCTTAAGAATTCAAATTTAAGCAATATAGTTAAGTATTTTAAATTGTGGGCAAATCTCTCTGTTAAAAATTTAATTATATTTGAGAAATGGAACCACCATTAATATAAGAAAAATAGAATATGGTATTTAAAAAATAAGCGTAAGTAAATTAATAAGAGTACTGAGCAAATATTAACTGATAGGCCTATAATTGATAATTTACAGTTACTTGCCTGTAAAGTATGACAAATTCGTATATTCTAAAATAGAGACAATTGCCTATCGAAATGACTTGTCACATTGTAGTAAATATCTGTCAGGTTTATGAAACAGGGCCCTCGTTGTTCAACCAAACTGATGTGAGTGGTATTGTTTAAATAGTCATGGATACAGGAGAAGCCAAATCACACGTGTCAGATGAATTCATACGGTAAAAGTTAGGTGGCCATGGCCAAGATTATAGTGTGGGGGTTATATTCCACGTGTATAGCTGTATTAACGGCAATTTCCTATCTTGAGTAGTTGGGCCTTTTATTTAGAGCAACATTTTGAGCTCAGCTTTATACAGGGATACATTTCTCCACATCCTAATGAGCAGGGCCCGGATTCTGATGACCTAAAATTGTTTGAAAAATGACCTATAAAATGACCCTAAATTTTTAAGAAAATGATTTAATATTTATAAGAAATTACCTAAAAACTGATATTATATTTATACAAAATTAGTATTGTACACACAAAGTTATAGACTAGTTTGTACATAATCTTAAAAACTGTACATAACTGTAATGTTGTGAATGTTCTTTTCTCACGGAAATTTATACTGGCACTGAGGAACTGGTGAGTCAAAATTCGGCATTTCCTTTTGTGGTTTGCCGGATTATATTGTTGTTTATTGAGGGTAAACAGTAGTTTGCACATTCTCACTTCCGACTGAGACATGTCAACACTTTAACGCCAATTTTTTCCTTCTTGCATTAAACAAACAACACTTCGAAGACAGCACCGCTAGCGACGGAAAAAAAAGTTAAAACACTCAATGGAAATGCATGAAATGGCTAAATAAGGAAGCAAATGACACGAAAATGACAAAATGATGACCTAAAATTGAAATAAATGCACTAAAAATATAAAATTGCATAAAATGACAAAAAATGACCAAATAAAAATGTATTTCTATAATCTAGAGGCCATGATTAGGATTTATCCACAAGTTGGCAATGTCTATGCACCATCAATAAAAATATGACATGTCATTATAATCCAGGCCCTGCTAGTGAGTATTCAAGTCTCGGTCCTATTTCATTTGCGAATTTTCGGCATTGTACAACACTAATGTACTGCGCAGTGTCTAACTCAGTGTCATCAATTTCTCGCGCATGTGCACTCAAGTGAAAAACAATTGCAAAACTTAATTACGAAATTTGTGTGAATTTCATATTGGTCCTATAAGGGTGAACTGTCTTTCAATTCAGTGTACCGTATATAATATAACAACAATTTCAAATAGGCTATTAAAAACATTGTACAGTGAATTTCTTACCATAACTTGGCTAAATCCAAAAACATGTCATCCCTTAAGCTCCGCCCACTCATTATTCACATTTGCACAGACTGTATGATTTTTTGTTTCTAAGCGAAGAAGGGTGACCAACTGTCTTTCTTGTATATTGTCGCAAGTGCCTTGTAACCACCTCTGCATTAAGGTAAGTTGTCCAAAGATAGCCTAAATAATGCATAATACTAACCACAGCGGAAGCGGCAGTCGTAGAGAAGCGAACTTGCATTTTCGAATAATGTACGATACACTGTTTGTAGGCTTCGAAAATGTGCCATATTACATCTCCCGCGAGGTTTGTCAGCCTCTTTACCCACAATTATAGCTGCTCTAGCAGTATGACGTCACACCTCCAACGCCCAATCATAATTCGAGGACAGAAAAACGGCGGAAAACAAGCAAACTTTCGCTAGATCGTGGTATAAAAGAAAGTGCACCATTTAGGGCGGGTTGGGTGGGACAGAATCATTCGGAGGGGCGACTTGTTTTTGAATTTTCCCCCGGGATATATGAGTTAGTTGGAGAATTTAATATTGTACCGGCATGTTACTATGGTAACTCAATTGGTAAGAGCAGCGACACGGAGAGTCGAAGATCTTGGTTCAAATCCCGGCTATGGCATTGAATTTTTCAGTCTGACTTCACCTTTCCACCTTAGCCTACACACGGCCAGTGTGAAAGAATTACACAACCCAACAAGAAAGAACTTTTTGTTTGGTGTCCCAGATGTTTTGCCGGATTTTGGCTATACTTAGTGTGCTTATTCCAAATGTGTAAACAGTTTTTCTCTACCAGCTCTACTTTTATATAGATTTTATTCGTGAATTCTTAGTCTAGCGAAACGAAATCTTGCTTGATAATATAGCTAGTGAAGGTTCTACTTTGGAGACGTAGGACGAAAACTGTACGAATGCAGAAAAACTAAAAGCTGGATTATTTTTTGGCCCTCAAATTGACAGCTCATAAATCATAAACGACCGTACAATATGTGATAATACCAATTTTTTGAAGGACCCCATGTCATATTGTTATTGTAATGTTAGTGTGTTGCTTTTGTCTTCACATGTTTTAGGAGCTAAAAATAGGCATTGTTTTTTATTTATATCAAACGTAAAATGAGATATTATGCATAATGGTAATACCATAACTCAAAAACTAAAGCTGATAGCTCAAAACTAATGGCACATTTGGCATCAGCAATCTAATTATACCCAAGATTAGGTATAAATTCTAAGGCACCATTATCATTCCACTGATAAAACGATAGTTCGAAAATAATATTGTTAGTACAAATATTGGAAATAAAATATAAACCTTAACCCAATGTCATACAATAGTAGCTGTATATAAGAAGAACAGACTTTATTGTAGAAGATGAAAAATCAGGCGCGAGTGACGTAGCTGGTCTAATGTTTTGCTGCTCCGCCTGCAAAGAGGCGACTAGACTACCCCCGACAACACTCCTGTTGCGCGGATTGCAGCCCTGTCGCGGCGCTAGGGGACAAATTACAGCTTTATGGTATTAATAATGCTTTCGCGGGCTATAAGCCGAGTAAAGCGATATACTCGTACATAATCCAAGCTTGGATGTTTATCCTTTCACTCGGCTTATACTCCGCGAAACCATGATTAATGATTAATGATTATTGTTATTGTTATTATTATTCTCATTATTATTATTATTACTATCATCATCATCATTATTATTACTATTACTATATTTTGAAAATAAGTTAAGGGAATGCACCACTGAAATTACTAAAATCGAAAGTTTTCAAGCAATAGCTTAAAATTTCACCACACACTTGTCTCGTGCATTTATTTGAAAGGTTTAAAATTTCATCCTAATATCTTGAAAAGTTTTTGAGTTATTAATTTTCATAGTATATAAGTAGAGCGATCTTCAAAATACTCCACACGATGAAAATTTTCAAAAACTAATTTGTTTACTAATGCACTTTATTTATCTAACCTTGAAGAAAAAAATTGTCATATGATTTTTTCTAAGGTTTATGGTTCCTGAGATAAAAAAAGTGTATGTTATATCCATTTATATTTCAAAATTTCAAAAATATTTTTATTTTGAAAATTCATAACTAATAAAGTATTCATAATTTCAAAAAATCATATGACAGATTTTTATAACTACACCTTAAGGACATGTGCTGAAAATTTGAGAGAAATTGCATAAAGACTTCATCGTGTGGAGTGTTTTAAATAATGAAAAATGCTGAGAAAAAAATAGTTAGATAAACGATCTTTAAAGGGCAGGCAGGTAACAGTCATGAACGTGCGCAAGGCCATTTACAAAGCCACCTGACGCCTTTAAACATGCAGAATATCATAAACGAAAATAGATTCTGAAACTAGAATGTTTGTAGAATTTTATCAGTACAAAAATGAAAAATGACTTTTTTTTCACAATTTTTAACAAATCTCAGTGGTGCATTCCCTTAATGTTTATTTTTTTTAATTTTTGTTAATCAAATTCTCTTTTCAGATTTTTGGCTGTGTCTATATGGTAAAATTAAATGTCCAAATATCGGATCCCCCCAAAATGTGTAAATATATGTAATGTAATTATTAATAGAAAAAAATCCTACATGTTTATCTCGTACACATTTGTCTCTACTTCGCGAATAATCACGATCAATCACATAAAATCCGTCCGCTAATAGTTTCCTGAGTTTGTTGTTTTGTCGTTTCAGGTTGCCAAGATGGGGATCGAGTTCACCAGGTTGCACATCCTCAAGCTATTCGAGCTGGTGAGTTAAATGAAACACAGTGAGGCTTGCTTCAAATACCACGGCTCTTTATCAAATATACAGAGTGTTAATAAATAACACCGAAATATTTTACCTGTGTTTAGAGGGACATAGGCAAGCAACTTTTATTAGGAAATTTTTGCTCTAAGGATTCAATTTTTTCTGTTACAGCATAAAATCTCCCAGGGCATGGCCGCCACTGACTTCTAACATTAAAAAAAATGCAAAACAAAGGAACTTCGTTGTTAACAATGTAGTCAATAGTTATGAATAAAAAAAAGAGTAATGCAGTGACGGCCAGGCATGTGATTAGTCTGTAAATTTTGCGGATTATGGAAACACTGAATTATAATATAGCTGTTGATGAATGATTAAGAATCAGGTTTTTATGGATCATTAGGAAGGAATGAAATTAATTTAATGAAAATTTAAACCCTATTTAGCATAATTATTGACTTATGAGCACCAAATTATAATGACTTTATGCCCTGTAGCACATACATTTTACGTCATAGAGCAAAAATCTCGTAATGAAAGTTGCTTGTCTATGCCCCCTCTACATACAAGTAAAATATTTCGGTGTTATCCATTAATACCCTGTATATTAGTTAATCTGCCACAGAATATTATAAAACCATTTATCATAGGTACGGTAATGTAAAGAGGGCCCGGATTTTATCCTTAAATCCACGAGCAAGTTATCTTGAGAGATCCGGACTTCGAGTTGTGACTATACCCTTAGCAAGCAGGGAAGGCGGTTGAGGCCAGGTAGATTCCTTCACCCACAGGCACCCTCACATTTACAAGGGCAGGAGATTTAGGACCAACCGTAATTTCCTCCCCGTGAGTCACCTAGTCTACTTCAATCAATCAATCTTAGATTTTTTTTAATACGTCATTTTATCTTAAAATGTTTGTTATATATCAATTCTACACATAATTACAAGAAAAAATGACACCAAACAATGTATAATTTACTTTAATAGGAACATAGGACTTGAAAGCAGTTTTCTCGTAACTTTTATTTATGTATTTGTTATAGATGTTCCTGTTAAAGTAAATTATACACTGTTTGGTGTCATTTTTCTTGTAATTATGTGTAGAATTGATATATAACAAACATTTTAAGATAAAATGACATATTAAAAAAATCCAAGATTGATTGATTGAAGTAGACTAGGTGACTCATGGGGAGGAAATTACGGTTGGTCCTAAATCTCCTGCCCTTGTAAATGTGAGGGTGCCTGTGGGTGAAGGAATCTACCTGGCCTCAACCGCCTTCCCTGGTTGCTAAGGGTATACATAGGGAATTACGAAATTTCATTTTTCGGATAAAGGTTAAAAATGTTAAGATCTTGATAACATTCAACCTTATATCTTATGTGGGTCCATATCACATCCGACAACTTCACTTGTTGCAGATAATCGCCGTGGCGTGTTTCACTCTGCACAGTTGGATCTGTGGGTGGATAGACCATTACTATCTGAACATGCTCAGCTGTGGTTCTTACGGCGGCTACATCGTCATAAACACGGTGACCTTCGTCAGCGTCTTCATCTCCCAGCCTGTGCCCGTCTTCATGGTGAGTTCCACCTCATTTCGGTGTTAACTTCCCTTTATTTGGGCGCATACTTTGCAAAATATTTTTAGTAAACAGCTGCTTGTCGGACTGTTAACACGCTGAAAAGTAGCACTTTACCAGCCTAGGCCAAATTCTCATTTACCTAAGTCAAATAATTTTCAAACTTACTTACTTAATGGCAACAGACAATTCCTTAGCAAGCTAAATGAATATTATCTGTTTTATGAAACCCGAAGGTTCATTGCCGCGCTTACCTGAGCCCACCATTCAACCCTATTCTGTGCTAACTCCATCCAATCAACCCTCTCAAATCCTACTTCCCTTAAATCTAAACTAATATCGTCCTCCCACCTACGTCTAGGTCTTCCAAGTGGTCTCTTCCCTTCGGGTCTCCCAGCCAACATTTTTTAGATAAGTTATGTCTTTCTTCCCCCATGCGCGCAATATGTCCAGCCCATTTCATCCTCCGTGATTTAATTACCCTTACTATATCCGGTGAGAGAATAGGTTAATTCAAAACTAAAACTATGTTCAGGTTTCACTTTAGTGTATCAAATTAAAAAAAAATTATAGCTTAAATGGTTTAGAAAACAACTCTTAACGACGGGGATATACTGCAACTTAGGTCTCTGACTGTCACCAGTGTTCCGGAATTTTGTCCCACAGGAGTTATTTTACATGCCTCTAAATCTTCAGACATGTGCCTGTCACATTTATGCACATGTAAATGCCATTTGGGCAAGGAAAGCCAACACGATACTGACTGCACCCCCCAGGCCGACTCAACACTGGATCATCCCTTAAGGAGGACTTATGAAATCGTTAAAACACGACCCGAAAATTGATTTTTTAAATTTCAGCTGTGTTTATAGTCCTTTTAGCTGCGAGGCCATATCAAGAGTTCGGGATGTGTGTCTATACAGTAGGGTAGGCCATGGAACTATTGATTGTCAATTGTTTCTATTGTCAGTGTATTTAACGGAGTAAATTTCAACTGATATTAATTTAAATGGATATGATACAGGATGAAATGGTGAGGATGATTCATGGTATGTAAATATCCAATTCGGCATTTGCCTTTACGACTGGGGAAACCAGTGTCGAATTGGCAGGCCATGGGATTTGAACCTGGGACCTCCCGAATGCGAGTCCAAGACTTTACCTCGCTCGGTAAAATTGAATTTTCTTTCATCATAGCACAAAATTACTAAGTTTTTCAACCCTGTGTTTCAGGACGTGCAATTCACGGCCGCGGGCTGCATCATGTTTCTGGGGGCTTCTATCCTATGCTTCTTTAACTACACCTGTGGTGATTTCACCAAGGAAGTCATCACCATCACCAAGTGCAGCCTGTCTTTGCTCAACAGCGCGCTTTTCTTCGCAGATTTGGTCTGGACCGTCATGGAAAACAGATAGAACACGCTGTATAGAAACCTAGTTGTTAAATACATTCGATAATACAGCACGCCTAACGAGTTTATCTTTTGGCGCAGGTGCACAGACATCGATCAGGAATCGACTACTGTCAGTTAAGTCGAATTTGCGGTTCACAACAACCGTAAACTTGAACAGCTCAACTTGGTTGATTATACAGGCGTGACCATAAAGTAAGTTTAACTGAGGCCGTTTACAGAAACAAAACACAATTTCTTGGACACATATACACCAACAGATACAGCAAGTATTGAGCCATAATTCAACATATTTGCCAGTGGAATTGAAACAACTGTAATACCGTGGAATCAACTTTTGAATACCTTTGTCGTACAAGTCTGCCGCCAGGGATTTGAACCACTGTGTGACAAACATCTCCTCCTAACTGTGTTTAAACATTCACCCTATAGGCCGGACCTCGCTCCCAGTGACTTCCATCTTTTCCTAAACATCAAGAAATGACAGGGAATGACACTTGTTGTCGTAGAAGTCTACCGCCTGGGATTTGAACCATTGTGTGATAACCTTCTCCGTTTCTCTGTCAATCTCTATCATTCTCTGTGATTTCTTGAGAGATAGGAAAAGATGAAAATCTCTGGGTGCGCGGTCCGAGCTGTAGGGTGGAGACTTCAACACCTCAATGCAAGTCTCCTGCAAAAGTTCGGCTAGGAGATGTTTCAACATCCACCCTACAGCACGAACCTCGCTCCCAGTGATTTCCATATTTTCCTACACCTCAATAAATGACAGAGAAGCGGAGATGGTTGTCACACAGTGGTCAAAATCCCAGGCGGGATACTTCTACGACACTAGTGTTCAAAAGTTGTTCCCACGGTATGACAAATGTCTCAATTGCTGTGGCGAATATGTTGAAACATAGCTGAACACTTGCTATATCTGTTACAATAAATATTTCGATGAAATTTTGTTTTGTTTCTGTAAACGGCCCTTGGGAAACTTACTTTATGGACGCGCCTCGTAATAATATCTTGACTAAAAAAAAGCAAAATAATCAGATCTTATATAAAATGTGAAGTCATGGCTGCGAAAGGGAAGATACAATTTTATCAATTTGGTGGTCAATAAATATTTTATTCCAACCAAACCATTGACTCTCGGGAAGATTCGGCACTTGTCGGAAATCATCGCAACAATAATCACTGCCTCCTGGCACGGAAACTGCGCACGAATGGCTCTCAGGATAGGTATGTACAAACTTTCCTGTCTTCTTTAATACAAGAAACTGCTCATTTCTTTAGATATTATGTAGAAATTATAATATTCCACTAAATGCTACATCGTTCTGTATTATATAAGTTTCAAAATAAACATTGTCCATTTAACAATGTCTATTTAAGTAGTTTTCTGAGTACCCGATACTCATTGCTTGAAATAGACACCTAATTAGTCACCTAATGATCAGAGAATAATAATAATTATTGCAGGCACTAGTTCTTCGATTGAAATATTATTCTCTGTTGAATTGCAGTTTCAGCTGAGTCCAGAAATAATATTTTAAAACGTATATGCTTGTATTGTCAAGGCCTTCTTGTATAGCCGACGATGTATCGTAAAATAAAATAAAGAGGGCCGTGGTATTGTACAACAATGCCGAAACGAAATTTTACATTTTAGGGTTAGCATCTTCCTGGTATTAATATTTTTTTTCTGTTACCGTGATTTTATACGAAGAAAATGTTTACCATGTTTATATGCGGGATTGAAATTGATCCGAACATTGATCTGAACCCGATCCCAACTCAATATGTTCCATGTTTACATGGCAAGTTCTGGGAGGGAAATGAGATTGTTTACGTACGGCTAATTCTGTAGCTAACCTATTTACTTATTCCGTGATTAAAAGGTATGTGTAGCATAGGCGTAGCGAGGGGGGGGTTTTGGGGGTTTGAACCCCCCCCATTGATTAAAAAAAGGAAAATTGTATAATTTTTTAAAGTGTGCCCATAAATTGCTTAATACAAGTATAAAGCGTGGGAAGCTTAAAACTCGTTATTTTGAGTCTTAATTTTTAAAATTTTCCGGGGGAGGACCCCGGAAGCTAAAATTCGTTATTTTGCGTCTTAATTTTTAAAATTTTCCGGGGAGGACCCCCGGAAGCTTAAAACTCGTTATTTTGCGTCTTAATTTTTAAAAATTTCCGGGGGTGATGCTTATTTTGCATCTTAATTTTTGAAATTTTCCGGGGGAGGACCCCCGGACCCCCCTCTCCCTGGTTGTTATAACCCCCCCCATATGGTCGGCCTGGTTACGCCAATGATGTGTAGCATAAATCATTTCTAGGCAATATAAACAACTGGCGACATAAAAGAGTAAGATAATATTATATTAATATTAGTAACAAACCAAAATAAGGACACATACAGTCGGTCAAATAAAAAAGTCGGGCGTTATTTTATAAAGTATCACGAACGAGCATGTGCGCATGTACAGGATGACTTAAGGTTAGGTTCACACATGCCGCTTGTCTATCCATGTATTTTCTTGATTATTTAGTCAGTTTTGTCCTAAAACAAACATGTATAAAAGGCTGTGGCTATACGCCTCAAATCCGCCATATTCTTGGTTGCAAGTTTTTATAATATTAATAATTAATAGATTCGCGAGGATTATGTTTATTGAAGATTTTATTTTATAATACCGGTACTTGTAGTGCAAAATCAATAACTTACGCTCAACTTCTGCAACCAATCTAGCATCGAAATAGGCGCCCGGCCAGATCCACGATTCCTATGAAAACTTCCGGTCGCATTATAGTAAAGTTCCCACCTCTGAGCTGCTCTTTCATAAATATGGAACCTTCTCGCTGCTTCTGAGGCCGAAAAATGCAGGTCAATTACAGCCCTAACTACACTTTCTCTCACTTTAGCATTTGTATGTGGCGATGACACAAAGCAAAATGAATTATGACAATACATTAAGTTGAATATCGTGTGTTGCGCTTTCCGCGTTGTTCATTTTTTCCCACGTTGTTCATTTTCCCCTCGTTCATTTTTTCCCTCCTGTCGCATGGCCTCATATGTTCCGAAAAGGATCTGTATTTTATGTTTTTTATAGGAAACTTGTGAACTAATGCGCTAAAACTTTAATTTTAAGTGCATACGAGTCCCGACGTTTTTTATTTGACCGACTGTACATACAACGAGCATTAAACTTGTGAGAACAGCGAGATGAAAGTAATCGATCGCTGCAAGCACATGATCATATATGACTTCAAGAAGGCAGTGCACAGAGATAAAGTGCTAAAGATATAATATCAAAGACTTAAAGACCCGCTTGAGCCTAGCTTCTCTAACAGATGTTTGTAATTAGTTATTATTTCACGTAAGTCTTCAGGTTTGCCTGTCATAGAAAACATTATATGCAACACGGCACAATTCTCTTTTTTCTAACTTTTCCTTGATTCCGTTAAATACATTTCCCACACGAGTATATTCGTGATAATAACTTGACTTTCTACTTGAACTCGCAGTATTTATAGCAGCAGAAGAGAAAGTAAACGAGATGAGATTTACAATGGAAGTTATTATTGCGACTGGTAAGACCTCTGTATTTTATAGACTACTTCGCTATCTTCGCTATCTTCGCTCCCTTCTTTGTTGTTGTTGCTTAGAAAAAACTCGGAAGTGTGTTCTTAAAATTTGTAGCAAACTTTCGTCAACATTTTTATACAAATTCAACATGTTTCACTGGGCTAATCAATGTAAGTTTTGCAATAATATCATTCATTAACACCTGAACTTAGCAGAATAAATACTTTTAAGGCTAACGAAATCATAATTTAAGGACACTGAGACGGGTGTTGTGTGTTACAGCTGGTAACGTTGAGATCACCATCTCACTGAGACAGGTGCTGAAGACGATCGAACTCGGCCTTACCATTGCGTGCGCAGTGTTGCAATATTTCAGTTTCACGGATCTGGACTTCTGGCAGAACATGCTGGTGTATGGAGTGTTTTGCATGTATCTGGACATCATTCCTGTTCTCATCTCCTCCTCCTTCCTCAAGTATCGAACCCCTGTCTATGTGGTAAGTGTTCCAGTAAAAACAAAATGCAACTATAAGGACGGTATTCCACTATCAAAGTTCTTGGATTGGGAAAAGGTAATCTGCGCCATTTCTACCTTTTCCCCAACCTACACGATGTAAACTGCGTCACCGACATTTAAATGGCGTCACCGTCATACTAACGCACTAACATTTTCCTTTCCACTTCTCCAGACTTAGGACTGGCTATGAAATTGCATAGATGTGGTTAAAAATGTTAGGCTTAGTAGCTTTGTCATTTTTAAAAATGTTAAAAACAATACCCTAATTTCTCTTGCATGAACGCTTCGTCACTTATAAAATCGTTAAAAACACTACCCTAATTTTTTTACATGAGCACTTTGTTCTCATATGACGCCTTCTTAATAAAATCAAAACGGGATATTTCATTGTTAATATATTGTTCTCTCCACTTGAGTAGACGAGAATACTTGTCATTTATTTTAGTTGTTTTTCTTACAGATATCCCTTATTCAATATTTCTCAGTTTTATCGTTTGTAGGCACTTGTTTGGAACTGGAGAAGTGCATCTAACACAAGGAAGATGTTGGGAGAAGCGTGGTAGAACATCGGATTATATTTTGCGTGAAATGACCTACATATTTCCATGGCGCAGTTTACATATCTCATTTGTATTCTATTTCAAATTAGGTGTTAACCGTGGCGCAGATTACATACACCTCTTGGATTATGCACGAGGGTTGAATGAAAAGTAATGCCTCCACCATCATAACTTGGGTTTCGATGGGAATATTTCAATAAATCAAACACAGAAATAACCCTTAGAATGTGCCCTTTAATTACCAATATTCCCTTTTCCAAATAATCACCTCTCACAGTTCTCTCAACTTCTTCATCAGATGCATAGTGAAGTCCCCGCATATCTTCTTTCATTATCGGAAACAGATGACAGTCAGACGGCGCTAAATGGACTGTATGGAGGATGCCGTATGGTGGTGAGCTTCAGTCTCCACACCACAGCAGAACTCCGAACTTCTCCACAGTCCAGATTTAGCGCCGTCTGACTTTCAACTGTTTTCGATAATGAAAGAAGATCTGCGAGGATTTCACTATGCATCTGATGAAGAAATTGAGAGAACTGTGAGAGGCTGGTTGCGGAAACAGAGTGTCGACTTCTTCCGTGACGGCTTCAAAAAACTTGTTCACCATTGGCAGAAGTATATCCAATTGTCTGGTGATTATTTGGAAAAGGGAATATTGGTAATTAAAGGGCACATTCTAAGGATTATTTCTGTTTTTGATTTATTAAAACACTCCCATCGAAATCCAAGTTATGAAGGTAGAGGCCCTGGTAGATGTAAAACCAAATTAGTAAATTGTACTGTTAATATGCTCATTTTTAATCATGTATACTTGCTTATATTATGTATAGGTTAGGCCTACTGCTTTTCTCCATTCTTTTAGCGCCTATTTTACGTTTTATATGGCCTAAATCATTGGTCGCAACCCGCTGGCCGAACCCGGCCTTAGAAAGCCCTCACTAGCTTTGTTTATGCTTTGGACACTCTCCCATCCTTTATTCAACTGTAAACGTACACAACTTCTCTTGTCCGCGCTCAAATGCTGCTAAACTGCAAGGGGAAACTATGAAGTTGATGGCATGTTTCAGGATATGATTTACATGCTGGTGGGAAGCATACTGTTCATAATGGTCGGCACATTGAGCATCACCCTCGACAAGGCTAACATCACTAAGGTGAAAAGAGCCAAGGAGATCACGTGCTTCTCGAACGGCGGCGTCATGTTTTTCGACTTCCTGCATCTCTTATTCGTCGTCATGGCGATTCAAGTGATTGGTCGGGCAGCCTCCAAAGTCAGCATTAAATAATGTTGTTTTACTTTAAAATAAAAATCATTCAGAGTGCTAATGGTCTTTCTTTGTAAACAATAAGGTGACATTTCCAATATCTTTATTCTTGACCTCTAGTGGTCAGACAGTCTGCTTGCTAATCATAAGGACGTGGGTTTCGCTTAAGGGACACTAAAACTGAGCTATGAAAATTTGTAAGTTTTTTTACCATTTTTCTTCAAATTCTGTGGAAATGCATTACAGCTGGCTGCAAGAAGGATGGGCTGACTCTTGTTCTTGAGAACAATTAAAGTTCTATGGAGCGGTTTACGAACTTGCAGTCATTGCTGGTTTGTTCATTAACTGATTACTGAACCGAAGGTTGTGACTTTGACTTTAGATGTACAATAATTTTGCACTTTTCCTGGACACAGAGTTGAAATGTAGGACATATCTGGGAAGTATAGGATGTCACCCTGAGTATTCAGCATTATTAAAAATCCTGAGATCAGCCTGGATCTAAAAATACAAATTTCAGGACAAAAAGTATGTGTTTGTATGTGGGCATTTGAACGGCCGAACGTGGTATAAAATGGTAGAAAAACTGGCAATTTTACTTTACTGCCACTTTACATAAAGAAAATTCCATTATTCCTGATTTTTTTGAAAACAGTTCAAACGATTTTTAAATTTTGTACACAAGATAACGTTACTAAAGCTAACTTCTATTTGAAATATTTTTTCGCAAACATCCTCAGAAAGGTATGCCAGCCATCGTTTGTATAAATTTAAATTTGTTTTCCGTGGTGAACAAAACACCAACTTGTGAATGTGAAATATGTCACGTGAAATATGTCACACATGTCAGAGTGTGTAGTGAAAAAGTCTGATTGCACTTGCTTAGTGCAGAGAAAGTTACTTTGACTGTAACACATCAGATCTTTTATCAACAGTGAGAAAGTTAAATGAGTGTAACACATAAGATTTTTATCAACAGTGAGAAAGTTAAATGAGTGTAACACATAAGATTTTTTTATCAACAGTAAGGAAGTTAAGAGTGTAACACATTGGTTCTTTAATCAGCAGTGAAAAAGATAAATGAGTGTAACATTTCAGATCTTTTATCAGCAGTGAGAAAGTTAAATGAGTGTAACACATCAGATCTTTTATCAACAGTGAGAAAGTTATGAGTGTAACACATCAGATCTTTTATCAACTTAGTCTCCATGCTTTTTTAATAACTTGTTCCAGCATTCCACTAGCTTCTAGATGTCAAAAAAAAAAAAGTCTTTGAGGATCAACCCTTTCATGTGCTGCCTCCATCATTTCTTCGTCTGAAGTGAATCAAATAAAACTTCAAGCGGATCAAAAGAATAAAAGTCCCATGGAGTGAGATTGGTACTGTATATTTTATATATTTAGAGCAAATATTTGGGACTATTAGAATTCTTTATGTCAACAGGACTTGCTGTTCAGCATAGTGGGTTGTGTACTGTTTTGGTCAGCCGGTGCGGTCGGGCTCAAGTACCTGGAAGACAATGATCAGAACTACTACACCATTAGGCTTAAGAGTGAAATTGCTGTGGTGAACGGTTGCATTCTCTTTGTGGATGTCCTGTTTGTGAACGCCCTCCTGTGCACCACCAACCTCATTCATCGTTACCTCCTTCACGGAGGTGACGTCACCAGGATTCACCACCGCTTCATCGAGCAGCAGGATCTGGAGCTCTGATCACTCTGTATATGTCAAGATGTCACCAAGAAACACCCAGCAACAGGATCACTCTGTATTATGCTCGTATTTATGTTATCTACTGATCTGAGTAAATTAACGCAAAATATTCAATAGAAAATTAAAACACAAAAACGACCATAACTTATCAAGAATGGGACAGTAGGCTGCCATGTTTTCACATTTCCTAGTTTAACAAACAGTGAATGTTGATAATGGTATCTCGGGCTTTCAACCATGTGAATAGGATTGATTGCAAGCTTTCGGTAGCAGATTATGATTTCTCAGTAGCTTGCTTTGCTAATATCTTTTTCCCCTACTCTTCTGGGAGAACATGACAGTGGAGAAAGCTGCCAAAAGCTTGGAATCTATCCTTGAGGCTTTCTAGGCATTGGGAATGAATTATGGTGTTTCGGACTTCCAACTGGGTGATCAGAAAGACTGATTATGGTGTTTCGGACTTCCAACTGGGTGATTAGGAAGACTGATTCTGATCTTCCGATACCTTGCTCTGCTAATATCTTTTCCCCTTTTCTCCTGGGAGAAGATGGCAGTGGAGAAAGCTGCCGGAAGCTCGGAATCAATCCTTAAAGCTTTCTAGATATTGAGAATGGACTTTTCAATGGTTTCTCAGACTTCCAACTGGGTGATTAGAAAGACTGATTCTGATCTTTCGGTAGCTTGTTCTGGTAATATCTTTTCCCCTTTTCTCCTGGGAGAAGATGGCAGTGGAGAAAGCTGCCGGAAGCTCGGAATCAATCCTTAAAGCTTTCTAGATATTGAGAATGGACTTTTCAATAGTTTCTCAGACTTCCAACTGGGTGATTAGAAAGACTCATTCTGATCTTTCGGTAGCTTGTTCTGCTAATATCTTTTCCCCTTTTCTTCTGGGAGAAGAAAAGCTGCCACAAGCTCGGAATCAATCCTACTTACCCAGTTGAAGCCCCGAAAACCATTATTCATTATGTACACCAGCAAACCCTCAAGTCACACATTAAATGTAATGTTTATTTTGAGGAACATTAGTTATGATTTATTAAAGTGTGCAGACTACATAATATGAGATAGTACAAAATGAACTGTACACACATGTATAAACAATAACTGACATTATTCAAAGGAGAATTTCATTTTATAGTCATATCGCACGAAGTAAGGCTTGTTTCCAATGTCTAGCACTCTGATGCCTTTTTAAAATATGTTTATGAGAAAACTTCTTGCCACAGACATCGCATGAGTATGATTTTTCTCCAGTGTGAACAACCAGATGACGCTTCAGATTAAATTTTCGACTAAATTTTTCGCCACACTTATCACATGAGTATGATTTTTCTCCGTTGTGAACAATCTGGTGCTCCTTCAGATTGCTTTTGTTAGAGAATCCCATGCCACATTCATCACAAAAGGATTTTATTACTGAGTGAATAACGAGATGGGCATTCAGGGTACATTTAAAAGAATGCCCCTTTCCACATTCATTACAAAAATATTTCTTTCCAGTCTGAATACACGGGTGACTCTTTAGGATTCCTTTTAGTTTAAATTTTCTGCCACAGTCATTACATGATTTATCATCTCCAGTGTGGCCCTTTAGTTTAAGTTTTTGCGAAAACCTTATGCTGCTGTCACAAGCAAATGGTCTCTGACTTTTATGAACAATCTGATGCTGCTTTAGTAAAACACTTCGCAAAAATTCCTTGCCACAAACATTACACAAGTGTGATTTCTCACCAGTGTGAACAACCTCATGGCTCTTGAGATGACTTTTCAGAGAAAACTCTTTACCACATACATTACAGGAATAGGCTTTCTCCCCAGTGTCTGAGTTTGGTGAAACCACTTGGCCGTAAAATTCGCAGGAGAAATATTTGTCTGCACTATGCGAGAGCGGACTATCTCCTATCTGACTATTCCTAGGTAAAGGAGAAAGGTTGGACTCTTCAGTTGGTTTGAAATCATTAGCAACAGGCTCCCAGTATATTTCATGCATTGGACTCTAGAGGTTATAGCGATAGGCTCACACTTGATTTTGGTATCACTAAAGTTTTGGTCTGTACACTGAATTGAGAAATAATTTTCTTCTTTGATTTCGATGTCTGGAAACTCTGATTTTATCACGAACATTATTAACTACTAGCCGGTATCCGCAACAATACTACCGTAACATCACAGCAATACAGTCACAGTCAGTTTGAGCCAATATCTCATTTCCAATGCCTAACATGTAATAGAGTAATGCAAATTTGTCAGAAATTCTGAGCATCAATACGTGAACGGCAAAAAGCACTGATTGTACGGATTATTGTGGATTATGGAATACTATATGGACATTCCAGGAAGGGGGAAAATCTATAAAAAACGTAAGAACTCTCTTGATGTGAACTACAAGAAGGTTTACAGATTTAGGAAGGAAAATGTAGAGTGGATGACCCAATATTTCCTAGGAGAAGACACTAATGAAACAAGAGGTGGTGCTCTCAACAATGAACAGAAGATGAGGATGTTTCTGCGGTATGTTGGTGATCCTGGTTTTCAGAGTGGAGTGGCTGAAGATGTGGGTGTTCATCAGAGTTCTGTGTCAAGAGCAATTTCAGAAGTAATGGTGGCAATTGATTCAAAAGTAAATGACTGGATAAAATTTCCTACTACAAACAAAGCTCTACAGGATGCTAAAATTCAATGGCAAGAGAAATATAATTTTCCTGATGCTATTGGGGCTGTCGACTGCACTCACATTCCAATAAAAAAACCACATCAGAATTGTGATGAGTACATCAACAAGAAAGGTGTGGCAAGTATTAATGTGCAAGCTACTTGCAACGCTAATGAGGAATTTACAAGTGTGGACGCAACATGGCCTGGCTCAATTGACGATTCCAGCATTTGGAGAAATTCAGAAATTTGTACAGTTATGGCAGGCAATCGTGAAAATGCACTTCTTCTTGGGAATGTAGCTTATGGTTTAGCACCATGGCTTATGACCCCATACCAAAATCCAGAAACCCCAGAACAAATCTCATACAATGATTGTATTACAAGAGAGAGATTCATAATCAAAAGATGCTTCGGGCAGTTGAAATCACGTTTTCCAATACTGCAAAGTAAAATCCGTTTATCAACAGAAAAAATCCCATCGATTATTTTAGACTGTTTCATTCTGCACAATGTAGCAAAATATCTCCAAGATGAATATAATGATGATCCTGAAATTGTGTATGAATATCCTGAAATTGTAAATGAAGATGAAGAAATGATGCAAGTTGAAGATGCCGTAGGGGTTCGAGAAAGAGGGTGTGAAAGGAGAGAGGAAATAGCAAGACTGATACATGAATTGTAAACTATGTAAGTACTGTAGTTATTATTGAATAGTATCAAAGCCTTTATTTCCAACGAATGCTTTAGAAAATTTAAAGAACTCGTTTGCAAATTTTAAAGCAACAGGAATTATAAATCACTCCCTAAATTTGCAAAGAAGGCACTTATCAGCACTATAAAAATATAAAAAAACATAAAAATTGAATAATACGTAATTGTACAGTTTCCAAATAAGTAATATCACACATGAATTAACAGAAGACTAAAATTACTTTAAAAAAGATAAAATGATTATAAGGAGTAGGCCTACAGCTGCCATGTCGAAGTGCTACAAAAAGATTCAGTCTATCAATATTTTGTCATACAAATCATTTTACAAGCAATTATGAACACAGAGAAGAAACAAATTAATATTAAAGTGAAAAAAAAGATGGAAAAGTAATTTACCTATTTGAAATGAGATGCAAATTAGCCTATATTAAAAAGTTTGTTGAAATTTAATTTGTGAATACAATTGATTCTGTAAGAAAAGATAAAAAAAACGCACAGCACTAAACCACTAAATATTTCAAATCCAAGTTGCACGAGACTGTACTAACTTATAAATTTAATTCTCTTCATTCTCCCTTTTTGCCTTTTCCCACAAGAGTTTTTCTTCTTTCAGTTCTAAAACCCGCAACTGTTTAATCATGATACGTTTCCTTAACTCGTTGTATGACATGTTTTTAGGGTCTGATTTTCTTTTCTTCGCTTGTACAGGAGATGGTGGTGTCACTGAGGATGTAGTACATTCCGCCATTGCTGGTGTAATATTCCCTGACACTAGTGGCTGAGAACTGCACCCTGGTATTGCTGGCTGGGAACCGAAGTCTTGTATTGCTGGCTGGGAACCAAAGTCTTGTATTGCTGGCTGGGAACTGAAATCTTGTATTGCTGACTGAGAACCGAAGTCTTGTATTGCTGGCTGAGAACTGAAGTCTTGTATTGCTGGCTTAATATCGAAGTCTTGTATTGCTGGCTGAGAATCACAGTCTTGTATTGCTGGCTGAGAACCACAGTCTTGTATTGCAGAAGAGCTGGAAGTAATCCCTGCTGTTTTTCCTATTGAAAATTGTGAACAGAAATATTTTAATTATTTTGTTTTATTAATATTGACTATGTTTGATGTTGCAATTATATTTTAGTATAAGTTTTGTAAACTAATTTAAGTATAAAATATTAGGAGAAAAATGTTTCTGCTCTTTGTTATTTCACTTTCAGTTGGTTACGATTATGGATTGTAATAAAATTATTGTAAATACTTGTAAGGGACGGCCGGAAAATATATCCGGTCCGAGAGGGCAATGTAAGTCTTTAGGACCAATGTTAGGGTCAGGACCGTAAGGAGCAAATGTTAGGTTAAGGTACTTCTCAAATAGGAAATAAAACGTTGCTTTTAGGTTTGGAAGGGACTTCAATTGGAAGTGCATAAGATAGGAAAGATTAGCCACCTCTGAATAGCTAGTGAGGACCAGATTCGAAAGAATCAAAATGAGAGCAATAGACTGTAACCTCAGGACACTGGTATCAGGAATCCACGGACTACTTAAGGAAAACAATCGAAACGTGAAATAATCACAACTTACTAGATTCACACACAATAATTATTTAAACTAATTGAAATAGAAACACTGATACATAAGATGCAAGAGTACGTTATCACACGTGGTTGAAAATATTAATTTCTTGAAAACCTTGACAAATAATATCTTAAAATGCGTAGATTAACTTGCTCTTGAAGTTAATACTAAACTTTTGCATGTAGTTTAGTCGTAAAAGCTGATATAAGCACTGGAACATGTAGCGTTGGTTGCACAACTGTTGCGTAATATCAAACTTCTGTAACTCGGAGAATTCACTCGCGAATTTGATGAATTATATGTAATTATGTATGAATAATTACTGAGAGCCACAATTGCGCACAATTGTGTCTAATTCACCGCTTCCAGAGCAAGTTTAATGAAACTTGGTAGAAAAAGCGGGAATTCCTCGAGCCTACTAGATACACTGTTATCTGCGTGAGGTCTCGTTCAATACTAACTGGCGTGACGCTACACCACCACATATAACAAAAGAAATTAGCAAGTCATGCATGATCCCACAATGCTTTGAGGCGGGAATAAGATGACAATCAAAGCGGGACATTGCAAGCGGACAGTTTGAAACATTCTAAAGTAGAAACATGTTGCTTGCGCGAACATACCGACCCCTTTGAACTATTTAGTTCAACAAAATAGATAAAGAGCAAGCTATAAAAAATACATTCAAATGGACAAATAACATAAAGGAAAACACTTATTATATACATCACAATAACACAGTTTATCTCCGAAAAGTAAAACCTTATTGTGTAAGGAGGAAAACCAAATAACACTTATTACAATGTAACGGTTTGTCTACACTATAATTGCTTGTAAAACAATAAAGAGATATGAAATATTAATTGCACTGTATTACACTTATTATTGATCTGGCAATGGACATAATTTCACTACCGGGCGCTTGTATTCACCACTAGGAGTGCGAACTGTCGCCACACGAATTAGACCGTCTTCTCCCGGATGCACCTTGGTGATGACGCCTATCTTCCATTGAAGTGGGGCTACGTTGTCCTCCTTCAGAATGACTAAGATGCCTTCTCGCAGATTCTCACTGGAAGATGACCATTTTTGTCGCTGCTGAAGTGTATGCAAATACTCGGAAGACCATCTTTTCCATATATGATGCAAATGATTTTGTAGAATTTGCCATTTTTCAAGACATTTCATATCATCTGTGGGAGGATGAGATGGCAGGGACGTGAGAGGCTCACCGATGAGGAAATGCCCAGGTGAAAGATATGAACAGTCGTTTGGGTCGTCACTAAGACGAACGAGTGGTCTGGAATTCAAACAAGCCTCGATCTGAGTGAGCAGCGTACAAAGCTGTTCAAATGTAAGGATTTGTGCACCCATCGTTCTCCTTAGGTGAAACTTCATAGATTTCACCGCAGCTTCATGTAACCCACCGAAATGAGGAGATGACGGTGGAAGAAAATGCCAGGTATAATCATTGGTTGCAGCAAAATCTTGAACTGACTTCTGAAATTCTTCGGATTGTAGTAGAATACGAAGATCTTTCAATTTGTGATTCGTGCCTATGAAATTAGTACCGTTATCGCTGAAGATATCCTTGCATAGGCCACGACGGGAAGTAAATCTTCTTAGCGCGGCTAAGAAAGCTTCTGATGTGAGGTCTGATACCAATTCAATATGAATGGCTTTAGTTACAAGACATACAAAGATTGCAGCGTATGCCTTGGCAATGATTTTACTTCTAGGCGATCCGTATCTTATGCTGAAGGGACCAGCATAGTCTACTGCTGTGCGTAGAAAGGGCCTAACAGGAGTTACTCTGTAGTTAGGAAGATTGCCCATTAGCTGTTGAGCAGATTGTGCCTTTAGTTTATAGCAAGTCAGACACTTGTGTAGAACAGATTTCACTAGTCTGCGCACGCAAGGGATCCAATATGCTTGTCTTAACGAGGCTATAGTAAGCTGATGTGACGCATGTAAAAGCTTAAAATGTTCATGCTTTACAATTAGAGCAGTTAGATGGTGCTTGCTTGGCAATATGATCTGATGTTTAGCATCATATGCAAGATGAGATTTATCTATGCGACCACCAACTCGTAAAAGACCATTTTCGTCCAGAAATGGTGTTAATGTATGAATAGAACTTTTCGCAGAAGTTTCTTTCAGATTTTTAAGATCTGCAATTTCACTCTTAAAAGATGAATGCTGAGCACTTTTAACACAAGTTTGTAAAGCTTGTTGAAGCTCTTCAGCTGTAATAGGTCCATGAAATTTTGTTTCATGGCGACATGCAGCAATAAATCTATTCATGTAGCATGTTACTCTTTGCAGGCGTCGGAGATCTGAGAATGTTGTAAGAAAATGTTCTCTCTCCTTTGTTGACACCAGACAGACATTTGCAAGTTGTTCTGATGAATCAGGAACACTTAATTGTTGTGGTTGTTTTGGCCAGGCTGTCTCTGGTGAAGATAACCAGTTAGGACCGTGCCACCACAAATCGATTTCAGATAACTGCTCACAAGAAATTCCTCTTGAGACAAGATCTGCTGGATTTTCATGTGTGGCAATGTGTCGCCATGTAGCAGTCTCCGAAAGTTCTTGTATCTGCGACACACGATTTGAAACAAAGGTTTTCCACTTTCGTGCATCAGTTTTGAGCCAAGAAAGTACCACTGTAGAATCTGACCACAAACGATTTTGTAAAGGTTGTACCTTGAGGTCACTTAGCACTTTGTTGTATAATTTAGCTAGCAGAAGTGCACCACAGAGTTCAAGGCGTGGAATGGTTTGCTTCTTTAGAGGAGAAACCTTAGATTTTGAACATAATAATTGAACAGTAGTTTCACCTTCACTATTTACAGAACGAATATATATACAAGCTCCATACGCCTTCTCGGAGGCGTCACAGAAACCATGTAATTGAATGTCCTGCACTGTACCAGATGTAAGCACATATCTGGGAATACGCAAGGTGTGAATAGTAGCTAATGTTTTACAGATTTCCAGCCATTTCTCCACCAGATGCACAGGTACGGTTTCATCCCAGTCTAATTTCTCAATCCAGAGAGATTGCATAAAGATTTTAGCATTTATGACAATAGGACTAGCCAATCCTAGCGGATCAAAGATAGATGAAATAAGTGAAAGGATATTTCGTTTGGTTAGTTTACCTTGCACATGGGTTTGGAGTGAAGGATGTGATTGGATCTGAAATTTATCATTAACTGGGTGCCAAAGTAAGCCTAGGGCATGTATGTTTTCATTGTTATCAAGTGCCAGGGGCAATTGAGTTTCTCGATGTGAAGGAGGTACTGATTCCAATAAAGCTTCATGGTTGGAACACCATTTTCGCAGAGGAAATCCACCACAATTGAGCATATCTGTAAGCTCACTTTGCAGTTTCAGGGCTTCTTGGATGTCATTGTGGCCTGCTAAACAGTCATCAACATAAAATGATTCCCGTACTGCCTGAGCAGCAAGCGGATACTTCTCTTCTTCTTCTATCGCAAGCTGATGTAAAGATCTTATGGCCAAAAATGATGCAGATTTGGTACCATAAGTGACAGTAGTTAGAGCGTAGTCTTGTATGGGTTCATTAGGACTTGAACGCCACACAATTCTTTGAAGATTCTGATCTTCTTTATGCATCCTTACTTGCCTGTACATTTTAGAAATGTCTGCTGAAAATGCATACTTGTAGGTGCGGAACCGAAGTACAATAGATGAAAGATCGTCTTGTATAGTTGGCCCTAGTTTCAAGATGTCGTTCAATGACTTGCCTGAAGACGACTTTGCTGAGGCATCGAATACAACTCGGGTTTTCGTGCTAGTTGAACTAGGCTTTATAACAGCATGATGCGGCAAGTAGTAACATTTTTCTCCAGGCTGAGGAAGTGAAACCTTCTTCATGTGGCCTAGATTTTCATACTCTTCCAGAAATTTGGAATAGTCTTCTTTTAAGCTAGGGTTAGCTTCAAGTTTGCGTTCCAGGTGTCCTAAGCGTTTTATAGCTTGTTGCCTAGATTCGCCCAGAGAATCTACAGGTTGATTCTTGGGGAGCTGCACTACGAATGCACCATCAGTTGCACGAGTGGTGTTTTCTACGTAGTGTTCTTCACATTCACGTTCTTCTTTGGTGTGTACTGCGCTGGGGAAGTCTTCCAGCTCCCAAAATTGCCTTAGTTGCCTGTCCACGTTGTCGACAGTTACAAACAAGTTATGCTGTGAGAACGTCACCTTCTTGTTTTTAATGGCAGACTTAGGAACTATACCACTGATTATCCAACCAAGCTCGGTGTTGGTCAGAACAGGCTGATTTGGTTTAACTATTCTTTCGTTTGTGATTAATTGAAAGAATAAGTTGGCACCAATTAGCAATTGTACATCACCAGGTACATGGAATTTAGGGTCAGCTAATGGAAGTTCACTGGGAATATTGAATTTGTAGGGGTCAATTTGGACAGCAGGAAGCTTATTTACAATGTGAGGTAGAACTAGGCAGTTTAGGTTAGCTTGGAAAGCGTGGATCCTGGATCTCATATTAATAGTGATGCTGTGACCACAAGCTGAGGTGCCATTGATACCTCTTATGTGAGTCTCCACTGCGCTAGTTGGTAATTGTAATTTCCTTGCCAAATCTTCCGTGATGAAATTAATCTGACTACCAGAATCAAGCAAAGCTCTGCATTTTACAAGTTTTCCATTTTTGTCTTCTATTTCGACCACTGCAGTTGCAAGAAGAATTTCACATTGGCTAGCCTTTTCTTTTATAGAACAGTAACTAGCTGGAATGTTTGTTGCCGTGCTGGCTGTAGAACTTTCTGAAGAGGGATTCTGTCGAGAAACCTTTTCACTTGACTGTGTGTCATTGTGTAACCATTTACTATGAAAGCCTTTTCCACATTTGCAAAATGATTTTAGCTTGCACTGATCTCTTCTGTGGTTAGGAGAGAAGCAGTTAGCACACAAGCGTTTAGATTTAATGACATTCCATCGTTGTGATACACTTAGTTCTTGGAAGTTCTTGCAATTTAATAAGTTATGATTATCATCGCAGCATGGGCACTTGTCTTCTTTTGTCGCAACATAAGAATGACGAGTGTGTTTCTCTGACTTCTTCTTCGTACTTTGCTCACCTTTGTGCTTAGATGGGCTGGACGTGTTGTTTACATCTGCCAATACTTCAAGGGAATTTGCCTTAGCTTCTAAAAACTTGATGAGGTCTTGAAGTGGTGTGAAGTTCTGAGAATCAATTCTTCCTTCCCACTCTTTTCGTACGCTCTCACAAAGGCTGTCCAAGATTAACTGCATGAGTATAATATCTTGTAATGGTATCTCTACATGTAAAGCTTCCACAGCATATATGTTGCTTTGGAATTTGTTAAGAATACTACGAAGATCATTCACATTTTCACTCTTCATCGTTGGTAAAGAGAGTAGATTACGTACGTGAGCTGTGGCAATAATTCTTGTATTATCATATCTGGAACATATTAGATTCCATGCTACACTGAAATTTTCACTAGTCACTGGTAGATTTTTTATCAGTGCGTGTGCCTGGCCCTTTAATGATGACAGAAGGTAATGCAATTTCTGTATCGGTTCTAAGGCTGCATTATTGGCTACAAGACTGCCAAACGTGTCTTGGAAATGTTTGAACGTTGTTATGTCCCCAGAGAAGGTTGGAAGCTGTATGGCAGGAAGTTGTATTGGCCTATTGTTGCACTGAGAAACAGCTGAATGACAAGTATGATGTGAATTGGCACTGTTATGAGATCGCTGACTGTTCACAGAGTTTGCACTATGCACTTGCTGCTCGTGATGACATAGGATTGCACTGAGTTTAGCTTTTAACTCGAAGTAACCATTCATCATACCTTCCTTGTATTCTGCATGTTCATCCAAATCTTCTTCTGCTTCCACAAGAGATTCTATTTGTGTTTGAACAATATCAAATTTGTCCCATATTTCATTTATCTTGTCAAATTTAACTTTTAATAAGAACACATCGGTGTCTTGATTTGCAGTTTCACAAGACTTTTGTAGAAAAGTAAGCTCTCGCTTAATAACGCCTCTACGTCTAATTAAGGCTCGTAAATCACCTTCCATGTTGTGTGTGAAATGTGGAAATTACTTGAAATTGACAGTTGAATTCTACCACTGCTGCACGATAATATGTGAGTCAGCTGTTCACTGCTTTCTTGATGTCTTTTGAGCTGTTGTGTTTTCTGTAGTACTGAAGCACTGCCGAATAGATGATACAGAGTTTATGTACTAGAAATCGTAGCTCTTGAATACGCGGATGCCGTCGCGGTTGAGTCTGCATACAATGAACGAGATCGATAAGACGAGACAAACCATATATATGTGTGTGAATAATGAAATTGTTTCTTAGTAGTCCGGTCCGTTGAGGAACCAATGTAAGGGACGGCCGGAAAATATATCCGGTCCGAGAGGGCAATGTAAGTCTTTAGGACCAATGTTAGGGTCAGGACCGTAAGGAGCAAATGTTAGGTTAAGGTACTTCTCAAATAGGAAATAAAACGTTGCTTTTAGGTTTGGAAGGGACTTCAATTGGAAGTGCATAAGATAGGAAAGATTAGCCACCTCTGAATAGCTAGTGAGGACCAGATTCGAAAGAATCAAAATGAGAGCAATAGACTGTAACCTCAGGACACTGGTATCAGGAATCCACGGACTACTTAAGGAAAACAATCGAAACGTGAAATAATCACAACTTACTAGATTCACACACAATAATTATTTAAACTAATTGAAATAGAAACACTGATACATAAGATGCAAGAGTACGTTATCACACGTGGTTGAAAATATTAATTTCTTGAAAACCTTGACAAATAATATCTTAAAATGCGTAGATTAACTTGCTCTTGAAGTTAATACTAAACTTTTGCATGTAGTTTAGTCGTAAAAGCTGATATAAGCACTGGAACATGTAGCGTTGGTTGCACAACTGTTGCGTAATATCAAACTTCTGTAACTCGGAGAATTCACTCGCGAATTTGATGAATTATATGTAATTATGTATGAATAATTACTGAGAGCCACAATTGCGCACAATTGTGTCTAATTCACCGCTTCCAGAGCAAGTTTAATGAAACTTGGTAGAAAAAGCGGGAATTCCTCGAGCCTACTAGATACACTGTTATCTGCGTGAGGTCTCGTTCAATACTAACTGGCGTGACGCTACACCACCACATATAACAAAAGAAATTAGCAAGTCATGCATGATCCCACAATGCTTTGAGGCGGGAATAAGATGACAATCAAAGCGGGACATTGCAAGCGGACAGTTTGAAACATTCTAAAGTAGAAACATGTTGCTTGCGCGAACAATACTAATTCTGGCATATCACAAAACAACAAAATTTTAAGGTATTTTTTAATTTAATTTGTTTCAAGTACACTTAATAAAAGTTCTTTCTTACCTAGTAATTTGCTGAGTGATGGTTTTGTTTGATGCTCTATTATTTCCATGATTTCTTTCTCCCATGGTTTCAAAATAATGATTTTTTTCCCGGTTTTCTTTGCGTCTGTTTTATTCTTTATCCTCATTTTCATGTTTTGGATTTTTTTTTGTGCTTGTGTTTCAGTTAAATTAATATTAAATTTTGAATTTATGTATGTACAAATTGCTTTCAAAGTTTCTGCTTTTTTTTGCCGAACTATTGGTAACTGGGAATTAGAGAAAAGAATTTTGTTTTGTTTCACAATTTCAATGAAACTTGAGCGAAATTCCTGCCCTTCTTCTTCCATTGCGCTGGTGTAGCTGTGATCCTGTCCTTCCTCTTGTATTGTGGGATGCGATGTGATTTAAATGGCCTCTCTATGAAGTCCCTTGTTTGTTAACACTTCAACGAGACCTGATAGAATGAACTTTCTTCCTCTTCCTTAACGCTGATGTGGCTGTGAACTAAATGCTGTTCTCTGAGAAGACCCTTGTTTGTTTTCATAGCTATGTTTATGAAAGTGGATGTTCTGCGTGGGTTGTCGGAGTATAGACACTGCTCTGAGTCGGCACTATCCTGTCGCTGCTATTTTTTTTTTTTTTTTTTTTTTATGCATACGACTTGTGACTTCACTTCTCAGCAAGAACAAGCTCTTACTTTATGCTTACTTTTATGCATATCAGTCAATATGCCGTTATGTCTGCCTGTATTGGAAAACACTTTCACGTATATTTTACAAACTATCAGTCAATGTTGTGATCTAGGCAGCAATGAATTAAACACCATAGCCAACCATACAGAATACATCACTAGAAACGTATTCCCTAGCGTAAAATTGTGTAATTGTAATAAATCTAATAATAAATCACAATAAAGGGGTCTGTCTGAGTTGTCCGCCGCAGCCTACATAATTCACAAGTCACGACGACGGCCGTTCATACTTCCAACTCTGGCACTTGAGATCAGTCTCATTGTTTCGAAAAAATATTAGCACATAACCCCGTAAACTAGTACATAAACCTGTTCTACTCACAGGTGACGATTAAATAACATCTCTATGTAAAACAAAACTCACCAGTGAGTAGAACGGGGTTATTAAATTGTCACCTATGAGCAGAACGGGGGTTTTTTCCGCTAGTTTTGATAATCCTCTCCCTACAAGTCCCTATGCCAAATTAAACTATCTGTGAGAATAACGGGGTTTTTCGCTAGTTATGACTACAAGTCCCTATGCAAAATAAAATTGTCATCCATGTTGAGACCAGGGTTCTTAGCCTATCCCCCCTGTGTAGAATGGGGTTGTGTTTTTTTTTTTTTTTTCAGTATTAAATATATTCTTAGGGCAGTGACAGTATGTTCAAAAATCTATAATCATAGGTGAGAAAATAATAAAGTAAAGAGGCATAGGACAGAGAAAGTTGTGCGAGTTTCTATAATCGTAGGATCATAATTATGTTCATATTTATAGCGTTTTCTTTAATGCTGTATAGTGAAATTCCATTTGTTTTGTTGGCTACGTCCTATCATTGCCTCCTTGATGAACATTGACTGGCGGCCCATAAAATAGTGAGACACTGCTTATATACCAGACATGTACCAGATAAATTTCTAACGCCAAATCCCAAAGTGAGAACTTTCCTTTATCTTTGACTATATGTACCCGGGATAGAAATAGCGGGCCATCAAGTTATTCACATTAGCGGAAGACATACTAGTGACTACTGTGGCCAGGTTTTCTAGAAAAATGAGCCTAAAGACAAATGGAATTGTTCCTGATGAAAACTATTATTTATGTTACATTTGTGGCAAACAGTTTTGTGACAAAAATGGGATAAGGTGCCATATGATTGTTCACACCGGAGAGAAATCATATTCCTGTGACACATGCGGCAAGGACTTCCCTCGTAAAAGCGACTTGACGAGGCACCGATTTATTCATACTGGAAAGAAACCTCATTCATGTAATGTTTGTGGCAAGAGTTTTGGGCAGAAAAATAATTTAAAACGTCATCAGGAAATGCACGCCGGCGAAAGAAAATATTCCAGTACTGTGGTGAAAGAGTTTCTCCAAAGAAAAAACTAAAGAGCCATTGGTTACTTCATATTGATGAGAAGTGATGAATAGTGGAAATCTGGGTATCTTCAACATTAGCGTAAAACAAAGGAAGTGACAAAGAACAACAGCTACAACTACCAATTATACTTCATATTATATGTCCATCGTGAAAATGGCATACCAAAACAAATTTAAAAGTGTCAATGGCAGGAATTCGGGAAATATCTTGAAAAATACGGGACCCGTCACTGCCGATGAGATACTAGAGAGATCAGAAATATCAAATGTGTAGTAGTAGTAGTAGTAGTAGTAGTCCTTCGAGTCTGGGTTTAGACTCCTGGTGATCCTTACTTGTAATATAGAACTGGAGTTATTCGCATATTACATAGTTACAAGATTGTTTGCAATGTCGGTGATAAAATCAGAATTTTCAAATACTGTAATCGATGAACAGAACCCTACAGACAGCTCATTTCAGTTTGCAAAACACGAAATTACTGATGTCAAATACATTCCAAAGCAGGAAATAAAAAAAGAAAAAGGCGAGGATTATTTCGATCGAACCATAAACTTCTCGTCTGGATCTACTGAACAAAATGCTGTCGATTCTAAGAGTCAGCCTTTTACTTTTATAGCCCTTGACTCCATTAAGGACGAACAGTCTTTGGCTGATGATTTCGACCGAACCGAAGAGTCCAGCCTCTCTGCTGTCCCCAGGAGCAGTCAGACTGAAGACAGCGAGCTCTTCCAAACTGGAGACAAACTTGCCTCGAACGAAATCTGCAACACTGAAGTATCTCAAAAATCGGAGGCTGGAAAGAAACCCCATTCTTGTAATTTCTGTGGCAAACAGTTTCCTACAAGAAGTCACGCGCAGAGGCATCAGGTTGTTCATACTAAAGAGAAACCTTATTCATGTAATGTCTGTGGAAAGAGATTTACTGAAAAGTCTTCTTTAAAGAATCACCAGGTCGTTCACACTGGAGAGAAACATCATTCGTGTCATATATGTGGCAAAGGGTTTGCTTATAAAAGCAATCTCAAAAGCCACTTAGTTGTTCATCTTGGAGAAAAAACTTACTCATGTCATACTTGTAACAAGTTCTTTTCTAAAAAACGCGACTTCAAGGCGCACCAGGCTATTGTTCATCCTGGACAGAAACTGTACTCCTGCGATTCTTGTAGCAAGAAATTTTGTGTGAAGGTTAGCTTAGAACGGCATCTGGAGGTACTTCATTCTTGTAACATCTGTGGGAGCAATTTCTGTAACGAAAGTCTCCTCAAGAACCATCAGGTTATTCATACTACAGATGGAACTTATTCATGCAATACCTGTGGCAAAAATTTTCATTCTGCAGGTAATCTCAAGGGCCATATGGTTGTTCATATTGGAGATAATTGTTATTCCTGTAATGTCTGCGGCAAGAAATATTTTGATAAATGCAATCTAAAGCGCCACCAGATTATTCACACTAGAAGATATCGGTAGAAATCATATTTATGTAACATCCATTGAAGAGATTTTTAGAAGATTCATCAGCGTTTTCAAGGCCGATATCATCATAGTTTGGGATGTACAGTCAACCCTCGATATAATGCAGGTGTTTACAGTGCCACCCTTGCACTGCGTCAATAAATGCAAGTGAACGGATCTTCTCCCATATAAAATACATAAGAAACCTCGTTACTGTACTAATTCATTTAGTGCCAGTGAATATAAGACAAGATTTTTTATAAAATACAGCTTGCAGTGATTTTTTAATTTGCAGAATTCTTTTAAAAAGAAACATACTGCACTGTATTTCCAATAAGTGAGTGTTCCCCTGCCACTAACTGTAAACGTAATGAGGTGGAATGAGGAATCTATGTTAAGAAGTCAGATAGACAGCCTGCATGAGGGTGGAGCAGGTAGAAAGAGTCCTTTATACAAGGAGACATTTTAAACTTTTTTTTTAGTTCAGTGTATTCAGCTGTTAAACACTAGTTAATCACTTACATGGACCCACTTGATTTTCAGCCCCTTTGTGTACTGTAGTACTGGATAAATACTATAATAAATTGAGTTACTGTATAATATTTTATTTTGTGCTAAAGTTCTGTATTTGGCTTTTATTTAATTTTTCTTTCCTGTCACAGTACAGTAAATTAATACAGCGCTGAATTATGTTAATTTAATTCTAAAAATTAAATTTCTTTTTAGTGCCACCCTCGCATAGTGTCACTAGATGTTAGAGAACGGATGGTGGAGGGGCGGATCCAGAGAGACATTTGGGGGGGGGGACCGAATTAGAGAGGGAATTTCTTACTCATAAAAATTACTTATTCCCAGTACACAATTGAAATCAAAATGAACATTTCAGCATTTTATTACAAAGGTATTTCAAAATAATGAATGTCGTTGCTTTAATTTAAGTATTTGGGTTATGTTGTCTTTACAAAATTTATTAGAATAATAAATTTTGAATAATTCTTGCTTAATGTTACAAATTTTGGGGGGGGGGGGAAATTTCCCCCCATGGATCCACCCCTGGGATGGTGGCATTATATCGAGGGTTGACTGTATATCCTGTTAAAGTGCAGTTGATAACACTTTGTTATGTAAGAGAATGTAAAAATCAAACCAGTGTTTTTTTTTTTTTAATAATTCATTACCAGGCTTTAAAACTTAGTGCCTGAACCCACAGAGGGAGTTGATTCCAGTTACCAACAACCTGAGTATAGGGGGTGGAGGGTGATTGCGTAGGCTGATAAGACAGTCATTGATAGTAGTACTGAGAGGTGAATTCGCTCATAGTACGATGCCTCTCAAATTGGTCAACAGTGTACCTTGTCATTCTGCGTGTTTAAATTTATAATATGTGTTGGGCATGCCGAAAGTAAAGTGTTCTAAAACGCAAACATATATTGAAACATTTGGGAGGGACTATTATACACAAACAGGAGAACATATCGTTTTGCATGCTTGTAATGTGAGTTTAGATAATGAGAAGTTATTTTGTGGTCTTCCTATATCTGTATTGCAGTTTGTTTACTATCACGTGAACTAGCATATGGTAGCTAGGGCATACGCTGAGCAAAGTCTGTACGGTATGGTTGCTGTTAACATATTCGATCGGGCACTAAGTTTTAAAGCCTGTTCATTACATAATACTACACAGTAATCCTAAAATATCGCAGACTGTGTGGGGAGGATTCCAACCCCCTACAGCCTCCCTATGATATGCTCATGAGAAAGACTTTCTTTTTTAACATGTTTTAAATTGTTTTTGCATGACTTAACTAATTAGTGGTACTTACGAATATTGTGTCCTAAGTTGACAATCCCGCATGCAATCTTGATGCTATGGAAACAAAACAAATTTCCATGAGGTAAGAGTTTCTGTGCGGTAAGAATTTACTTACGCCACACATAATAATACAAGCCTTTATGGACAAGGCCCCCCAGGACAAATATTCGGTTCCCATAACAAACACATGCGAATCACTTTCTGAAATAAACATCTATCTTCAATATTGCATATACAAAATATTTTCAGGTAATATCTCAATTAATTTAATTAAATTGATATAAATAATGATTGTGCAAAAAAAAAGCATGCAATACTCGTGCCATAAGTACATAACGGATCTCGGAAAATTCCTCGATCCGTATGCATCGCTTACGGCACTTGTATCGCAATATACTATATTGATTTCATAGCATATGTAATTGTTTTAAATATAATTTACTCTTACATTTACATATAAAAGGGGCACAAATGCCTACTTAATTGGTAATTTTCACAGCATAAAAGCCTTTCTTAAGAATGATGGCTGACTTAACACTACCCTTCAAAGGGTTGTTTGAAACAATATTTAAAATAAAAGTCTCAGCTTTCAGTGTAAACTAGCCGTTATGCATTGAGGGATCCTTGTCCCGTCCATCTCCCCCATTCCGCTCTAGGCTTACAATCTGTACGTTTCCATCACTTATTTTCTCATGCTTCTGTCCAATGCTTTCAATCCTGTCTTCCCACGTGATGTGAGGTCTACCTGTTCCTGCCCTTCCCCTTTCATTTCGAAGAATTGCTTCTCTTTTCTCTTGTGTCCTATCCCCGCATTATGTCTGTACCATTTCAGTAGAATAAACATCTTGTGTACGTAATTAAATTAAAATTGTTAATAGCCATTATCACAGGTACTGACTTGAAAATATTGTTATGGGGTAAGAACTGAATTTTTGGTAATTATATATGGGCCTAATATGATAAAAGAAAATCGGGTGTGTGGAACGGCACGTGACAGAAGTGAAACTTGGATTTTTTAAAGTTTTAGGATTTTTAAAGTTTTAGATTTTTTAAGTTTTTTTTTTAAATTTTGGATTTTTTTAATTTTAAAATTTTTTTATTATTTTTTAATGTTTTGATTTTTTTGTTTTTGATTATTTAAATTTTGGACTTTTGAATTTTTTATTTTTGGTTTTCGATTTTCTAATTTTGGATTTTTTACTTTTTTAAAATGTGGAGCTTTAAATTTTTTATTTTTTGGATTTTCGATTTTTTAATTTGGATTTTTTCATGTACATAATTTTGGATTTTTGGATTTTTAAATTATTGATCTTTGAAATTTTAATTTTTTAATTTTTTAATTTTGGATTTTGGATTTTTTAATTTTGGTTTTTTAAATTTTTGATTTTTTAAATGTTGGATTTGTTATAATGGTGAAGGGCTCACCACGCCACTAGCTCAAAGCAGTAATTGCCTCCCTACTCAATGCCTGATACCTACTGATACCTGTGCAGTCCGTCACAGCCCCACTACCATTTTGTTCGTAACGCAACTTTGGGTTGGATCTCGATTTACTCCTAGCGTGCCTAAAGAAGTTTCACTTCAAAAAGCTGAAAGTTTGGGGAAGCAGAAAGTATCTCGACCCCCCCCCCCTCCAGAGATGAAATAATTAAGTCATGAACAGTATCAAATCATGTTGGATTTGTTACAAGAAGGTGTATAATATTTTCTTGCTAACTTTTTAACCTGATTGTATTTATTAGTCACTAGCTTAAAGGATCTGACATCGTCCTGGTTTTGTAATTTTGTTTGTAGGCTACAGTCGGTCAAATAAAAAACGTCGGGACTCGTATGCAGTTAAAATGAAAGTTTTAACGCATTAGTTCACAAGTTTCCTATAAAAAACATAAAATACAGGTCATTTTCGGAACATAGAGGCCATGCGACAGGAGGGAAAAATTGAACGAGGGAAAAATGAACAACGCGGGAAGCTCAACACATGATATTCAACTTCATGTATTGTCATAATTCATTTTGCTTTGTGTCATCGCCACATACAAATGCTAAAGTGAGAGAAAGTGTAGTTAGGGCTGTAATTGACCTACATTTTTCGGCCTCTGAAGCAGCGAGAAGGTTCCATATTTATGAAAGAGCAGCTCAGTGGTAGGAACTTTACTATAATGCGACCGGAAGTTTTCATAGGAAGCGTGGATCTGCGGAAGGCCGCGTATTTCGATGCTAGATTGGTTGCAGAAGTTGAGCGTAAGTAATTGATTTTGCACTAGAAGTACCGGTATTATAAAATAAAATCTTTAAAAAATGCTCATTGAATAATCATATTCCTCGCGAATCTATTAATTATTAATATTATAAAAATTTGCAACCAAGAATATGGCTGATTTGAGGCATATAGCCACAGCCTTCTATACATGTTTGTTTTGGAACAAAACGGACTAAATAATCAAGAAAATACATGGATAGATAAGAGGCGTGTGTGAACCTAACCTTAAGTCTTCCTGTACATGCGCATATGCTCGTTCGTGACACTTAATCAAATACCGTCCGACGTTTTTTATTTGACCGACTGTACTGCGGGATTAACTTTCGGAGGGCTCTTAATTTTCTAAACCTAAATCGCTCAGAAAATGCTAAATATCGTTAATTCGAAACGATCGTTAATTCCATGCGATAAGTTGAAAAAGTAGCAAGTAAAGCCCCGCCCCCCCCCCAAAAAAACAGCTGCCTGTTTTGACAATTGAAATGTATAACCAAATACTGATGCATCGATAGTGCACGTTTTCTGCCAGTTTTTCACTCATAACTTACGAACGAATATTAAAATAAAAAATCCGGCTTCAAAATGCATTTGCCCACTCTTCAATCCATCCATGTTTAAACTTTCAGATCTCTGCATGCAGTAGATTTCGCTGGGCATCCCGCAGATACTATTCTTATTCTTATTATTCTTATTATTATTATTATTATTGTTGTTGTTGTTGTTCTTCTTCTTCTTCTTCTTCTTTTATTATTATTATTAAAACTAAACTCCGTGGCGCTACATCCCTGGAGGGACTTGGCCTACCACCCGACCACTGCGTCATCTCCCGTAGGCAGATGGCAGGATTGGGGGCATGTGGTCAGCATACCGACACCCACGGCCGTTAATGGTGGTTTTCTTGACCGGAGCCGCTACTTCTCTCAATTTGAATCACGAGGCTGAGTGCACCCCTACCAGACCTCCCTACCTCAGAAAAATCCGAGGAGGTAACGGGAATCGAACCCGGGCCGACTGATCTGTAGTCAGCGACGCTAACCACAGGACCACGCCGGCGGACATTATTATTATTATTATTATTATTATTGATGTCAAAAACAAACAGGGGAGAAGACAGTAAAACGTACTTCCCAAAACGCTGTAATGCTGTATCTTATGTAACAGTAGTGGCACTTAAATTATTGGTTTGGCTATGGCCTTCAAACTTGAAATTTGACCTGTCCTAGATTCTGTGACCTGTGTAGTACTTAAATAGGTCTAAGGCTTAGTCAATCCTGGCCTGCCTTTGTTAATAATAGCAATAATTAGGGGGCGGATTTCTATGACATGTCATTTTTTTCCCCTTTGCATTATTTCAGGTTTCCGACTAATTTAAACCCGATTCCAAGTATCCTGGTGAAAATGGAACGGCTTTTATTGTGCATGTAAATGCATATTTAGGACATTTTCAACTATTGTAGCATATTTAGTATGAATATGCATATTTAGGTCATATTTTTGGCATATTTGTGTGCATATTAAAGAAATTTTGAAGTTTCATATCATATTTTGTAAATTTTGTATTATAATGATACTTTTTGAAAATTTATCAGATATTTTGAATAATTAACATTACATTTTAATAAAATGAACTGTAATGAAACTTTAAAAAATATACATATGTATAAGTGGTAAAGTCATATTTTAAATTTTATTGGTCTTATTTTAATGTTTTTTTAGGTCATAAATGCATGCATATATCCTATTTTTTAGTTCATAGAAATCAGCCCCCTAGCAATAACTATGCACCAACTACAGTACGGTGCCCATTCGTCCCTTTTTTCCCTGGACAGTCCCTGAAATTATAAACGCATGAATATGACTATTGAAAATCACGAAAGCCATATTTACCCACTCCAAAATAAAATTAAGTATGAATTTTGATAATACACGTTTTTGGTGTTTCTTCTCTTCATTCTGCACAGAAATACTGACTTTATTTTTGTATATCGTTTACTAACGGATTTACATGCACTGTGAAATCTTAAAACATGTATCATTTATTATTAGGAATTATTTATTATAATTATTATTATTTAATGAAATTATCATTTATTGTTATGTACTATGTTATTGGTATTATTATTATGTACTGCTATTCTTACACCAGGCCAACCGAAGGCATACGTCATAACTACCGAAGAGTCTTCGTATATGTTCTTCGATCAGCTGACTGCTGACTGCCCGCTGATAAGTCCTATACAGGAATTACACACTTCGCTCCTTGCAGTCCGTATTATTTATCGCTGACGTATTTTCTCTGACCCAAATTTTATTTAGGATAGTGAACAGTTTATATAATAATAACAATAATAATAATAATAATAATAATAATAATAATAATAATAATAATAATAATAATAATAATAATAATAATAATAATAATAATAAAGATAAATTAAATTACGTTTTCAGTTCAAATATGTTTAGTTTAAAAGAATTAATTATGCGATTCCTTATTAGCTTTTTATATATTTGTTATTTGTTATTTTTTATTTGTGGTGTTTTGAAAATGAAAGTAATTTGATAAGTTAAGATTTGGAATGCTAAAGATCCAAAAGGAGGACGCAAAAGGCTGGATCCACCAATGGCCTACTCGAAATAGAAATAAGTTTATCATACCTCAACATAATTTAAACAGTTTCAACAAATCCATCATGGCGTGTGGTTTGAAGATGTACAATGATCTGCCTGTTAGCATTAGAGTCATTAATGACCTGAATGTTTTTAAAAGACGTATCAGAAAGATTTTAATTCAACTGTGTCCATACAGTATTAATGAAGTAAATGCGGGTAATGTATGATTTATTATATTTAATCTTAGATGTAGTGACAAGTCTTAGGCTTTATGTTCAAACAGACGATTATTATTATTATTATTATTATTATTATTATTATTATTATTATTATGGTAGATTACGCAGTGGTCGGAAGGGAGGCCTTATCCCTTAAGAATCCAATGCCACGGAATTTAGTTTCTTATTTGGTCTTACTATTTATCTTATTTGTTATTATTATTTGTTCTTAATATTTATCTTATTTGTTATTATTATTATTTGTTCTTACTATTTATCAACATTGTTATTATTATCATGGGCGTGATGGGGTGGCAAGATCTGCCGGGGGGGGGTTATGGAAATTTTTTAAAATTTGGCATTAAAATTACGTAGTTTAAGCATTTTTAAAACTTTTTTACAAACCATACCAGCATGAATGTTAAGTTTAATGAAGTCTAATAAAGAATCAAGATTGTGCCACGTTTATAAACTGTAATTTTTCATTTGTTTGCAAATAACTGTTATTTTTACTGCTGATTTTTTGGGGTGGCAAAAAGAGGGGTTTGGGAATTCTGGGGAGGCAACTGCCACTCCTTGTCACCCCGTATTACGCCACTGATTATTATTGTTATCATTATCATTACAACAATGCATCGTGTTGTCACTGCCTGTGAGATCCAATCACGTAAACACTTCCCCAAGATACTATGACCTTGTTACTGTCTGTCTGAAAGTATTGTTAGGTGTTGGCAATGTCAGTGATAAAATCAGAGTTTGTTGATATTGAAATTAAGGAAGAGAAATATACCGATTTTTTAGTTCAGTTTCCAGATGAAAAATCCGCTGATATCCAATCCCAAGATGATCCCATCGCTTTACCCTCGGATTCTATTATAAAGCACGAAATGAAACGCGAGCTCGACGATGATCTCCACAGAAGTGAAGAATCCAACATTTACGATGCAGAGGACAGCCCCATCTCGCACGTTGGACACAAATATTCCTCCAACGAAGTCTGCGGCGAAGAGGCGTATTCCTCCAACGAAGTCTTCGGCGAAGAGGCGTATTCCTCCAACGAAGTCTTCGGCGAAGAGGCGTATTCCTCCAACGAAGTCTTCGGCCAAGAGGCGTATTCCTCCAACGAAGTCTGCGGCCAAGAGGCGTATTCCTCCAACGAAGTCTGCGGCCAAGAGGCGTATTCCTCCAACGAAGTCTGCGGCCAAGAGGCGTATTCCTCCAACGAAGTCTGCGGCGAAGAGGCGTATTCCTCCAACGAAGTCTGCGGCGAAGAGGCGTATTCTCCCAGCGAAGTCTGCGGCCAAGAGGCGTATTCCTCCAACGAAGTCTGCGGCCAAGAGACGTCTGGACAATCATATACTGAACAGAAATCCTATTCGCACCACCAGATTATTCACACTGGAGAGACATCTTATTCGTGCAATATCTGTGACAAGACATTTTCTCGGAAAGGTATTCTAGAGCGCCACCAGGTTATTCATACTCGAGAGAAGTTTTATTCATGTAATGTTTGTGAAAAGAAATTTACTGACAAGTGTTCTTTAAAGACACACCAGGTTATTCACACTGAAGAGAAATATCATTCTTGTCATATATGTGGAAAAGGGTTTGCTTACAAAAGGAATCTCGAAACCCACTTAGTTGTTCATCTTGGAGAAAAATCTTATTCATGTGATGCTTGTGACAAGTTCTTTTCTAATAAACGCGACTTGAAGGCGCACCAGGCTATTCACCCTGGACAAAAACTATACACCTGTGCTTCTTGTTGTAGGAAATTTTGTTTAAAGAGTAGCTTAGAGAGGCATCTGGAGGTAATTTATTCATGTAACATCTGTGGGAGTGATTTTTGTAGCGAAAGTCTCCTTAGGAAGCATCAGGTTGTTCATACTGCAGATAAAACTTTTTCATGCGATACCTGTGGCAAAAAATTTTATAACGCAACTAATCTCAAGACTCATCAGGTTATTCATATTGGAGAGAACTGTTATTCCTGTAATATCTGTGGCAAGAAATATTTGGACAGATGCAATCTAAAGCGCCACCAGATTGTTCACACTAGACAGTAATTGACCCATAAATCATATTTATACAATGTCTATAGAAGAGATTTTAAGAAGAATCATCAGGGTTTTCAATACTGAGATCATCATAGTTTGTGATGTGTCTCTTGTACTATATTGAAGTGAAAGTTGATAATACTTTGTTATATAAGAAAACATAAAAACCAGACCAGTGTTTTTTAAACCAGTATTTTTTTTAAAAGAAGGGGCTATGCCAGGTAAAACACTGGCAAAATGTATTAGATAACAGACGTTTAATAGAAATTAAAATAAATGCATCTAATACAAACATTTCCACATAATTCTTAATAATAGCTTATTGGCTCATTTAACTCTGTTGCATGACATCCCCGTAGGGACAAGGCCTACCACCCGACCGCTGCGTCATCTACCTATAGGCAGATAGCAGGATTGGGGGGCATGTGGTCAGCATGCTGACGCCCACGGCTGTTAATGGTGGTTTCCATGACCGGAGCCGCTACTTCTCTATCAAGTAGCTCCTCAATTTGGATCACAAGGCTGAGTGCACCCCTACCAGTCCTCCCTACCTCAGAAAAATCCGAGGAGGTACCGGGGATCAAACCCGGGCCGACGGATCCGTAGTCAGTGACGCTAACCACAAGTCCATGCCAGCAGTCTATTGGCTCATTTAGTATGTCCTAAATTCATAGAATGAAAATTTTTTAATCAGACTGTACACCCCATTAAATGGTATACTACACTAAAAGCCAAGTTAAGTGCATTGTCTTATCAGCTCATTACTAGGAACTTATTATAAGTTTTAATGTTTTATTTCTAGAAAAATGGCTGAATTTAAAAAGATAATATGAAAATTTGTAGTATTCATCGGACAAAATAGTTCATATTCCTGATACATCAACTGATGGCATACATCATAACTATTAAATAGTCTTGCCTTTGTTTGTTGATCAGCTGACTGCTGATTGCTGATAAGTCCCTTACAAGAATTACACACTACTGCTCTTTGCAGTCTATGTAATTTATCGCTGACGTATTTTCTCTGACCCAAATTTTATTTAGAATAGTGAACAGGTTTTATAATAATAAAGATAAATTAAATTAAATTAAGTTGCAGTTCAAAAGAATTCATTATGTAGTTCCTTAATCCTTATTAGCTTATATACTTGAAAATGAAAATAATTTGATAAGTTAAGATTTGGGGTAATGCCACCCTGGATCCCCCAATGGCCTGTGGTAGATGACACTGTCATGTGGCTCATGCATAGCACATGGGGCTGGGGAGCAAGCGGTCCTGGGATCAAATCCCGAAGCAGGCAGGCATGTCATTCATGGTGGATGAAGCCGTGACCTTTGGGATTTTTTTCTCAGGGATCCTCCCGTTTCCCTCTATCGTTCCACCACCACTCTCCACTTCACCTTCAAACTCCCCCTCATTATCATCCCGTTTCCTTTCCCGGCTTTTGTGACCATCTCTTGCTGCAGCGTCCACAGCGGGCCTCTCCTGCCCTGCCCTGTGGCTTGTGGTCATGTGGTTGTTTTGTGGTGTAGCTGCATACCTGGAGGCTTTTTGGTGGGCCACAAACCTACGGGCTCTTTTGAGAGACTGAGGGCATGGTGCATGTCTGAAGGACCCTGGAGGTGTGGTGCACATGGTATATCTTCTGGTTCTAGCTGGATTTAGGGAGTTCCATGGGGGCTCGCAGTGGAATCTGCTTCAGGGGGCCTTTGGGCATGCCAATCATCCCATTCCCAAAGGGTTGGCACAATGTGCCCACAGATGTGGCCTACGTGCTAAGGGTCGTTCCCAACCCGACTCTGGCCTTATGCAGGGAGATAATAGATAGATAGATGATAGATGACGCAGAGGTCGGAAGGCAGACCTTGTTATTTAAGGATCTAATACTACGGAGTTTAGTTGCTTTTTTTTGTTGTTATTATTATTATTATTATTATTATTATTATTTGTCATCTTCTTCATTATTATTAATATTATTATTATTATTATTATTATTATTATTATTATTATTATTATCGTTAATATTATTAACGCATCCTGTTGTCACTGCCCATGAGATCCAATCTAGTAAACAGATCCCCAAGACACTACGACATTCTTACTAAGCATTGGGTATTGTTAGGTGTTGGCAATGTCTGTGATAAAATCAGAGTTTGTTGATATTGAAATTAAGGAAGAGAATAATACTGATTTGTTAGTTCCGTCTATAGATGTACCGATAGATAAAAAATCCGCTGATGTCCAATCCCCATATGAACATATCCCTTTTCCCTCTGGTTCTATTATAGAGCACGAAATTAAACGGGAGCTCAATGATCTCCACAAAACTGAAGAGTCCAACATTTACGATGCAGGGGACAGTCCCATCTTGCATGTTGGACACAAATATTATTCCAACGAAGTCTGCGGCGAAGAGGTGTCTGGAGAATCAGATACTGAACAGAAATCCTATTCGCGCCACCAGATTATTCACACTAGAGAGAGATCTTTTTCTCACACTAGAGAGAGATCTTTTTCGTGCAATATTTGTGACAAGACATTTTCTAGGAAATATAATCTAAAGCGCCACCAGGTTATTCATACTCGAGAGTTTTATTCATGTAATGTCTGTAAAAAAAAAATTACCGGAAAATATTCCTTAAAGAGACACCAGGTTGTTCACACTTTAGAGAAATGTCATTTGTGTAATATATGTGGCAAAGGGTTTGCTTACGAAAGAAATCTCGAAAGCCACTTAGTTGTTCATCTCGGAGAAAAAACTTATTCATGTGATGATAGCGACAAGTTCTTTTCTAAAAGACGTGACTTGAAGGCACACCAGGCAATTCATCCTGGACTTACCCAAAAACTGTACACCTGTGACTATTGTGGTAAGGAATTTTGTTTTAAGAGTAGGATAGAGAGGCATCTGGAGGTAATTTATTCATGTAACATCTGTGGGAATGATTTCTGCAACAATAGCCTCCTCAAGAAACATCAGGTTGTTCATACTGCAAATGGAACTTACTCGTGCAATACCTGTGGCAAAAATTTTTATTCTGCAAGTAAACTCAAAACACATCAGGTTGTTCATACTGCAAATGGAACTTATTCATGCAATATCTGTGGCAAAAATTTTAATGTTGCAAGTAGTCTCAAGGGCCATTTGGTTGTTCACATTGGAGATAATTGTTATTCCTGTAATGTCTGTGGCAAGAAATATTTTGACAGATGCAATCTAGAGCGCCACCAGATTGTTCATACTACATAGAAATCGACCTCAAAATCATATTTATATAATGTCCGTAAAAGAGATTTTTAGAAGAATCATCAGGGTTTTCAATACCGAGATCAGTAAAGTTTGGGAAGTGTGTCCTGAATAGCGTTGCCACCTGTCCCGAATTTGGTGGGACATCCTGCATTTTAAGAGCATTTTCAGCGTCCCGAATTATGCCTAAGAGTGACGCATTATATATTTATATAATTTTTTAAATTATTATTTTGCTAGCCTTTTCTTTTCTAATGTTAGTGCTACTGTTACATAGCCTATTCAGTTTTGGCTTTGTAACGAATAAATTATTAATACGAATTGTTAATGAATTATTAATAAATTGTTCCATGTACAAATTTAGGTATGAAGATCGGCGATATGCATATATTCGATAAGTGTCCATCCTTAGCCTTATCAAAAGGTGGCAACCGTAGTCCTATAGTTGATAATACTTTGCTATGTAAGAAAACGTAAAAACCAATGCAGTTTCTTTTTTTAAAAATAATTTGTTACCTATTATAATCCTAAGGAATTGCAGACAGTCTGACAGTTTGAACCCCCTAAAAGCCTTTCTACCATACACCCATGATAAAGAAATTTTAATGATGTTAAATTGTTAATGATTTTACCGGGTATGTAATTTTTTTTTATAATTTACTCTTATGTTTCCGGAAGGTGGCGGGTTTGATCCCCGATGAGGTTATTGGGATTTTTCAATTGGCCTAATCCTTCTAGTGGCATTATGGCCCTGGGGTCGACTCAGCCTCTTAACGGAAATGAGTAATAGAGCAATCCTGGGAGTAAAGGCAGCCAGTGCATGAGGTTGACAAACTTACCACCTTCATGAGCCGAATGTCTAAAAATCTGGGAGCTTCAACCTCCTGGAACACTTACTGCCTGTATAAGGATTACTTTACTTTACTTTTACTCTTATGTTTACGTAAGAAAGAGGCAGAAATACCTACTTAACTGGTAATTTTGGTAATCTTCTACTTCTTTTTCATATCCCTTATGCTGTTATGCTTCAATGTATCCTCGTCCTGTCCACTCTATTCTCAAACAATCTCTACATTTCCATCACTATTTTCCCATGCTTCTATCCAATTCTTTCAATCCTGTCTTTCCATGTGATGCAAAGACTTTCATTTTGAAGATTTGCTTATCTTTTCTCTCCTGTCCCATTCTCACAGTATGTCCATACCATTTCAATACAAGAAACACCTCGTGTACATGGCCGTCCGGAAGGGGGGGGGGGGGGCAAGGTAGGGCGCTGCCTCCCTCTGGAAATTTTAACACATAAATCTGTATACTACATTACTATAAGCAACTAATATGAAATGAGGCTTAGGTTTCCAACCTTAGATATGAGTATGTAGGAATAATTAATTCCACTAAACTTGAAATCATGTCCAGCCAAGCAATTTATTGTAATGAAGATAAAGCAATGGATGTATCCCAATTTACATGAATAATAGGTCTATCTGTGATGATGATGATGATGATGATGATTAGGGCTCGGACTTTTAGGTGCTTATAAAAACGAAAATATTTATTTTTTGTGTGTTTAAAAAGTAAAAAATATGTTTAAAAATATGAAAATATTTTAATTAACTTATTTAACCAATATTTACAGAAGTAGCCCTCTTCATCTAGTCAGCAAGTGTAGAACTGTTGCAGTGAACGACAGAAGTAGATCTTAAGTTGTGCATCTTAAAGCTGTGACGATTTTCACGGAACAGAGACTTGTATCTTGAAAATGTACGTTCAACATCTTGCATATTTGTAACACTGACACTCAGATGTTCCATCTGCTCCAAGTTCTCTACACTGTTACCCATTAAAATTTCTGAAATCTTGCGCAACACTTGTAACCCTTCATTCTTATTTAGGCATGACAGGAATTTTTCTTTAATTTTGTTTGCTTTTGAACCACTGATTTTGTTAAGTTTGTTTTCAATGTGTTTGATTTCTTTTTATGGATTCTGTCAACAATTGTTTTGTTGTTACCAACTTAGTAATGTAGTGTGAGAGGAAACAGAAATTTGCACTAATGAAGGCCAAATCCGCCCTGATTTATTCTCTGACTGAACATAACAACGCAACACATTGAAAATATGGCGCAATTTTACAAAAACTGTCAAAATATTCATTTCTAAACAAGATATGTGGTAAAATATTACAAAAAACTGTCAAAATATTCATTTCTAAACATGATATGTGGTAAAATATGTAAAAATATTTAAGTTACCAAAAATATTTATTCAAATAAGAAATATCGAAAATATTTTTTTTTATGTGATATGCAACTCAGTATTTTGAATCCAAAGGTCCCAACCGAAACTTTGACAAAGTCCAGAAATCATAAGTAATAGCAAAAAAAAAAATGCATTTACCTAAAAGTCCTAGCCCTAATGATGATGATGATAATAATAATAATAATAATAATAATAATAATGATAATAATAATAATGAAGTGGTTCTAGTAATAATAGCATAATGATGTTGGTGGTGACAGTAATTTGACAATGCTCGTGTACGTAATTGAATTAAAATTTTTTAGTTATCAGAGGGAGCCGACTTGAAAATATTGTTATGGGGGCAAGAATTGTGCTTTTGGTAATTATCAGGGCCCGGATTCTGAAGACCTAATATTGTTTGAAAAATGACCTTAAATTGTAAAGAAAATGACTTAATAATTAATATGTTCATATTATTCATATAAATATGTTCATGTTATTTGTCGCTGACGTATTTTCTCTGTCCCTAATTTTATTTAGGATAGTGAACAGTTCATTACAGTTCAAAAGAATTCATTATGTAGGTTCCTTAATTCTTATTACAGCTTCTATACTTGAAAATGAAAGTAATTTGATACGTTAAGATTTGGGATGCTGCCTCCACCGCCCTCAACCTGGATCCGCCATTGGCCAAGGCAGGCCATGTCCCTTAAGGATCTAATGCCACGGAGTTTAGTTTCTTATCTGTTATTATTATTTCTTACTATCTTCTTTATCATTATTAGACTTCGGACTTTTAGGTCGCTAAAAATGCTGTTTTAGGTACGTAAAATAGGCTCTAAAAATTGGAAAAAAAGTTTTAAAAATCATAAAATAGTCTCTTATAAAATCGTTAAGTTGCAAAATTTATGAAATATCTCAACTGCAATGCAGAATATTATATTTATTTAAGTCACCATTAATCAATAATCATGATAAAACACAGATATTGGCCTATGGTAGGCTATACAGAATTATATAGACCTATTACTAGGGCCTATATTACTACCGTAACAGTGAAAACCTAATCCCTGCACCCAGAAGCTACGCACGCTAGCATATTTAACCCCATGTATCCCTCAGTGATTCAGAGAACGAGTTTTTGTTTTTTTGTTACTGGATGTAGGAGTCGGGAGAAAAACACTACATTTCCTTGGAAATTCCAAGGAACTTTTCTACTGAAAACAAAACATTACTATATAACCACGTCACAAATGTGTCCTGTATTGCATATTCAGAGCTAAAAATAAATGCTAGAATGTATAAGAAAAAATAACTTATTTTGTACTTTAGAGGAAAAACATGCAAAAAGGCAACATTAGGCTCTAACGTAAAAATAGGCTGTTTTAGGTCCTATAAAAGTATCAGTTTTAGGCATAGTCACTTATGAAACATGCATATGTATAAGGATTAAATTAGGTTTTTACCTAAAATCCGAAGTCTAGTCATTATTAATATCATTATTATTATTATTATGAGTATTATTATTATTACTATTATTATTATTATTAGCCTATTTTTATCATTATCATAATCATCATCATCGCATGGTATTGTCACTGCCCGTCAGATCCACTCGAGTAAACACCTGATCTTGTTACTGGGAAAGTATTGTGTATACCTAGTATTGTTAAGTATGGCAAGTTCTGTAAGGAGTCAAAGTATCACGAACCAGACCCTAAGTGCGTGTGCACCCTGTGTTCCCAATTATGTGAAAGATACCACGTTTATAAATGCCCAGCAAATGTGATCTCTATATCAGAACTAGCAAGCGATCACTGAACTTATACATTTGCACACTTGTGCGCATTCCATTTATTATTAAGTATGGCAATGTCTGTGATAAAATCAGAGTTTGTTGATATTGAAATTAAGGAAGAGAATTATTCTGAGTTGTTGGTTCAGTTTATAGATAAAAATTCCTCTGATATCCAATCCCAAAATGAATCCATCATTTTACCCTCGGATTCTATTATAGAGCACGAAATTAAACGCGAGCTCCATGATGATCTCCACAGAACTGAAGAATCCAACATTTACGATGCAGAGGACAGCCCCATCTTGCATGTTGGACACAAATATTCCTCCAACGAAGTCTTCGGCGAAGAGGCGTATTCCTCCAACGAAGTCTGCGGCGAAGAGGCGTATTCCTCTAACGAAGTGTGCGGTGAAGAGGCGTATTCCTCCAATGAAGTCTGCGGCGAAGAGGCGTATTCCTCCAACAAAGTCTGCGGCGAAGAGGCTTATTCCTCGAATGAAGTCTACGGCGAAGAGGCGTCTGGAGAATCAGATAGTGAACAGAAATCCTATTCGCACCACCAGATTATTCACACTGGAGAAAAATCTTATTCGTGCAATACTTGTGACAAGAGCTTTTCTCGGAAAGGTAATCTAAATCGCCACCAGGTTATTCATACTCGAGAGAAGTTTTATTCATGTAATGTCTGTGAAAAAAAATTTACTGAAAAGCATTCCTTAAAAAAACACCAGGTTCTTCACATTGAAGAGAGATGTCATTCTTGTAATATATGTGGCAAAGAGTTTTCTTCCGAAAGAAATCTCGAAAGACACTTAGTTGTTCATCTTGGAGAAAAAACTTATTCATGTCATACTTGTAACAAGTTCTTTTCTAAAAGACGTGACTTAAAGCAGCACCAGGCAATTCATCCTGGACATACCCAAAAACTGTACACCTGTGATTCTTGTGATAAGAAATTTTGCTTAAAGGCCAACTTAGAGAGGCATCTGGAGGTACTTTATTCATGTAACATCTGTGGGAGTGATTTCTGTAACAATAGCCTTCTCAAGAACCATCAGGTTGTTCATAATGCAGTTAGAACTTATTCGTGCAGTACATGTGGCAAAGAATTTCCTTCTGCAACTAATCTCAAGACTCATCAGGTTATTCATATTGTTCATTCCTGTAATATCTGTGGCAAGAAATATTTTGACAGATTCAAACTAAAGTGCCATCAGATTCTTCACACTAGATAGAAATCAACCTCGAAATCATATTTATATAATGTCCTTAGAAGAGATATTTAGAAGAATCATCAGGGTTTTCAATACCGAGATCAGCATAGTTTGGGATGTGTGTCCTGTACTATATTAAAGAGGGTAGTTTATAAGACTTTGCTATGTAAGAAAACATCAAATAATGTAGGGTCCTGTCCTTTCCACTACACACTATTAAAACATAATATAAAACAATGTCACTGATTTATAATAGTGCATAAAACAATACGTTGTAAAACCATATGTTTTGACCTGCCCCTCAGGCCTTTCTCAAGTGCAATTCGAAACGTATGGTTTTATCCACTATTATAAATCAGTGACATTGTTTTGTATTATGTTTTAAAACGTAAAAACCAAATCATTTTTTTTTTTAAATAATTTGTTACCTATTATAATCCTAAGTAATCTCAGACAGTTTATGTAGGATTTCAACCCCCTAAAGCCTCTCTACCATACACCCATAGAAAAGACTGTTGTTAAATTGTTAATGATTTTACAGTATATGTAATTATTTTTTATAATTTACTCTTATGTTTGCAGAAAAATGGGATACAAATACTTGGTAATTTTTACAGCATAAAATCTTTTGTACGAATGATAACTGACTTAACACAACCCTTCAAAGAATTTTTGTGAAAAAATATTTTGAATAAAAGTTTTAGCTTTCATTATAAACAATTCTTCTTCCTACCTCTTATGTCGTTATGAGGTATCCTAGTCCCGTCCATCTCCCCTACTCCGCTCTATTCTCACACAATCTCTAAGTTTCCATAATTATTTTACCATGTGTTGCGAAGTCTACCTGTTCCTGCCCTCCCACTTTCATTTCGAAGATTTGTTTCTCTTTTCTCTTCTGACCTATCCCCGCAATATGTCTACCATTTCAATACAATAAACACCTCATGTACGTAATTAAATTAAAATTGTTAATAGTTGTCATCAGAGGGGCTGACTTGAAAATATTATGGGGGCAAGAATTGGACTTTTGACCTTATATGATACAAGGGGGAGTATGAAACAAGTTTCCCCTTGTGACTGTGTACAGGGTGTGGATGAAAGACAAAAACTATATAGACATTAAAGATAAGACATACCTTTATTTTTCCACACAATTACCATGTACATTGAGACATTTGTCAAACCGCTTTAAAGCCCTCTAGAAAAAAGAGGGCTCAGCATACGGAAGAAGCATTGAAATTTAAGGTGGCAATTCAGAAAAAAAGAGGCCTGGCCTTCTTTAATCTGACTTTCTGTTGTTGGTTGACAATGCAAACCATACTTCGCAATGGCATATTGCAACTCTTGGCTGGGAGCACCTAGCCCATCAGCCATACAGTCCTGATCTTGCACCTGTTTCCGGCTTGGAAGAAAACTCAGCAGAAGTCGCTTTGAGAGCACTGCTGACGTCACACAAGCTTCTTCCGTATGCAGAGCCCTGATTTTTTCCTGGAGGGCTTTTTGTAGCTTCTAAAGCGATATGACAAATGTTTCAATGTACGTGGTAATTATGTAGAAAAATAAAGGTACGTCTATTTTTAATGTCTCATATTTTTTGTCTATCATCCACACCTCTGTACGCAGTCGCCAGGGGAAACTTATTTTCGGACTCCCCCCTCATATATTATCTTACTTTGGTCATTATCCTAACTTTCCTACTATTTATTATACCTATTTCATATTTGTGTTATTGTAAGTACATGATGTATTGCTAGTATAGTCATGAACCTTGTAATTGGGTGTATACCTGTAATGTTCATTCTTGATTAAATAAATCATATCTAGAAAACCGCAAACAAGTTGTAGAAATCAGTGGCGGACGCAGGGGGGGGGATAGGGGGGTTACATCCCCCCCCGAAATTTGTAAAAATGTACTCAAGTGACCAGTTTTATAAACTAATTGTATATGTAAGTTGATTAATTTTTTTTAGTATTCTTTCTACCTATTCAAATCCCCCCCCGAAAAAAATTTCTGCGTCCGCCACTGGTAGAAATCGTGCACAAAGATGAAAGGACACACATAATAAATAATGTACTGTCAAGTGAGAGGTATATCAAGTATGGGGTTCCACAAGGTTCCATCCTTGGACCGGTATTGTTTTTAATTTACATTAATGATCTAGATATTCAGTCAAATCACACAAAGACAACTCTTTTTGCAGACGATACCAGCATCCTTTTAACAGGTGAAAACAATGAAATTGCTAGACTTAATATGACAGAAACAATAAGTAAACTTCATAACTGGTTTGAAAGGAATAGACTTATAGTTAACAAAGAGAAAACAGTTGCAATAAACTTTCAGCATGTACAAAATAAGAATACAGATTTTCCTAACATCTCATATGAGGATAAAACTATTAGTTATGTAGATTCAACAAAATTCTTGGGGGTATGGATTGATCAAAATCTTAAATGGTTCAAGCATGTTGATGTCCTCTCGAAAAATTTGAGTAAAATTTGTTATGCCCTATGGTCAGTGAGGAAAGTATCCAGCCTAAACACAGTACGCTCACTCTATTATGCCTACTTTCACTCCCTCTTAACTTACGGAATAATCTTCTGGGGAAATTCAACTAACAATGAAGCTATATTTAAATTACAAAAAAGAGCTATAAGAATAATGATGAAAGCAAACAACACAGCCAGCTGCAGGCAATTATATAAATATCTTCATATATTACCCTTCCCCTGTATCTACATATTAGAGACACTTATATTTGTAAAAACTAATCTTTCTTCATTCCAAACAAACTCAAAGGTACATTCCTATAATACAAGAAGTAAAAATGATTTAGCGAGTATACCACATAAAACTAGCTTATTTGAGAAAAGCTTCACATATACAGGACTCAAATTATACAATGGTTTACCCCAATCCATTAAAGAAATACCTGCACTATGTAAATTTAAAAGAAAGGTATGTGAATTTCTTCACAGCCACTGTTTTTATTCAATGGATGAATTCTTTGACCACAATCATTCATAAGCAGTTTTATTTTTCAAAATTTTTTATTTATCTTGATTTCAGATAGCCTGCTAGAGGATTTGCGGCGGATAAACCCACGAGTTCATATAGTGACAGTGTGAAACATGATATGGACCAAATGTCCTCATGTAGTGATGACTTATGGAAAAATGACTTAATCATTAAAATCTCCATGTATTGTAGAACTAGGACAGGTGTTGAATTATTCTGGTAATAGGGTCATGCAACAGTTAGGACTGGCTCAATCTTTCGGAGAGCGGCTTGGTTGACTCTGGTACCCTGTTGCTAGGGTTTTGTAGGTGGAGTGAGCTCGCTAAGGCTGGAGGAACCTTCATCTACTTTTCCTGTTCTAAATTTTATACTTATTTATTTACCTTCATTATGTTACATTGTCATGTAATTATGAGTTACTATTTGAATACTACATTAACAGGTATTTATCCTATTCCTAATTATTAATTTTTATTACTAGAAGAGATTCAGTATTTATAACCTATTGATATAAATAATTAAACAACAGGATAACTCAGCACCTTTGTATTTGTATTTGTATTTGTATTTTTATTTTTTGTATTTTCATTTTTTGTATTTTCATTTTTTATAATTTTACTTATCTGAATTATAAAACTGGTACTTAGGATATAAATTAATATAAGTCAATAATTTGCTAATATCTATATTTTATACTCTGTAAAGAAATTTTCATATTGTACATATTTCTTCAACTGTAAGTTTATATTTGTATTTGTAATTATATTGACGTGTCCCATAACATGCATATGTTCCGATGGATTTAATAAATCAAATCAAATCAAAAATAAATAAAGGTAAAAGTTGGAGGGATACGAAATTATCTCGCCCCCCCCCCCCAGGTTGAAATAAGTAATTAAAACGTTGCACACGAGGGAGAAAGGACATCTCAAAAGTATTGATTGGAAGACCCTTAGGGAAAAGACCACGTGGAAGACCTAGACGTAGGATTTGCAAGGGATGACTGGATAGAGTTAGCACAGAGTAGGGTTGAATGGCGGGCTCAGGTAAGCGTGGCAATGAACCTTTGGGTTCATAAAATATATCATATTCCTGTAGTTTGCTGAGGAATTGTCTATTGCCATTCGATATTAACAGTACTACAACATGTATTTTAACAGCATGAAACAAGACAAAATCTTAGTGTACTAGAGATTGTTCTACTCATGATTGGGCATATGTCTTATCAGATTAATTTTACGGGAGAACTTTTTTGTACACACATCACACGAGAACGGTTTTTGTCCAGTGTGAGAGAGCAAATGCCTATCTAGATTGTCTCTTCGTGGAAATGTCTTTGTACAGACGTCACACGAGAATGGCTTGTGTCCAGTATGTATGAGCAGGTGCGTTTTAAGATGTCCTCTTTGGGAAAATTTCATCGTGCAGACATCACATGAGAATGGTTTGTGTCCAGTGTGAATCTGCAGATGTCTCTTGAGATTCGTTCTTTGTGAAAATGTCTTGGTACAGACATCGCACGAGAATGGTTTTTGTCCTTTGTGATATCGCAGATGTGTTTCGAGATGCCCTCTTTGGGAAAATTTCATTGGGCAAACATCACACGAGAATGGTTTGTGTTCAGCGTTCGTTTCAGTGTGAATCAGCAAAATATGTCGGTTGAGAGTCTCTTTTTGGGAAAATGCCTTGGTGCATATGTCACACGAGAATGGCTTGTGCCCAGTGTGAATCAGATGATGTCTATTGAGACTCTCTTTTTGCGAAAATGCCTTTGTACATAAGTCACACGAGAATGGTTTTTGTCCAGTGTGAGTGAGCATATGTTTTTCGAAATGCTGCTTTCGGGAAAATTTTTTGGTACATATTTCACACGAGAATGGCTTTTCTGCAAGATGTTTTTTCAGATTATCTTTTTGGGGTAATTCCTCTGTAGATATATCACGGGGGAAATATTTGTCTAAAATATGGCTTTCAGCAGAGGATGTGCTTGTACATGGAACAGGTGATTCTGATTGCAATAGCTGATCCTCTTCACTACTTCCTTCAGAAACTCCAGAAATATACCCTAATTTGTAAATGGTGCTGCATGGTGTTGAATCGTCGTGTTCTATATTCTCACATTTGATTGGCTGAGTCTGTATTGTGTCTAATGTATTGGGCACAGGTTCACTGTTGTGAATTGAGATGCAAGATGTAGAGTCGTCGTAGTCTATATTCTCTCCTTTTATTTGCTCAGTCTTTATTGTGTCACATATAACGAATACAGGTTCAATACCTGGTTGTGTTTGAGAAATCTCTTCCTTAATTTCAGTATACTCTGATTTAAGTATCGGCTCCATTCTAATTTACTAACGACCATTCTCCATAAATTGCCGTCCTATTAATAATTAATAGCAGGAAATCGTACAAATGTGCATATTTAGGGTAAGATATCTTGATCGCATCACCCAATGGCGATTATTTTTGTCTCCTTTACACTGGAAGTGTACCCAACTATACAACACTGAATCCTCTACGGAGATTTCGCTTTGTGCTGCGGTTGTAAAAAGTTGTATTAACAATTTACTTGAGATCAGTGGCGGACGCAGAATTTTTTTTTGGGGAGGGATTTATATGTAATTAGTTTATAAAACTGGCCACTTAGAGTGCATATAAAGCCTTTTTTCAAATTTCGGGGGGGGGGGGGGGTATATAACCCCCCTATCACCCTCTGCGTGAGATAAAACTGAAATAGAATGTCTATTGTCGGATAAGGTCACAATTTTGTACTACTAAAACATAGCTGCAAACTACAGTAAGAAAACTTATTTATTTAATTATTTATGTATTTTAAATATTTATGTATTTTTAAGTGCCAGAATGGTACTTGACGAGTTGTGTGGGGGACAGAAAAATGTCTACCCGTCTGTCTGTACGCGCCCTAACTCAAATGCGCTTTATCGGATTTTCATGAAACTTGATGTACGCATTTATAACATTCATGGGAAGAACCCTATTGATATTGAACCAAATCGGTTCACCGGTACCGGAGTAATGCCCAATTTAGTGCCTATTTTAATCGATTATCCTTGGATCAATATGAGGTGAACTTAAGTGACATGTAAAATACCCCAAACATATGTTATACCCAGTAGCGGCTATTCAGGGGAAGATGGTGAAGAACAAATTCACCTACCATTTCCTACTTATTTGATTCGAATTTTATTTATAATTATTTTAATGATCATAATTATTATATTAGTATTATTATCGTAAACTTTTACTGTTATTCTCGTAAGATGGAATTCAGTAATATATTGTTTAAATGTTCGCGCCAGAGACAGCGTTCCGCAGTTCCTCAACATTCACCAGGAGGGCAATCACGGAACACCAATGGGCTGGGTGAAGAACACACTTTCCAGCTTCTCTTGCTCTTCTTGTTTACAGCGGTTGCTATGGCAACGCGTAGAAAATTTCCCCCGCTACTCCACCCTCTCATTGGGTTATACGTCATATTTGAAGCAGACAATTTTTGGTCTTCTTGCCTCCTTGCCTATACTCATCGAGCTAAGCCGATAGATTTATGACTACTTATGTCTCCCCGGCCGGGACCGTCTAAATGACACTTCTTTCCTAAATACTGTAGTTTTCCTACAAAGTAAAATAAATTTAGCTCTGATTCTATGTTCTAAGATTTATTAAGAAAGATAAGAAGGCATTATATTTCCTCGCTTTTTTTTGGAGGGGGGGGACTACATTTTTGCAGATTCTTAATTGAGAATCCCACTAATAATTTTAAAGTACTGTAGCAGGGAAGCAAATGGAAAGTAAGTTTTATGTTTTGAACACAGTCATTCTACTCTGATGATTATTCGTGGGAACATGCATTCCCTCCAAATTGTCAGTCTGTTCCATGTGTTGCTATGTGTCAGTTGTGATTGTTCGTAACGTATATTTAAGAGTGATTTCACTTTATTAGTTCAGGTGAGCTTCAGTTAAAAAAAAAATGCTGTTTACTTTCATTGTGTTTGGCAATATAAATTTATCACAAGCTGTAATGTAAAACTGAATCTGTTAAAACGGATACATACTCCCTTTAGTCGTTGGAGAGAGTATAATAAGAGAAAAGTTAAATTCCCAGGATAGCAAGCCATACAAAGACAAATTAAACGCTTCGTGGTACAACCAGCACCAGTGGTTATGTAGGAACTATTACATTAAAAAGCTATGCTGTTGGCCGTGCCTTCACCTTAGGCATGGAATGAAACTGGAGTTTGTGAATTTTTAAATGTTATTCGTGCCCTGGAGGATAGGAGGATCAACTTGACATACAACAAATAGGTAAGCAATGGAGTGCAATATGTGCATTGATAGCAGGGATAAATATAAAGCCACCTTCTTCCCCTTGTGGGAGAACTTTGTACTGTATTTCCTACTGTTAATGCACCGATATGAACTTTGCAAACCTTGATTTGAGCTTCACCTACGTTTACAAGTACGAGCCGCTACTGGTTATACCTGTACACCTCTCTTGTTACCTTGTATCTCGTATTTGGATTTCCAAATTATTATAAACGTGTTGAGGACACGATATGGCTATTTAATGTGACAATTTATAAGATTATAAAATGTAAATTCACAGTGTTCTTTTATTCTTGTTAACTACGGTATGTGTGTCTGTGTATTTCTTTGGTTAAAGTTAACCGATTAAAAATTCTTGTCGATCGACAAGGCAACAACACTAAATCAAAATATGAATTTCAAATTGTTGCATGCCCCCCTAAGAAGAGCCTTATACGGGGAACCCCTGCCCTAGACATTACATTTTTAAAGCATTAGTTAGGAAAAATATCCATCTTTTGTGCCACTCAAAGAGAGAAGGTTTCAGTGATTTATGAACAATCAATTTAGGACCCCCCACAGAAACTAATTTCTAAATACGTGTCTGTCTGTAAGCGCCACGGAGTTACTTTGGAAAAATAGTTTATTTATAAGAAAACTAGCTTAAAAGACCCGGCGTCTGTGATTTGGAATTGATAATTCTATGTAAAAAGGGATTAAGTATTTTCAAAAACATTTAATTTTTGGCATTTAGAATCAGAATTTTTCAAAATCCTTTCTTAGTGAGCACCTACATTATAAAACGAAGGTACTGTCAAAATTCCAAGTCTCTACCTGTTATAGTTTAGGCTGTACGTTGATTCCTGTCATTCAGTCAATCAGTCAGTCAGTCATTCATTCATCCAGTCAGTCAGGACAAAGCCTTTTATATATATAGAGAAGAGATTAGTTTTTTTTTTTTAATTTCAAAATTACATGAATACGTAGATAATATATACGGTCCTGAAACCCCGAAATAGCAGGAGCTTGTGCTCGGGGGGGGGGGGAAGTTCCATGCTTATGTTTACATGTTTTGCATTATTTAAATATAATATTAACCTAAAATTACCTCAAAAACTAAATAGACAAAATATTGTGAAATAGTACTAGGCGAAAAGAAAAAAGCTGAGAGTAAAGGCATGACTCAATTGATATAAAAATAATTGTAATGAAAAATAAATTATGTTTGTAGTAGGTACCAAAAGACACACCTATTTTAAAAGGGATGAAAAACTAAGTTATATGAGTTTTTATTTTAAATTTAAAGACTCCATAACTACATTTGGCTAAAAGTGGATGTAATGTGATTTTAGAATCAGACGAGGACCGAAACTAGAGCTATGTGATAAACCAGCAGAAGTGAAACATTTGGGTTTCTACTAATGTACTAATTTTACTTCGTCTAGTGCGGTGTTCATGTGGATCAGAGCTTAAGTTTTTAATTCTGGTACGTTTTATGACGTTTTCTATTATTTGCGTCCTAAGTGGACCTAAATTCCTCAATGCATAGTGGAATTCCACTGCTGTTGGGCACCCTGCGAGACTAGCTTTCACTCCCGCCATTTAGTTCGCGAAGCGTCTTACGTCAGTATCTCACTAGCAGTGACAACCCTAAAAATGACAGCGTTGCCGAAATCAATGAAATTTCTCTAGATTTAAAGCGATCATTCCCTGTTCAAAGAATCGTATCGAGAATCTACAGTCACATACATATCAAATGTTTTCAAAGTAATTAATAATGATAAGGCGTATATTCGGATTAAAAATTAAATAAGGAGACAGAAGTTTATAACCATTTAGTTATGTATATGAAATGAAAAACAACAAATTCGTGCCTAATTTTGGATGTTATTGCTTATTATTATTATTATTGGAATAACAAATCAAGAAGTTTAGAAATGTTTATTGCGTCAAAAGAATGTAAAGATTTTAATTTTTGTGGTTGGCAACACTATGTGCATAGAACTATTGGTGGGTGGGGCAACCACTGAAGTTATATGGCATCATTATTCATTTAACCCTTAATAAGCGACCAAACTGTGGCGAATAGTATTTAATCATACAGAATGGAGCATATGCTAAAGTCGGAGTTCATTGAGATTGAAATTAAGGAAGACATTTCACAAACACAACCAGAGAGTGAACCTGTATTCATTACATGTGGCACATTGCAGAGTCGGCAAATCAAACATGAGAATATAGATCACGATGATTCTACATCTTGCATTACATTCAGTGAACCTTTGCCCAATTCGCTTGACACAATACAGACGCGGGAAATCAAACGTGAGAATACAGACGACGATTCTACAGCTTGCATCACGTTTCACAGTTTAGAACAGATTTCAGGACTTTCGCAAGGAAATAACGAAGTGGATCAGCCAATGCGATTAGATTCAGCTGTTCCGTATACAAGCGCATCCTCTGCTGAAACTCCAGACAAATATGTCTCACACGATATTGTTACAAAGGAATTGTACCAGAAAGAGCATATGAAAACACCAGAGATCACTCATGATGCAGAAAAGCCATTCTCGTGTGAACTATGCACTAAGCAATTTTTCAAGAGACAGTCACTCAAAATACATCTCCTCGCTCATACTGGTCAAAAACCATTCGCCTGTGACATTTGTACCAAGAAATTTTCCGAAATGAGGCAACTCAAAAAACACGCGCTTACTCACACTGGGCAAAAACCATTCTCTTGTGATATCTGTAGAAATACATTTTCACAAAGAGAGAATCTAAAGAGACATATTAAGCAGACTCACACTGGAGACAAACCGTTCTCGTGTGATTTATGTACTAAGGAATTTTCCCGAAAGAATCATCTCCAAATACATTTGCTTACTCACACTGGACACAAACCATTCTCCTGTGAAATATGCACCAAGAAATTTTCCCGCAAACATCATTTCACAAAACATATGTTCATTCACAATGGAAAAGAACAATTCTGCTGTGATGTATGTTCTGAGAAATGTTCCGGAGAAAGGCATCTCAAAAAACATATGCTAACTCACACTGGACAAAAACTATTCTCGTGTGATGTCTGCACAAAAACATTTTCACAAAGTGCAAATCTCAAGAGACATGTGCAGACTCACACTGGACACAAACCATTCTCGTGTGTTGTATGTGCCAAGAACTTTTCCCGAAAACAGCATCTCGAAACACATTTCCTAACTCACACTGGGGACAAACCTTTCTCGTGTGATGTCTGTTCAATGAAATTTGCCCAAACGGCACATCTCAAAACACATCTACTCTCTCACACTGGACAAAAATTATTCTCGTGTGAAGTCTGTACAAAGACATTTCCACGAAGAGAGAATCTCAAGAGACATTTGCTAACTCACACTGGACACAAACCATTCTCGTGTGATGTATGTGGCAAGAAATTTTCAGAAAGAGGGCATCTAAAATCACATATGCTCATTCACACTGGACAGAAACCATTCTCATGTGATGTCTGTTCAATGAAATTTTCCCAAAGAGGACATCTCAAAACACATCTCCGCTCTCACACTGGGCAAAAACCTTTCTCCTGTACTGTTTGTATAAAAAAATTTACCACCAAACGTAACCTGAAAAAACATATGTTCAGTCATGAGAGGAACAATAGCTCAGTATAGCTCAATTTTTTTTGTAGTGGAACAAATGAGCTCAGCTTTTGTTTTTCATCATGCTATATTACAGCTGAATGCACACACTCGCAAAGTGACCACACAATTGCGCACTTTCTACTTTATATATATTTAAGAGAAGCAAAGAAATCTTGATATAACAAAGTGTTGTTAATATTTTTCTAATGATAACAGAACCTTTGTCACTTTCTATCAACAAGTTTATTTAACACTGATTTTTTCTGCGCTCTGTTATTTTGTGGTTTCTGCTGTCAATTATACACTTTTGTAATTAGTGACTTGTTATCCCGTCTGTAAAAAGTTGTAACCTTTTGGTCTCTTATTTTTGGCAGTCACTCCTTATTTTTACTTCAGTTATTTATTACTAGCAGGTGCCTGCGGCTTCGCCAGTGATTATTTACTCAACTGTTAGATATTTTGTTTAAATTACATCAACAGAAAAATAAATAAATCATTACGTTTATTAACACTGAGATTGTTTCTTACGTAAATGTTCCATCCTATTTTGTCTCCTTTTATATCCTCAGGACCTATAATAAACATCCATATTTCTTAACTAATGTATTATACATGCTTGGGTGCTTCCAATGCTACAGGACTGTTGCTGGCCATTATGAGATTTATAGATAGTACCTGGATATGGTATCTAAATTTTTAGTTGTAATTTTCCACCTGGATATGGTATCTAAATTTTTAGTTGTAATTTTCCACCTGGATATGGTATCTAAATTTTTAGTTGTAATTTTCCACCTGGATATGGTATCTAAATTTTTAGTTGTAATTTTTACCTGGATGTAGTTTATAAACTTTTAGTTGTAACTTTCCACCTGGAAATGGTATCTAAATTTTTAGTTGTAATTTTCCACCTGGATATGGTATCTAAACTTTTAGTTTTCCACCTGGATATGGTATCTAAATTTTTAGTTGTAATTTTCCACCTGGATATTGTATCTAAATTTTTAGTTGTAATTTTCCACTGGATATTGTATCTAAACTTTTAGTTGTAATTTTCCACCTGGATATGGTATCTAAATTTTTTAGTTGTGATTTTCCACCTGGATATGGTATCTAAACTTTTAGTTGTAATTTTCCACCCAGATATGGTATCTAAACTTTTAGTAGTAATTTTCCACCTGGACATGGTATCTAAATTTTTAGTCTTAATTTTCCATGTCTATTATTATTTAGATTATTAATGTTTGAAATTTTGTATATGATGACAATGGCAACTTGTATCATTATCTATAGTAATTACTGTATTTTAGTTGACCCATTTTTCCATGTGATGATAATGATTTGGAGAAAATGTTATCAAAAATCCATAACATTTGCCAAAACACACTCAACATTTCGAGGAATAGAACTAAGAAAAAAAAAATTAAAATATCTGGAATAGCCAATAATAATTAATATGTGAGTCAACTCTTCTGGGCTTATGGGACATAGCCCATGTTTTGTGTACTTTCTGTGACACAAAACATGGTTTCCAGCTATAGCAAAAATGAACTGCAAAAATAAAATAATCAGAAACAGTTTAAGGGATACAGACCAATCAGAAAAAGTCAGCAGGAATAAATTGATTGCACAAACCACAAATGTATATGAGAATTTAATTTTGCCTCGTATAGAGCACAGTGTTGACTCGTGGGGACACTATTTTCTTCCAGGTGCTGAATTATTTTGGTTAAATATCTTGTATATTATTGAATTTAAACTTAGACTCTCTTTACAGTTACAATCACATTCAATATTGTTGCATTATTTCATAACTCAATTGTTTTAATATTAATAATGTTATTGCTTGGTCGTGTTATGTTATGTTATGAGATCACTTGGTTGCCCTCCAAAAAGATGGACGGAAAATTTTTTGTAGACGTAACAGTTCTTACAGGACTACTACGTGTCATGATGATGATGATAATGTTATTGCCTTTAAAGTTTAGTACATTATTGCTTTTATTGTTGAAAAACAGAATAACTCAATCACTTTGGTAGCTTACAACTTAAGAGTATATAAATATTAAAATGTTCTATTAATTCTAAGCACTGTACAATTTTGTAAAGTCTCTATGTTCTATCTCAGTGAACTTATCCCACCTTTTCTATTATATTCTTGTTGCAACTGTTTTGACGTATCCAATAACATGATTATGTTCAGATGGACTAATAAAACTAATCTATTCTATTCTATAAGCACATTAATTTGTTATAGAAAAAGAAAGAAACATGTAAAAACTCTTGTACGACTATTTCTATCCTAAACATACAAATATTCCTATTCACTCCTTTATTATAGTAGGCCTACGTGGTCACCTTGCAAGTATGTGCTTTAAGTTGTAATATTTTCATGCAAGACGAGTAACATGATGTTTTTGGCAAAATTTCTTTATACAAACATCAAATGAGAGTGGTTTCGACCTTCGCAAGTCTGTTGAGAATTTCTCTTTCTAAAAATTTCTTGATACATGTATCTCACGAGGACAATTTGTGATCAGTGTGAATAAGTCGATGTTTTCTGAGATCGCTTCTCTGGGAAAATTTACTGTTGCAAACATCACAAGAGAATGGTTTTGGTCCAGTATGAGTGAATAAATGTAGTTTGAGATGCCCTTTTTGGGAAAATCTCTTTGTACAGATATCACAAGAGAAAGGTTTTTGCCCAGTATGATTAAACATATGGATCTTAAGATGCCCTCTTTGGGAAAATGTCTTATTACAGATATCACAGGAGAATGGTTTTTGTCCAGTATGATTGTGCATATGTCTGCCAAGACTTGTTTTTTCTGAAAATTCTTTTTTACAGATATCACAGGAGAATGGTTTGTGTCCAGTATGGGTGAGCAAATGTCTTTTCAGATGTTGTTTCAGAACAAATTTCTTTTTACATATATCACACGAGAATGGTAGGTGTCCAGTATGAGTGAGGAGATGTCTTTTAAGACTTTGGCTTTGGGAAAATTCCCTGCTACATACATCACAGGAGAATGATTTCTGTCCACTGTGAATGAGTAGATGTTTTTTGAGAGTCTGACTATAGGGAAATTTCTTTGAGCAGATATCACAGGAGAATGCTTTGTGTCCAGTGTGAGTGACTAGATGTGTTGTTAGATTCTGTCTTCGCGAAAATTTCTTGGTACATATGTCACATGTGAAATGTTTGTTTCTATCAGAAGTTGTGCTTGTACTTGCAGCACTTGATTCTGATTGCATTAGCTGATCCTCTTCATTACTTCCTTGAGAAATTCTCGACGCTTCTTCAGACGTGTGAATGATGGTGTTTGCTATAGAATTGCTATGCTCTGTATTATCATGTTTGATTTGTTGTGCCTGTGTTGTGTCAAATGTATTGAGTACAGGTTCACACTTATGAAAATTGCAGAATTCTGTAGAATGGTTGTTATCTACACTCTCAAATTTGATTTTCTGCGACTGTAATGTGTCACAAGCAATTAATACCTCTTCTTTAATTTCGATCTCTGTATACTCCGACTTAATTGCAGGCTCCATGCTGCATTACATACACAATTCGGTAAACTTCTACTTCAGCGTAACTAATATCACTGCCTCCCTAATAATACGGCACTAGGAGATCGTTTATGTTAGTTTAGGAGGCCGTGAAATTGGTTACGCTCAACTAGAAGATAAACAATCATATGTGCACAGTATCTAATTATCTCACTGGGAGTGACGCAAGCTTATTTCATTCTTGAGAGGGTGGGAATCACAGATATATAGGTGAATATATATATAATGAAATAAGAATGATTATGTCGTTCACTATTATACTTTAATTAAATTATTTAAAATGATACTTTTAATATTAATGGTGACAAAAATTCAGTAATGAAGCAAAAACAAAATTAATGCTGATTCTATGTTTAAGTCTACTTAAAAAAAAAAAATTGCCTCCATTTCACCTAAATAGAGGCGGTCAACGTAAAAAGGGCACATAGAGCTATGGGCCCTTTTTATGCAGAATGCATAGATTTGTTCGCCATTTTCTCTAGTCAATAATGGTGAAAGAATCAGCGAGATATGTTGAAAATTGAGGTTGTTACAACTGTTTAAAGTTAGCTGTACATACACAGGGGTGCCCACAGGGGGGGGGGGTTAAGACGGAGACTGCGTCATTGAAATTTCTGGGGGGGGGGCAAAATATTATCGTTTTATGAATTTTCTGGGGGGGGGGGGTTAAAAATTGTTGCAAAATTAGCGTTTTATATGTTAAAAATAAAAACGGTCAAGTTTGATAACTTGAAAAGGTCTCTTCTAATTATCTAGAAGTGAATAGACAACAAATTAGCGAAACGCATTTCCTTGTATAGTGCAGTTATTCATTGCATGGCCAGGCGGCATCAAAGGAATAAACCACTAAGTCGGTGTCTCTTTATGTTAGTTGATCTGACTGAATCACTCTTGGCTTCCGCTTTCCAAAACAAAAGCAACGTTGCAATATTCTCTCATTGTTATCATTGACCTCAGAGTTCTTCCCTCGCTTGAATCAATTCGCAGGTATTATCGTTTACTGTAACTAGATCTTGCAACCCCGCAAATCACTCCACGTGGAGTTGACGAGTAGCTGTCATAATCGTCACAGGACATTCTTAGATTTTGATTGGCTGGGGTAACTAGCTGATTGGTGCGGTAAAAACAAAGAAATGGATTGAACTGTCGGCAAACTTTTCCTCCTAACGAAAGGAAGCCGCCTGGCCATGCAATGAAAAACTGGACTATAACCAACTGCCGCGCAAACGAAATCGATCACTCTGTGCCGATAGCAGCGACTGCAAACTGAACCATTGTTAGTATAGCGGAGGTATTCATTGCGTGGCCAGGAAGCTTTAAAGAAATAAACCTTTAGGTCGGTGTTCTTTATGTTAATTGATCTGACTAAATCGGTCCCGGCTTCCGCTTTCCAAAACAAAAGCAACGTTGCAATATTCTCTCATTGTTATCGCTGACCTCAGTTCTTCCTTCGCTTGTTGGTTTATTGGAGTATTAGTTCTTACTGGGTTATTACAGTCTTTGTACAATGCCGCCTGCAAGAATAATATTATTCTCGGAAGTGATTTTACTGCACTCAAAAGCACGTGCCACATAATGAGAAGAAAATCTGTCTATAATATAAACCATATATGGGCAACGCCCGGCCCGCGGGCCGGATGTGGCCCGCCCCGACTTTTGATCCGGCCCGCGGAACATTTTAAAATTGCGCTCGAAAAAATAAATATTTTCGGTTCTCGCCAACTACAGAGTGCGAGGGGGAAACAAAAGCCTGAACTACGAGGTTGTTCCTTCCGGTCAGCCCTAGAAAAATGCTGCAATAGGCCTAAATCTGAGTATCAAACCAGACTTACAGATGAAAATTTTGAAAACACTCTGCGCTTGTGTATTAGTGGAATTGATGCCAACATTAGAATATTATAGGAGAAAAATTCCTCCGGCACTGGGACTTGAACCCAGGACCTTTGGCTATTCGCGCCAATGCTCTACCAACTGAGCTAAGCCGGAGCTCAATTCACAGCGCCAGATGGAACTTCTCTCCTATGACCGATTGCCCTAATGGTCCACCTCACAGACAGACAAGTCATGTCATATGCAGTACTGTGAGGCACACTAAGTAGTGATTTTTGTGACCGGGCTCCCACTGTTATTGTACAGTTAACATTCAAGACAGATATATAAGCATTCATGAGCCACAGATTATTGTCTCTGTTGGACACTACATGAGAATATTATAGGAGAAAAATTCCTCCGGCACTGGGACTTGAGCCAAAGGTCCTGGGTTCAAGTCCCAGTGCCGGAGGAATTTTTCTCCTATAATATTCTCATGTAGTGTCCAACAGAGACAATAATCTGTGGCTCATGAATGCTGATGCCAACATTGATTATCTTGTTTCTCAAGTTCAAGCTCAAGCTTCTCATTAATTTCTGCTGATTGTAAGTAAATACATAATCACTTCGATATTGTACTCATTCATGTAACTTTAGCATTATACTTTATAAATATAAAAAAACCGTATCATTATTATTTTTTTCACAACTACCTATTATCTACGGCCCGCGCCTTCATAAATATTTTAAAGTTCAGCCCGCATCTTTCCAAAGGTTGCCCATACCTGATATAACCAATGCTGCTACTGGTTTCAGTCCATGTCGGCATAGGCGTAACCAGGCCGACCATATGGGGGGGGGGGTTATAACATCCGCGGGTCTGGGGGGTATGGAATACCCCCCAGGGAGAGGGGGTTCCGGGGTCCTCCCCCGGAAAATTTAAAAAATTAAGATGCAAAATAACGAGTTTTAAGCTTTCGGGGGTCCTCCCCCGGAAAATTTTAAAAATTAAGACGCAAAATAACGAGTTTTAAGCTTCCCTCGCTTTATACTTGTATTAAGTAATTTATGGGCAGACTTAAAAAAATTATATAATTTTCCTTTTTTTAATCAATGGGGGGGGGGGGGTTCAAACCCCCAAAACCCCCCCCTCGGTACGCCTATGCATGTCGGCATCCCGAAAATGCCTATAAAACAACAGCAATTTAAACATAAGTGTTTAGAATTATTGTGCAATGCCATTATTAGGCATGAGAAAATATGGCAAGATCACTGCAGAAAGAAACATCCGTATACACTGAAACATAATTTAGATATAAAATACAAGTTTACTGAAAGTAAAAGCAGTGGCGAAGATAAATGGAAACCGTATATTGATGTAAATCCCAAGCAGATTCTTCAAGATAAAGATGAAGAATTTCGACAGCCATGGGCTCCCATACCCGGGGGCGGGGAGGCGCAAGGAAAAAAAAAAGTATATTAATCGTTATTATAGTCAGGTGTTTTTCTTTTATGACAATTATTTTAAAGTCAGTTAAGACATAAAACGTTTGTAGAAGTTTTACCAAATCGACAACATGGAAGCAGAATCCATAGTGTATTAGGAAAGGGGGGTCCAGGGGGTTTGGATTTAAAAGAAATATTTATTTAATTAAACAAGATTTGTTGGTATGTCAAATATTATATAGCAGTTATTTTCTTTTCATAACATAATGAGTAGGCCTATTATGTCCACTGTTCCATGTGTTATTCAACTTTTCTTATAAATGATAATAAGTATTATAACTTAGGTAACAATTTCTTTTTAAGTTGCCATGTCTTAGAGTATAGTAAACGAATTTGCTAACGTAAAATGTGATTTTCATTAGTTCAACATTTAAAAACTTCCCGGGGTGGACACCCGACTTAGGTAACATTTTCTTGTTTACATTGGCATGTCTTAGAGTATGGTAAACAGATTTCCTAACTAGTTTTTGAGTGCTAAAATAGCCTAAAATGTGATTTTCATTAGTTCAATATTTAAAAATTTCCCGGGGGTGGACACATAGGCGTACCGACGGGGGGGGGGGGTTTGATTAACCCTGCAGTGCTCGCGCGGCGTCTGACAGACGCCAGACAAGATTCATTTCGCCATATCTCGAATACCTATTAGGCCATTGTGCTGACCTGCCATCTACCTTTCGGTCAACTACTCTTAAATAACATATCCAAGCGGCAACCCTCCAGTTTTCGCCTATCAAGAGTGGAGTGACGTTATTGTTCCGAAAATGTAGATGGCGTCTGTGAGACGCCGCGCGAGCTTTACTGTTACAAGGTAGTTACTGGTTTAAAACAAATTTCTTGCAGAAACTAGTGATCATAAACCTACAATACCAATCTTTTCTGATGGAAATTATTTATCTTTAGGCTTGGCAATGAGTGGAAAGGAGAAAAAATATCATAATCTTTCTGATCCAAATGATTGGAAGATAGTGAAAAGTTGCTAGAAGAAGAAGAAAGAACTTGATTGCGATAGTGATCCTAAAGAAGACATTGCGGATTCTAGAAGTGAGTCTAGAAGTGAGTCTACGGACACTGAACAAGAAGCAGATGATGATAATGATTATAGCGAATGTGATAGGCCTAAATATTTCGTAGGGCGGGACAAAGTTTCTAAATGGAATAAGAAGAGATCAGTAACTAGTAGTAAAAGTTGTTATACCTACACAGTCTTAGGACAATAATAATTTAAAATTATTTAGAAATGGTTACATCCTTAACAACATTGTTTTATTGTTAATTAATTAAAGTCATAATGTGCTAATATTGCTTTGTGTCCAATATGATTAGTTAAATGCTCATTTTCAATAAATTGACTTAATACACATATTTTTAAGTAAGCAATGTATGCAAAACATGTTCAATAATATTAAGTAAGCTTTGACAACCCTCAATAAAGAAAATAAACACTCAAAACAACATAAAACAATACAAACAACGTAAAACACGAACGGCGCCTGTCAGACGCCGCGCGAGCTTCTATGTCCTAAAATAGCGCGCGAGCACTGCAGGGTTAAAAAAAGGAAAATTGTATAATTTGTTTAAGTCTGCCCATAAATTACTTAATACAAGTATAAAGCGTGGGAAGCTTAAAACTCGTTTTTGCACCTTAATTTTTAAAATTTTCCGGGGGAAGACCACCGGAAGCTTAAAACTCGTCTTTTTGCAACTTAGTTTTTAAAAATTTTCCGGGGGAGGACCCCCGGACCCCCCTCTCCCTGGGGGTATTCCAGACCCCGCGGATGTTATAACCCCCCCATATGGTCGGCCTGGTTACGCCTATGGGTGGACACCCGACTTAGGTAAGAATTTCTTGTTTACATTGGCATGTCTTAGTATGGTAAACAAATTTCCTAACTAGTTTTTCTGTGGTAAAATAGCGCAAAATGTGATTTCATTAGTTAAATATTTAAAAATTTTCTGGGGATGGACCCCCGACCCCCTTTTTGGGGGGTAATCCAACCCACCCGGCACTTTCTACCCTCTTCGCAATTATTTTCTGGCTAAATCACTGTTGCACTTACATTTTTATATTATTAATATAATGTTACAAAAGTGGCCCAAGAAGTTAAAGCGACAAAAAATAAATTAATTAAAAATTTGCCCCCCCCTAGAAAATATCATATGGGCGCCCTTGTCGACAATCACTCAGGTTGGGGGGGGGGGAGCAATGAAGTTTGGGGGGGTGGGCACCCCTGGTTAAAGTCCAATAATATGTAGTGTCCAGAGCCCTATATGAACTGTGTAAACAATACACTGTTGTCTTGACAACTGAACAGCATTTCATTTTTTCAGTAGAATATTCACAGAAATTATATAATTTTCAAGGGAAGGAGTATTTTGTTTGAATTTTAATGTTGACCGCTATACTTCCCGGGCTTAACTGGGTATGTGTGCAAAATGTCGTGTAAATTGGTAAAGAAATGTAGATTTGTATAAGGAACAAACATACATACATACATACATACATACATACATACATACATACATACATACATACATACATACATACATACATACATACATACATACATACATACATACATACATACATACATACATACATACGTACATACATACATACATACATACATACATACACACTTTCGATTTTATATATTAGATATTCCTTGGATCAATATGAGGTGAACTTAAGTGACATGTAAAATAACTTACCCCAAACGTATGTTATACCTGTACACCTCTCTTGTTACCTCGTATCTCGTATTTCGATTTTCAAATTATTATAAACGTGTTGAGGGCAAGATATGGCTATTTAATGTGACAGGGAAAATATAGTTACAATTTATAAGATTACAAAATGTAAATTCACAGTGTTCTGTTACTCTTGTTAACTACGGTATGTGTGTCTGTGTATTTTTTTGGTTAAAGTTAACCGATTAAAAATTCTAGTCGACCGACAAGGCAACAAAACTAAATCAAAATATGAATTTCAAATTGTTGCATGCCCCCAAAGAAGAGCCTTATGCGGGGAACCCCTGCCCTAGACATTACATTTTTAAAGCATTAGTTAGGAAAAACATCCATCTTTTGTGTCACTCAATAGAAATAGAAATAGAAATATTTGTTATTGTAAGAACAGATGAGAACATCAAATGTATTACAATCGTCAAGAACTATAACTGCCAGTTTGAGTTCAATAAAAATATATTATTACTAGCTTAAAAGGCCCGGCGTCGCCCGGGTTTCTTATTTTGTAATTGGAAATTAACTTATGAAGGACTTTAGATTTATAAATTCTAGGTCCTTATATAGGTATTTATAATTTGAAGTAGAAAGAACGACTTATCACACTCGACCTATCCCCTAAGAAAATGTTTGAAATAGCTTTTATGGCTATATGTAGAATTTTGCATCCCATCGCTTGTACAGTACACAGTAAGCCCGGGAGGGGTTCTAATAAGAAGAAACCGAAATTCCGGTAACATAAAATTGTATTATCGTGGCTGAAAATTTTGTTTCTCACTGTCATGTTACCATAAAACCGTTTTCGGAATGAAATTAAACAGAAATACAATATCACTTTCATACATCTCTTCCCAAAACATATTACCTTACCTCGTATTGTTTTCTCTATTTCCAGGCTAGAGGAAGTTATGTGACTGCATTATTTTCGTGGATATTGATAGTTCTCTCATTTGTTTCTCTCATTTGTCAAATTTATTCTACTTTCATTTTTTTTCCAAGGCCCGCTGGTAACAATATGTTTTAATGTCAAATGTGATTCGGATTCGATAATTCTGTGTAAGAAGGGATTAAGTATTCTCAAAAACATTTGATTTTTGGCATTTAGAATCTGAATTTTTCAAAATCCTTTCTTAGTGAGCACCTACATTATGAAACGAAGGTACTGTCAAAATTCCAAGTCTCTACCTGTTATAGTTTAGGCTGTACGTTGATTCCTGTCAGTCAGTCAGTCAGTCAGTCAGTCAGTCAGTCATTCATTCATTCAGTCAGTCAGGACAAAGCCTTTTATATTATATAGAGATATATAAGTAATTAGCATTACCATTTTTGATTCTCGTTCCTAGTAATCACTTTGATTCCACTCTGTCCATATTGTACAAATCAATTTCAACTGGTGAAACTTATATAAAAAAAATCCCTTTAGGCAGGCCTACAGGCGGAGGTAGATTTCGAAGTGCTTTTGGTTTAATTTATTGTCGCTGCATAGCACTCTTCTTCTTTAGCCTTGGCATGGTAAACCTGCAGTAATATGAACTGAATTCGGTAAAGAGGAAGAGCCTACAATCATTTGTTTTGACAACAAGAATAGGATATAATATTCTGGGAGGCCGTGCGCAAGATCAGCAATGATTAAAATTAGCAAAGCCGCTAAACAAGACAAAATTATGATATTATAATAATTCTTTTAAGTGTTATTATTTTCAAACATTAAAATCTCGCGTAATATGAGAAACTATTTATTGATTTGTAGAGTACTCATCAAGAGCTTTTCAACGATACCCCACAAGACGTGGTTTTAAAAGTTTCGAATTTTCATCCCCCACCCCCACCTCCACCCCCACCCTCACTCGAACCCCCGAATCGTTGGTGTCACTGTGAATTCCATAGGGAGTACTCTAATTTATTCAAACAAAGTTCCCCTCTATACTTCATAGGGGCCGAGATATACATTTTTAAAAATTTCAACCCCCTCCCCCGACCACCCCCTTGGGCCAATTTTGCCCATTAACGAACTTGTCCGAACTATTGGGCCTAGAAATAACATAATAAAATTTGGTTCAGATATCTTCAAAATTACGGCCGCTATCGTGTAAAGATATATATATATAAATATCACAAAATTTTTTTTTTGAACAGGCGGTGGTTTCGTACTTAGGGGAGCATGAAACGTAAAGATATGAAAGAATTTTTCGAAAATCATAAAGTGGTATCCATTGCAATAGGTAGATTTTTCTTCGAAAATCTACCTAAAAATTCATCAATATTATATATAGAATTCACTGTCAGTACATTACGTATTTGTTTTTTAAACTTATTAAAGGGCAACTGTTTTAATGATAAAGGAAGAAAATTATAAAATCTAGTTGACATGTAATAAAAAGTTTTCTGAGTCTTACTATAACTACACCTAAGAGACCCTAAATCATTCCTATTTCTTGTCTGGTAGTTATATGTAGATCCCACTTCTTCATACAAATGAATGTTTTCCTTAATATATAATAAGTAGGGCAAGGCATTTTATGACCTAAAAATAGTGAAAAAATGACCCAAAATCTTAAAATAATGACCAATAAATTTACCATTATTACTTATAATTAGTTTTTTCTTAAGTAATGAATTTCTAAATACAGTTTATGATGCTGCTTTATATATGAATTTACAATATAAAACACACTTATTTTGTTACTAAAGAAATCAGTAAATTTATACTACAGTACTTGGACACCCTTAGCGAAAAATAAATTATTTCTGAACTGGCATGCCCATCAAATTGCCCCTAGCAAATATGTGCCATTTAAAAAGAAAGAAAAAATATTTAAGTTTTTGCTAAAATGCCAAAAATGATATAAAATGCTGAAAATGACCTAAAAATTGCCAAAAAATGACCTATCTCTTGAAAAATGACGAAATATGCAAAATAAAGCAAAATAATGCAAAAACAAATTGCCCTTATTTAATTAATTATTTAATGATATACATTTATATACATTGGAGCTATCTTTTAACCTTCATATAAAAAAGATGCAAAATCATCAAATGCCTTGCCCTAATAATAAGCATTGAAAAATGAAAAGTGCCCTGACTGTCATAATTCCTAACCTAACAAAGTTTGATCTACAATGTCCTCTAGCAGGAAGTCCACACATTAACCTTATACATGTTTTTTGTAATTTTAATAATTTGAAAACTGTTGTCTGATTGCCCCAGAGCAAAGTACCGTAACTCAAGTGACTATAAATTTGTGCATAGTAAACTGTCTTTAAAACTTCTAATCTCAGACTTTGTCTTAATCTACATATTAGAAATATCCCTTTCGACACTCTAGAGCACACTTTTGATATATGATCCTTCCAATTCATATTTTTATCAATGAGAAAACCCCAAAAATTTAGTGAATTATTTATATCATCTGTGGCGTTAGTGCTGTATGTAAGAACTGATTCTTGTATTTTACCAGTATTAATACACAGTAAGAGGGAAGATGTCAGTAATTTATGAACAATCAATTTAGGACCCCCACAGAAACTAATTTCTTAATTAGTGTTTGTCTGTAAGCGCCACGGAGTTACTTTGGAAAAATATTTTTTTTCTTAAATTTCAAAATTACATGAACACGTAGATAATATATACGGTCCTGAAACCCCGAAATAGCAGGAGCTTGTGCTGGGGGGGGGGGGGGGGAGTTCCATTACATGTTTTGCATTATTTAAATATAATATTAACCTAAAATTACCTCAAAAACTAAATAGACAAAATATTGTGAAATACTAGGCGAAAAGAAAAAAGCTGAGAGTAAAGGTATTACTCAATTGATATAAAAATAAATTATATTTGTAGTAGGTACCAAAAGACACGCCTATTTTAAAAGGGATGAAAAACTAAATTATATGAGTTTTTATTTTAAATTTAAAGACTCCATAACTACATTTGGCTAAAACTGGATGTAATGTGATTTTAGAATCAGACGAGGACCGAAACTAGAGCTATGTGATAAACCAGCAGAAGTGATACATTTGGGTTTCTACTAATGTACTAATTTTATTTCGTCTAGTGCGGTGTTCATGTGGAACAGACCTTAAGTTTTTAATTCTGGTACGTTTTATGACGTTTTCTATTATTTGCGACCTAAGTGGACCTAAATTCCTCAATGCATAGTGGAATTCCACTACTGTTGGGCACCCTGCGAGGCTAGCTTTCACTCCCGCCATTTAGTTCACGAATCTTACGTCAGTATCTCACTAGCAGTGACAACTCTAAACATGTCAGCGTTTCCGAAGTCAACGAAATTTCTCTAGATTTAAAGCGATCATTCCCTATTCAAAGAATCGTATTGAGAATCTACAGTCACATATATATCAAATGTTTTCAAAGTAATTAATAATGATAAAAAATTAAATAAGGAGACAAAAGTTTATAACCATTTGGTTATGTATAAGTAGTGAAAAACAACACCAAATTCGGGCCTAATTTTGGATGTTATTGCTTATTATTATTATTGGAATAATAACAAATCAAGAAGTTTAGAAAGAAATGCGTCAAAAGAATGTAAAGAAATGGGTATAAGTGCACTTGAACTAAGTTTTCGATTTTCATGAAAACCAATTTTTTTATCGATGTGAAAAACCACTCTAATCGTTCAGGAATTTTCACAGAATTTTTTGACACGTCACACACCTTTGTACTTGCCACGAAGGCTTCAAAAAACAGTAATTAAAGTCGTGATTTTCCCCATATAAAATCATAGTATTCTCTACCACGGCTATTTGATGATTAAACCCACATCTGACTTTCGAGCAGTACCAACCTGACAGCTAGTATCACACTGCATTTACACAAGTTAGAATGGAAGCTTTCGTTTCGTATAATTTCCGGTCGGGAAAACAATAGGAACTTCCTCAATGACAAGTTATATTAAAATAAGAGCGCTGGGGTTACGCAAATTCGAACGGAACCTTAATTTTATGTAATACATGGAGAGAAACCATGTTCGAGTATTTTATGTAATAACTCATATTTCCTTCGTGTTTTAATGAAGTAGAATAAGGAAACTTTTTCAAATATTAATTCGTGATCAATTAACATTAAAGTGTCCCCCCGCCTTGTGTTAGTCGGTAGCACGCTTGCCTTCCACCCGGCGGCCCGGGTTCGATTCAGCAGTGAAAAATCTCTTTCCCGGGTTCGTGACTGGGTGCTTGTGTTGTACTTAGGTTTAAATGTGAGGTAGGGGACTGGCGCACCCCGGAAATAAATTCGCCGCAGATATCCCCTTAAAGGATCTCCAGGAGACGTTTGCGCGATCCGGTAGGGCTACTACTACCACTATTAAACTAAGACAAATTCGAATTGAAGCTTGATATTAGAAAAAGCATTGTTTAATTGCTGTTTTGCTTCATGTTTCAGAGAAACATTTTAAATATTACTCAATTTCTTTCTTCACATTGTTGTTGTTATTATTATTATTATTATTATTATTGTTGTTGTTTTCTAAAATACTTGTCTTCAACATTGTCCTTTCATAAAAAAATAATAATCGTAATTTGGTATGAAACATTCTTCCATCCATTCATTTATCCATCCGTTCATCCATTAATTCATCCGTACATTCATTCATCCATTCAACCATAAATAAATATTTAAATTCATCCATCCATCCAGTTACTAGTTAATAAATTATTTCCACCATCCATTCATAGATTGATGGATGGATGAATCTATGGGTGTATTGTTGAATTATTTAATGAAAAGGATGAGTGGGTGGATAAATGGATGCATGGATTTATTAATGGATAGCTGAATGTTTGGATCGATGGGTGGATGAAATAGTTAAATGAATTATTTATATAATAAATTAATTAATGGACGGATGAATGTTTGGTTATAGGGGTGGTTGGCTTGATTGATAGATGAATGGCTGGTTGGATGGTTCATTCATCCATCAAATCCGTATGTTAATTAAATTTTGCATTAATCTATTCATCCATCCATTGATTAGTTCATTGATTAACCAATCCACCCATCCATTAATTGATCAATTAATTCATCCGTGAATCCACCCATCCATTCATCCTTTCGTCCATCCATCAATATATTTACTAAATAATTAATAACAGTCCATCCATTCATCCCCTAATTAATCCAACAAACCTACCACCCATCCATCCATCAATTCAGACATCAATAAATCTATCCATCCATCGAATTATCCATTCATCCATAAATTATTTTTCCAACCATCCAATTATTAACAATGAGATAATTAATTTTCATTTTTAACTAAAATTATTAATCCATCCATTCTCTATTAATTCATCCACCCAACCATTCATCCACCCATCTGTTCAATCATCCATACATCCATCCAGTCATTCGTCCCTTAATTAATTCATGTATTCCACCATTTAATTATCCATACATTCATTCATTCATTCATCCACCCATCTATCCACTCATGCATCCATCAATAAATTCATTCATTCATCGATCCAACCAACCATTAATCAATCCATTCATTCATTAATTTATTTATTAATTAGCCCACCTACCCATTCATCCATCCATTATTAATTCATTCATCCATAAATATATCCATTCATTCATCCGAAATTATTAATTTCACCCACCTAACCCACCATCCATCAAATGCTTTATGGATATATAAATAAATGGATGGACGGTTGAATTAATATACTAATTGGATGGATAAATGTATGCATTAATTGATTCATCAATGGATGGGAGGATGAATTAATTAATTATGTACCTAATTCATTAATTGATAGATGAAGGGTGGATTGCTTGGTGAATGAATTAGTTAAATAATGGATCGATGAATGACTTCTGTAATAAGTGGATGGATCAATTAATAATTAATAATTAATAATTAATGGATGGTTGGTTGGATTGATTGATGGACGAATGGATGGTAGGATGAATGAAAAATGAATGGATGTATAAATGGATGGATTGATACATGGCTGAATGAATTATTCGGTGGGCAGATAATAGTTTTCATTAATTTCATAATTATTAAACGTACAAATAATATAACAGTAAAAATCTGGTTTGACATGTAATACATGTTTTCTATATTAGTCGATCGTCCTGAACGCGAATTTCCAATAAATACATTCCGATTTAAAATTAATGTTAAGCAATTTTCTGAGTAATAATATTAACAATATAAGAAATATAAATTACATGGCAATAAAAATGTTATTGTAGATGATATACATGTTTTTGCATGTATTTCACCACTTCTGAACGCGTATATGACAATAATAATAATAATAAGTTCCTTCCGCACTTCGAGAAAATACTGATTTTCCATTAATATCACACACTTTTCGCAGAGAAAGTAGGAAGTATTTAAATAAAAATTCATTACATAGAATAATTTTTTTCCCGACCTAAGTTATATGTCTTATCTATAATTTGACCATTATGAACACGAATATAATATTATAATAATAACCAGTTCCTTCCGCACTTCTTGAAAATACCGATTTTCCATTAGTGTCACACAGTTTACCCACAGTTTCGAAACAAAAATTCATTACATGGAAGGAAAATTTTTTCCCGACCTAAGTTATATGTCTTATCTATAATTTGAACATTATGAACACGAATATAATTATAATAATAACCAGTTCCTTCCGCACTTCTTGAAAATAACGATTTTCCAATAGTGTCACACAGTTTACGTAAACAAAGTAGGAAAGTTTCACACAAAAATTCATTACATGGAGGAAATTTTTTTTTCCGACTTGTATTAAATGAGTTATTTATAATTAGACCCTTCTGACCACGAAAATCACAATAATAATAAGCAGTTTCTTCCGCACATCGAGAAAATACCGATTTTCCATTCGTGTCACACATTTCTCGCAGGAAAAGAGGGAACTATTCAAAGAAAAATTCATTCTGTGTAGGATAAATTTTTTTCCAACTTCAAATACGTGTTTTATCTATAATTCATCCCTTCTGAACACGAATATAACAATAATAATAAGCAGTTTCTTCCGCACTTCGAGAAAATGCCGATTTCCCAATAGTGTCACACATTTCTCGCAGGAAAAGAGGGAACTATTCAAAGAAAAATTCATTCTGTGTAGGGTAAATTTTTTTCCAACTTGAAAAACGTGTGTTATCTATAATACGACCCTTCTGAACACGAATATAACAATAATAATAAGCAGTTTCTTCCGCACTTCGAGAGAATTCCGATTTTCCGTTCGTGTCACACAGTTTACGCGTAAACTGTGTGTCACGAATGGAAATTCGGAATTTTCTCCTAGTGCGTATGGAACTGGTTATTATTTTTGTTCTATTCGTGTTCAGAAGGGTTGAGTTATAGATAACACATGTAAATCAAGTGGGGAAAAAATTTTGCCTGCATGTAATTAATTTTTGTTTGAATCATTCCTACGTTTCTTGCGTAAAATGTGTGACGGTAATGGATAATCGGTATTTTCTGGAAGGGCGGAAGGAACTGGTTAGTATTATTGTTATATTCGTGTTCTGAAGGGTCGTATTATAGATAACACACGTATTTCAAGTTAGAAAAAAATGTATCCTACACAGAAAGAATTTTTCTTTGAATAGTTCCCTCTTTTCCTGCGAGAAATGTGTGACACTATTGGAAAATCGGCATTTTCTCGTAGTGCGGAAGAAACTGCTTATTATTATTGTTATATTCGTGTTCAGAAGGGTCGTATTATAGATAACACACGTATTTCAAGTTAGAAAAAAGTGTATCCTACACAGAAAGAATTTTTCTTTGAATAGTTCCCTCTTTTCCTGCGAGAAATGTGTGACACTATTGGAAAATCGGCATTTTCTCGTAGTGCGGAAGAAACTGCTTATTATTATTGTTATATTCGTGTTCAGAAGGGACGAATTATTGATAAAACACGTACTTCAAGTTGGAAAAAAATTTATCCTACACAGAATGAATTTTTCTTTGAATAGTTCCCTCTTTTCCTGCGAGAAATGTGTGACACTATTGGAAAATCGGCATTTTCTCGTAGTGCGGAAGAAACTGCTTATTATTATTGTTATATTCGTGTTCAGAAGGGTCGTATTATAGATAACACACGTATTTCAAGTTAGAAAAAAATGTATCCTACACAGAAAGAATTTTTCTTTGAATAGTTCCCTCTTTTCCTGCGAGAAATGTGTGACACTATTGGAAAATCGGCATTTTCTCGTAGTGCGGAAGAAACTGCTTATTATTATTGTTATATTCGTGTTCAGAAGGGACGAATTATTGATAAAACACGTACTTCAAGTTGGAAAAAAATTTATCCTACACAGAATGAATTTTTCTTTGAATAGTTCCCTCTTTTCCTGCGAGAAATGTGTGACACTATTGGAAAATCGGCATTTTCTCGTAGTGCGGAAGAAACTGCTTATTATTATTGTTATATTCGTGTTCAGAAGGGACGAATTATATATAAAACACGTATTTCAAGTTGGAAAAAAATTTATACTACACAGAATGAATTTTTCTTTGAATAGTTCCCTCTTTTCCTGCGAGAAATGTGTGACACTATTGGAAAATCGGCATTTTCTCGTAGTGCGGAAGAAACTGCTTATTATTATTGTTATATTCCTGTTCAGAAGGGACGAATTATAGATAAAACACGTATTTCAAGTTGGAAAAAAATTTATCCTACACAGATTGAATTTTTCTTTGAATAGTTCCCTCTTTTCCTGCGAGAAATGTTTGACACTATTGGAAAATCGGCATTTTCTCGAAGTGCGGAAGAAACTGCTTATTATTATTGTTATATTCGTGTTCAGAAGGGTCGAATTATAAATATCACATGTAACTCAAATCGGAAAAAAAATTTTCTCCATATAATAAATATTTATTGATATCGTCCCCGCTTTTTCTGTGAGTAGAACACTGCACACATCACTAGCGTCTGACTGTAACGGTTTTTTTTGTTCGTCAGCACCACAAATATTATTATTAGCTTTCGGGATTTTAGGTTGGTAAAATGCAATTTTAGGTGCCTAAAGTAAGCTCTATATAATTATGAAATAGGATTTAAAAATTGCAAAAATGATCTATTAAAAATCGTGAATTCTATTGAAGTTGGTATTTTTCTTAAACATCCAATTATAATACATTATTATACGAGTATATTTAAGAAGGACCACCGGCGTGGTCTCGTGGTTAGCGTCGCTGTCTACAGATCCGTCGGCCCGGGTTCGATCCACGGTACCTCCTCGGATTTTTCTGGAACGGGGTGCACTCAGCCTCGTGACTCAAATTGAGCAGAGAGGAGTAGCGGCTCCGGTCATGGATACCACCATTAACGGCCGTGGGTGTCGGCATGCAGACCACATGCCTCTAATCCTGCCATCTGCCTATGGTAGATGACGCAGCGGACGAGTTCTAGACCTTGTCCCTTCAGGGATGTTAGCGCCACGGATTAGTTATATTTAAAAAGGCAAAATTCAACAAGTAATAGGCCTATAAACAATATTCATTTCTTCCATATCTTGTCCACAATTGGCTACACCCTTGGGTAGAGAGGAGCTTTTCATGTGCAAATCGTTATTTTCAGACAACAGACAATCGTTCTTATTTGAGAATCTCCACCAAGTGTTCATAGTTATTTTTAATACAGGTTTATTGTAAACATCGCAGTTTGCTTGTAGTAATAGATAATTAATTTTTTCTTTCTTTTTTAAATAGCACATATTTCCTAGGGGCAATTTTATTGTCATGCCAGTTCAGAAAGAATTTCTTTTTCGCTAAGGGTGTCCAAGTAGTACTTACTTCTTTAGTAACAAAATATGTGTGTTTAATCCAGTTCTGAATAATCCAGCAGAATAAAATCATATCAATTAAAATGTGCATCTACAGCCATAGGAAAGTCGCTCATTTATGACAACATCTTCTGTAGTGTTCCTACAAATGTAGAAACTCTGCCTTACTGACTGCACCACCCAGGAAATATATTTTCGTTTCGTGTGCGTCTACAGCCATGGGACTGTCGCTCATTTATTATGTGTACACCTTCTGAACTGTTCCTGACAATTTTGAAACTCTGCTGTACTGACTGCTCCACCCAGGAAATATATTTTACTTCCGTGTGCATCTGCTCATTGGTAATCTCAACTTTAACGTAAGTTATGATACGGTTGTGGATTGTGAATTTAACACATTCGAATTTGATGTAAAATCGCAATTTTCTCCTTAAAGGTCTCAAAATAATTAGGCCTTAGTGTATACGATGTTAAATTGCAGCCTGCATACTTATTTGTCCGGAGATATTATTCATAGCGTTGATATTAATGCGGGAGGTGGAGAAAAGGCATTCAGGTGTGGTGTGTGTAAGAGGTCCTTTACCGGATTTATTGCTTTTGTTTTGATTTGTCATTACGCTCGTATGAGTTTCACGGCATTCAGGTCTAGTCAGTGGCGGACGCAGAATTTTTTTTCGGGTGGGGAATACTACAAAAAATTAATCAACTTACATATACAATTAGTTTATAAAACTGGCCACTTAGAGTATATATATATAGCCTTTTTTTCAAATTTCGGGGGGTTTGTAACCCTCCTATCCCCCCCCTGCGTCCGCCACTGGGTCTAGTGACTGTTAATATACACATAAGTAAGGTAAATGTAATACGGCATTAATATATGTGTCCAAAAATAAAATACGTAGTTATAAAAATGTTGGAAATACAATTTCACTCATACTGAAGAGTGATCATTTTAGTATCCTGTATGTAACGAAGAGAATCCGATAGCAAACATGACATTTACTAGTACATGCACTAAATTCAACTCAACACAAGTAGTTTCAGGGATTTATTTGGAATGTTGGCAACGCTCGTATCAACGGGGCCGTTACAGAATGGATCATGGCTGACAAAATGTATTTTACGGCAAAATTCATGCAGTTATTTCTCTTTATTTTCATTTACGAAGCATTTATAAAGACATGTTGCATGTGAAAAAATTCTGTGAAAAATCCTGAACGATTTGAGTGGTTTTTCAGATCCATAAAAAATTTGGTTTTCATATAAATCGTAAACTTAGTTGAAGTGCACTTATACCAAGAAATGTTGTGGGGTTGTCAAGGATTTTAATTTTTGTGGCTGGCAACACTATGTGCATAGAACTATAGGTGGGTGGGGCAGCCACTGGAGTTATATGGAATTATTCATTTAATCCTTAATAAGCGGCCAATCTGTGGTGAATAGTATTTAATCCTCCAGAATGGAGCACATACTAAAGTCGGAGTTCGTTAAGATTGAAATTAAGGAAGACATTTCACAAACACAACCAGAGAGTGAACCTATATTCGTCACATGTGACACAATACAGAGTCTGCAAATCAAACATGAGAATATAGACCACAACGATTCTACATCTTTCATTACATTCAGTGAACCTTTGCCCAATTCGCTTGACACAATACAGACGCGGGAAATCAAACGTGAGAATACAGACGACGATTCTACAGCTTGCATCACGTTTCACAGTTTAGAACAGATTTCAGGACTTTCGCAAGGAAATAACGAAGTGGATCAGCCAATGCGATTAGATACACCTGCTCCATGTACAAGCACATCCTCTGCTGAAACTCATACTCCAGACAAGGAATTGTACCAGAAAGAGCACCTGAAATCACCAGAGATCACTCATGATGCAGAAAAGCCATTCTCATGTGAACTATGCACTAAGAATTTTTTCAAGAGACAGTCACTCAAAATACATGTCCTCACTCATACTGGTCAAAAACCATTCGCCTGTGACATTTGTACCAAGAAATTTACCGAAATGAGGCAACTCAAAAAACACACGCTTACTCACACTGGGCAAAAACCATTCTCTTGTGATATCTGTAGAAATACATTTTCACAAAGAGTGAATCTAAAGAGACATATTATGCAGACTCACACTGGGCACAAACCGTTCTCGTGTGATTTATGTACCAAGGAATTTTCCCGAAAGAATCATCTCCAAATACATTTGCTTACTCACACTGGACACAAACCATTCTCCTGTGAAATATGCACCAAGAAATTTTCCCGCAAACATCATTTCACAAAACATATGTTCATTCACAATGGAAAAGAACAATTCTGCTGTGATATATGTTCTGAGAAATGTTCCGGAGAAAGGCATCTCAAAAAACATATGCTAACTCACACTGGACAAAAACTATTCTCGTGTGATGTCTGCACAAAAGCATTTTCACAAAGTGCAAATCTCAAGAGACATGTGCAGACTCACACTGGACACAAACCATTCTCGTGTGTTGTATGTGCCAAGAAATTTTCCCAAAAACAGCATCTCGAAACACATTTCCTAACTCACACGGGGGACAAACCTTTCTCGTGTGATGTGTGTTCAATGAAATTTGCCCAAACAGCACATCTCAAAACACATCTGCTCTCTCACACTGGGCAAAAATTATTCTCATGTGAAGTCTGTACAAAGACATTTCCACGAAGAGAGAATCTCAAGAGACATTTGCTAACTCACACTGGACACAAACCATTCTCGTGTGATGTATGTGCCAAGAAATTTTCAGAAAGAGGGCATCTAAAATCACATATGCTCATTCACACTGGACAGAAACCTTTCTCGTGTGATGTCTGTTCAATGAAATTTTCCCAAAGAGGACATCTGAAAACACATCTGCGATCTCACACTGGGCAAAAACCTTTCTCCTGTAGTGTTTGTATAAAACAATTTACCACCAAATGTAACCTGAAAAAACACATGTCCAGTCATGAGAGGAACAATAGCTCAGTATAGCTCAATTTTTTTGTAATGGAACAAATGAGCACAGCCTTGGTTTTTCCATCATGCTATATTACAGCTGAATGCACACACTCGCAAAGTGACCACACAATTGCGCACTTTCTACTTTATATATATTTAAGAGAAGCAAAGAAATCTTGATATAACAAAGTGTTGTTAATATTTTTCTAATGATAACAGAACCTTTGTCACTTTCTATCAACAAGTTTATTTAACACTGATTTTTTCTGCGCTCCGTTATTTTGTGGTTTCTGCTGTCAATTATACACTTTTGTAATTAGTGACTTGTTATCCCGTCTGTAAAAAGTTGTAACCTTTTGGTCTCTTATTTTTGGCAGTCACTCCTTATTTTTACTTCAGTTATTTATTACTAGCAGGTGCCTGCGGCTTCGCCAGTGATTATTTACTCAACTGTTAGATATTTTGTTTAAATTACATCAACAGAAAAATAAATAAATCATTACATTTATTAACACTGAGATTGTTTCTTACGTAAATGTTCCATCCTATTTTGTCTCCTTTTATATCCTTAGGACCTATAATAAACATCCATATTTCTTAACTACTGCTCGGAGCTCAAGAGAAGGCGAACGGAAGGAATTTGCTGCGTAATGCCTAAGTCTCAGCATGTTTAGCGATTGCATCTTAATACTACCTGTCCTGAAAATATTAGTCGCGTTTCTAGTTCAACGGTTTAATGTTTAAGAATTTTATTTTTAACCGTTAGGCCTACAATTATTAAGTTGTAAGTTACCGGTTATTCTCAAATCCTATAACTACTTCAATTTGGTTTTCTTACGTTACTTTATTCGGGAATTCGACAGTTTAAGAATAACTTAATCTGCAAAAAATAATTATTGTAATAGTATAATATGTAATATGTAATTTTAAAAAGTTTACAATGTTGTACCTTATTACACGAGTAACGAATACAGGGGTGCCCACCCCCCAAAGTCATGTCTCCCCCCCCCCCAAACTTCATTGCTCACCCCCCAAACTTCATTGCTCACCCTCAAACTTCATTGCTCACCCCAACCCAATTGGCTGTCGACAAGGGCGCCCATATGATACTGTCTGAGGGGGGGGGGGAATTTTTTTAAATTAATTTATTTTTTGTCACTTTAACTTCTTGGGCCACTTTGTAACATGATATTAATAATATAATAAGTGCAACAATGACGTAGCCAGAAAATAATTGTGGGGAGGGTCGGAGGTGCCGGGAGAGTTTGGAATACCCCCTAAAAAGGGGGTCGGGGGTCCATCCCCAGAAAATTTTTAAATATTGAATTAATGAAAATCACATTTTACGCTATTTTAGCAATAAAAAACTAGTTAGGAAATATGTTTGCCATACTCTAAGACATATATGGGCAACGCCCGGCCCGCGGGCCGGATGTGGCCCGCCCCGACTTTTGATCCGGCCCGCGAAACATTTTAAAATCGCGCTCGAAAAAGTTAATATTTTCGGTTCTCGCCAACAAGAGAGTGAGAGGGGGGAAACAAAAGCTAGAACTACGAGGGTGTTCCTTCCGGTCAGCGCTAGAAAAATGCTGCAATAGGCCTAAATCAAAGTATAGAACCAGACTTACAGACAATCTGCGCTTGTGTATTAGTGGGATTGATGCCAACATTGATTGTCTTGTTTCTCAAATTTAAGCTCAAGCTTCTCATTAATTTCTGCTGATTGTAAGAAAATACCTAATCAGTTCGATATTGTTCTCAGTTATGTAACTTTAACATTATACTTTATAAATACAAAAAACCGTATCATGATTATTTTTTCACAACTACTTATTATCTACGGCCCGCGACTTCATAAATATCGTAAAGTTTAGCCCGCATCTTTCCAAAGGTTGCCCATACCTGCTCTAAGACATGCCAATGTAAACAAGAAAATGTTACCCAAATCGGGTGTCCACCCCCGGGAAATTTGTAAATGTTGAACTAATGAAAATCACATTTTACGCTATTTTAGCACTGAAAAACTAGATAGCAAATTTGTTTACTATACTCTAAGACATGGCAACTTAAACAAGAAATTGTTACCTAAGTTATAATACTTATTACTATTTATAAGAAAAGTTGAATAACACATGGAACAGTGGACATAATAGGCCTACTCATTATGTTATGAAAAGAAAATAACCCTATATCATATTTGACACACCAACAAATCTTGTTTAATTAAATATTTTTTTTAATACAGGTTTTTAGGTTTTGACTTTTGGGGGGTCCAAACCCCCTGAACCCCCCTTTCCTAATCCACTGTGGATTCTGCTTCCATGTTGTCGATTTGGTAAAACTTCTGCAATTCAAATAATTGTCTTAAAAGAAAAACATCTGACTATAATAATTATTAATATACATTTTTTCCTTCGCCCCCCCCCCCCGCCCCCGGGTATGGGCGCCCATGGCTGTCGAAATTCTTCATCTTTATAAAGAATTAGAAGAGACCTTTTGAAGTTCTAGAACTTGGCTGTTTTTATTTTTAACATATAAAACTCTAATTTTGCAACAATTTTCACCCCCAGAAAATTCATAATTGATAATATTTTGCCCCCCCCCAGAAATTTCAAACGCAGTCTGCGTCTTAACCCCCCCCCCTTCTAATAGTTTCCCGGGCCTCGCTATGTATTGTTTTTCCTTTTTTCCTCTGTGGTTCCATTGTTATATACTGTAAACGAAATTGACTACGGCCTACTAATAATTATTACCATTAACTTAGTTACGTTGATGAATAAAACACAATCTTTATAAACACTGAAATGAAAATGCGCAACACACGACCGTGCAAGAAGTACAAGGCTTTGTGAATGATTAGTACACTTCAATGCATGGCCCGCACGTGCAACGGGGAATCACAGCGACAATATTCCCCTCTCTTCATACCCCGCTCGTCTTCTGTTGAGCTCCGTACAGTAATGTATTATACATGCTTGGGTGCTTCCAATGCTACAGGACTGTTGCTGGCAATTATGAGATTTATAGATAGTACCTGGATATGGTATCTAAATTTTTAGTTGTAATTTTCCACCTGGATATGGTATCTAAATTGTTAGTTGTAATTTTCCACCTGGATATGGTATCTGAATTTTTAGTTGTAATTTTCCACCTGGATATGGTATCTAAATTTTTAGTTGTAATTTTTACCTGGATATAGTATCTAAACTTTTAGTTGTAACTTTCCACCTGGAAATGGTATCTAAATTTTTAGTTGTAATTTTCCACCTGGATATGGTATCAAAACTTTTAGTTTTCCACCTGGATATGGTATCTAAATTTTTAGTTGTAATTTTCCACCTGGATATTGTATCTAAATTTTTAGTTGTAATTTTCCACCTGGATATTGTATCTAAACTTTTAGTTGTAATTTTCCACCTGGATATGGTATCTAAATTTTTTAGTTGTGATTTTCCACCTGGATATGGTATCTAAACTTTTAGTTGTAATTTTCCACCCAGATATGGTATCTAAACTTTTAGTAGTAATTTTCCACCCAGATATGGTATCTAAACTTTTAGTAGTAATTTTCCACCTGGACATGGTATCTAAATTTATAGTCTTAATTTTCCATGTCTATTATTATTTAGATTATTAATGTTTGAAATTTTCTATATGATGACAATGGCAACTTGTATCATTATCTATAGTAATTACTGTATTTTAGTTGACCCATTTTTCCATGTGATGATAATGATTTGGAGAAAATGTTATCAAAAGAAAAAGTCACCAGGAATAAATTGATTGCACAAACCACAAATGTATATGAGAATTTAATTTTGCCTCGTATAGAGCACAGTGTTGACTTGTGGGGACACTATTTTCTTCCAGGTGCTGAATTATTTTGGTTAAATATCTTGTATATTATTGAATTTAAACTTAGACTCTCTTTCCAGTTACAATCACATTCAATATTGACATTATTTTATAACTCAATTGTTTTAATATTAATAATGTTATTGCCTGGCCATGTTATGTTATGTTATGAGATCACTTGGTCGCCCTCCAAAAAGATGGACGGAAAATTTTTTGTAGACGTAACAGTTCTTACAGGACTACTACGTGTCAGGATGATGATGATGATAATGTTATTGCCTTTAATGTTTAGTACATTATTGCTTTTATTGTTGAAAAACAGAGTAACTCAATCACTTTGGTAGCTTACAACTTAAGAGTATATAAATATTTAAAATGTTCTATTAATTCTAGACAGTGCTTTAGTTGGAAAATATTTTTTGGGGGTACTCATCTTACTTCAAAATTTTCCATATCGCCTCATACTGAATGTAATCCTTCGGTTGACATTTTCTGCATGCAGTTTCTTCTGCTGACCTATTGCCTGCTTGTAGTCATGACCTGACGTATGGAGCAGGATCAAAAACGTCTAGTGGTGGTCCCACACATTTTATGAAAACAAGGTGGCTAGCCAACATGTGATCTAAGGAGAAAGTAACTGTAGAAATGCGCACGAAGGTGAAGATTAGAACGCATATCTGTGGCGAATTTAATAGTGCTTGTAATTTTTGGTATTGAATTAGACATTTAATAAGTATTTTAGGACAATCTCGTTCCTGTACTGCCAGTACGACGTACCGGAGCACATATTTTTCCCGGTATGGTAGAAGGAAAATAATTTTATACCGGTACAAAGTACCGGCCCAACTAAAGCACTGATTCTAGATTCTAAGCACTGTACAATTTCGTAAAGTCTCTATGTTCTATCTCAGTGAATTTATCCCACCTTTTCTATTATATTCTTGTTGCAACTGTTTTGACATATCCAATAACATGATTATGTTCAGATGGACTAATAAATCTAATCTATTCTATTCTATAAGCACATTAATTTGTTATAGAAAAAGAAAGAAACATGTAAAAACTCTTGTATGACTATTTCTATCCTAAACATACAAATCTTCCTATTCACTCCTTTATTATAGTAGGCCTACGTGGTCACCTTGCAAGTATGTGCTTTAAGTTGTAATATTTTCATGCAAGACGAGTAACATGATGTTTTTGGCAAAATTTCTTTATACAAACATCAAATGAGAGTGGTTTCGACCTTCGCAAGTCTGTTGAGAATTTCTCTTTCTAAAAATTTCTTGATACATGTATCTCACGAGGACAATTTGTGACCAGTGTAGAGGTGTACATATTCTGATTTTAGCTTGCCTGCCCCTTTGAAATTCTGCAACCAGTCACAGCTTTTAACTTGCTTGACTTGAAAGCAAGCCAGATTACAACGATGATAAGAAATACTGTCGCTATGAGTCACAAGCTCTTCATAACTTGGTGGGTTGCACAGGACCTAAGGAAACTGCAAGGCCTGGCGGAAAGAATATGAAACTGGGTATAGCAGTGCACTGGTAAGTCGTGCAGTTACGTAGTTGAGGAACTTCAGATGTATTTAGAGAATTTTACCCTGAAGGAAGCCGAGGAGAAACTAAAATGTGGACAGTTTGAATTAATTATCAATGAACAAAGGTACTAGTCCGGCATGGGAAAAATTTTCAAACATTTTCGAGAAAACATCATAAAATCATTAATAACAATAACAAAAATCCCTTTAGGCAAGCCTAAAAGCTGAGGTAGATTTCGAAGTGCTTTTGTTTTAATTTACTGTCGCTGCGTAGCACTCTTCTTCTTTAGCCTTGACATGACAAACCCGCAATAATAACTGCAAAAAAGAGGAAAGAGAACTTTTTCAAACATTCAAATCTCGCCTTATATGAGAACTATCAAGAAACTAGTTATTGATTTGTAGAGTACTCATCAAGAGCTTTTCAACGATACCCCACAAGACGTAGTTTCGAAAATTTCGAATTTCCATCCCCATACCCCACCCCCACTCATACTCCCAAAACCCTCGAATCGTTGGTGTCACTGCGAACTCCATAGGGAGTACTCTAATTTATTCAATCAAAGTTTCCCTCTATACTTCATAGGGGCCGAGATATAAATGTTTTAAAATTTCAACCCCCTCCCCCGACCACCCCCTTAGGCCAATTTTACTCATTAACGAACTTGTCTGAACTATTGGGCCTAGAAATAACATAATAAAATTTGATTCAAATATCTTGAAAATTACGGCCGCTAGCGTGTAAAGATATATATGCATATATAAATATAAATATCACAATTTTTTTAACAGGCGGTGGTTTCGTACTTAAGGAGGCATAAAACGTAACGATATGAACGAATTTTTTGAAAGTCATTAGGTAGATTTTTCTTTGAAATCTACCTAATAATAAAAATAATAATTGTGTTAAGACGCTAAAACGATTTTTAATACTTTATCCACCTTTTATTTATCTGCATGGTGAATTTCTTCTACCAGCATGTAGAAAAGCAAGAAAGTATTACCTACACTCAGCAACTACAGTTGTTTTGCTGATAGGAATGTCGCAAGCTTATTCTGACATATTCTGGGTTTGACCTGACCCATCAGGCATAAAGAAACCTGCCTGCTTCCTAGCTATGACGCTGGCAACTTGCTTGCCTGGCGTTCAAGCGGGTTTGGGCAAGCTAAAATCGAGATATGTACACCTCTGGACCAGTGTGAATAAGTCGATGTTTTCTGAGATCGCTTCTCTGGGAAAATTTACTATTGCAAACATCACAAGAGAATGGTTTTGGTCCAGTATGAGTGAATAGATGTAGTTTGAGATGCCCTTTTTGGGAAAATCTCTTTGTACAGATATCACAAGAGAAAGGTTTTTGCCCAGTATGATTGAACATATGGATCTTAAGATGCCCTCTTTGGGAAAATGTCTTATTACAGATATCACAGGAGAATGGTTTTTGTCCAGTATGATTGTGCATGTCTGTCTAGACTTGTTTTTTCTGAAAATTCTTTTTTACAGATATCACAGGAGAATGGTTTGTGTCCAGTATGGGTGAGCAAATGTCTTTTCAGATGTTGTTTTAGAACAAATTTCTTTTTACATATATCACACGAGAATGGTAGGTGTCCAGTATGAGTGAGGAGATGTCTCTTAAGACTTTGGCTTTGGGAAAATTCCCTGCTACATACATCACAGGAGAATGATTTCTGTCCACTGTGAATGAGTAGATGTTTTTTGAGAGTCTGACTATAGGGAAATTTCTTTGAGCAGATATCACAGGAGAATGCTTTGTGTCCAGTGTGAGTGACTAGATGTGTTGTTAGATTTTGTCTTCGCGAAAATTTCTTGGTACATATGTCACACGTGAAATGCTTGTTTCTATCAGAAGTTGTGCTTGTACTTGCAGCACTTGATTCTGATTGCATTAGCTGATCCTCTTCATTACTTCCTTGAGAAATTCTCGACGCTTCTTCAGACGTGTGAATGATGGTGCTTGCTATAGAATTGCTATGTTCTGTATTATCATGTTTGATTTGTTGTGCCTGTGTTGTGTCAAATGTATTGAGTACAGGTTCACACTTATGAAAATCGCTGAATTCTGTAGAATGGTTGTTATCTACACTCTCAAATTTGATTTTCTGCGACTGTAATGTGTCACAAGCAATTAATACCTCTTCTTTAATTTCGATCTCTGTATACTCCGACTTAATTGCAGGCTCCATCCTGCATTACATACACAATTCATTCACCATTGTATTCTCTTACTGAACTGAAATTAATATTTATATTCCTATATTCTCTTACTGGACTGAAATTAATATAATATATTCCTTACAATCATATGTGCACAGTATCTAATTATCTCACTGGGAGTGACGCAAGCTTATTTCATTCTTGAGAGGGTGGGAATCACAGATATATAGGTGAATATATATAATATAATGAAATAAGAATGATTATGTCGTTCACTATTATACTTTAATTAAATTATTTAAAATGATACTTTTAATATTAATGGTGACAAAAATTCAGTAATGAAGCAAAAACAAAATTAATGCTGATTCTATGTTTAAGGGGAGATGGTAGTTATCAGTGTCAAAAAAATCGATTTCTTTTTCTTAGGCTCATGTAATAGAACATAGTTTTGTGAACATTTTGATATATTATATATATATATATATATATATAAGTCTTATATGTTGCGTTATTATTAAGCCAAGCAGACCGATCTGGAACTTTCTAAAATGGATAAAATACCATACGGCACGTCATTTTCTTTTCGCTCTCCTGTAAAATTACATTTTTTGTACTTCAGGTACCATTTTCTGAAAAGCTATTCATGCTAAAATAATGAAACTTTCAGGAATTCATTATAGAAGGATGACAAATCTCCCTTAGCAGAATTATGGGAAAAGTCTTGAAAATACAGAAGTCTCAACTATTTTTATTTTAAAAAAAAGTACTTTTTTTTTAGTCATGAAGTTTTCATGCAGTAATATTGTACATATTAGACTGATTGTGCTAGGGTAAATAGTAGTACCTATTGTTAGTAAGTTCCCAAAGTTTCACAAAAATCTAAGTTACAGAAATTGAATAAAGTGTACCTAAGTCAAGGGAAGTAACTGCAAAAATAAATTATCACCTATGTGTTAAAAAATTCTTTCCTACCAAACAGTGAGTTCTAGAACAACCATTCTCTGCTTATTTTAAAGTACAGAGTGCACTTGTAAAGCATAAAAAAATTCAACTAAATCTGACTGTAAACACCTAAGTTATGGCTTCTTGAACATACGCTATATTTTCTATCATTTTGCTAGCGGTAACTACCATCTCCCCTTAAGTCTACTTAAAAAAAAAAAAAAATTGCCTCCATTTCACCTAAATAGACACGTGATATGACCGATATGAAAATACAGCTAAGTATAACATAAACGCATAGAAATTAGTAAGCATACTTATGGGTTAGTATATTGTCACAAGGAACTCTCAATGGAAAGAAATAAAAAGCTTTCATATTTAGTATTATATAAGTTCGCAAAACGAGGCTCCCCTTAAACAGTCCTAAAAACAGGCTAATTGGTCTTATACGCATTTTATTAATAATTAGCGTACTTGTGTCACTTTTTCACTATATGGACATCCTTTTTCAAAATGGCTGCCATACGTGGACTTCGCTCGTTGCGGGCTTCGACCCAAACCCACAACGATTCTCTCTGGATAAGCGGTTTTATAGACAACGTATCGGACATAGAGTCAGTGTATTTAGACTGCCGTAAATTACCATTAGCCAGAATAAACTAGAAATTTCTAAAGCAACCTCAAGACTACTTTCTGGGGGTAAAAGTAAAACATTTAGATATTTTGCAATTTTCCCGTTGGTTATAGCCTAGAACCTATTAGTTTGCCACGTTTCGAGTTTATAGCTCATGTGAATATGGGTAAACATTAATGTCGGTAAGTGGGAGAAAACCTTTAAAAAACTGATAAATAAAATATTTTGACTTTTTGGGAATTTTTCCATGGCTACAGACTTTTGAAATTTCCTACCTCATCTTTAATTCGATAAACATTAATGTCAGCGAGTGAGCCACGTGGATTTTATAATAAGCGATTAGTTTAACTCAAATTATTGTATTTCCCGCTTGCATTTCATAGCTCAAGGATATCACTGCCAAGGAGATGATATGCAACTGAACAACGCGGATATAGCTAAGGACAATTTCTGTGAGGTGGTGTAATTGAAGATGTCAGCAATGTCAATGTTAAAATCAGAATTTCCTGATATTGAAATTAAGGAAGAGAATTCTATTGACTTCTCATTAGAGTTTACAGATCAGACAGTTGACGAAATCAAATCTGAGTGTGAATCGATTGCTTTAGATTCAATTCCAACAGACAAAATAAAAAGCGAGCCTCTTGCATTAGATTTCGATGGAACTTCAGAATCGGGAATTGGCCCTATACCTAAGAGTAGTCGGTCAGAAGACAAGCTGCTTTTGCTTGCTGAACACAATTATTTCTCGTACGAATTGAGCAAAGAAGTTTCTAGGGTACCGGATGGTGGAGAGACATCTCATTCATGTAATGTGTGTGGTGCAGTATTTTCTCAGGAAAGAGACTTAAACATCCATCAGGCTGTGCATACTGGAAAGAAACAATACACATGTGACATCTGTGGAAGGGGATTTTCTCGCAGATATAATCTAAAGCAGCATCATGTTGTTCATACACGCGAGAAATCATATATGTGTGACATCTGTGACAAATCTTTTTCTAGAAAATCTGACAGAAATCAGCATCAAAGCGTTCACACCGGAGAAAAATACTCTTGTGATATCTGTGGAAAGAGCTTTTGTCGTAAACAACTTCTAAAAGATCATGTTGTTGCTCACACTGCAGGGAAACCTTTTTCATGTAGCATCTGTCGCAAGAAGTTTTATAACAAAAATCACTTAAAGAGGCATGAGGTTATTCACGACGAAGATAAATATTATCCATGTAAAATCTGTGGCAAGGTTTTTTCCGACCCAAGTAACCTAAAGAGCCATAACAACGTCCATACTGGAGAGAAATCTTATTCGTGTAATATCTGTTTTAAAGATTTTTATCACAAAAATCACTTAAAAAGGCACCAGGCTATTCATGCAGGAAACAAATATTACTCATGTAAAATCTGTGGCAGAGAGTTCTCTGACCCAAGTAACCGAAGGAACCATATGGTTGTTCACTCTGGAGAGAAGTCTTATTCATGTAAAGAATGTGGAAAGAGATTTCCTCGTAAAGGCAGCTTGAAGATCCATCAGTTTGTTCATACTGGACAGAAATCTTATTCATGCAATGTCTGTGGAAAGGAATTTTCTTACAAAAGTAACCTAAAGAGCCATCAGGTTATTCATACTAGAGAAGTATCTTTACCGTGTAATGTTTGTGGCAAAATGTTTTCTCGAAAAAGTAATCTTTTAAGCCATCAAAGTCGTTTACATCGGACAGAAATCACACTACTCTGATGAATATGGAACGGGTATATCCTAAAATATCTGGACAGTCAGGAATGGGATCTGGAACTCTTGATCACTCTGTATGTATCACCAGAAAGAATGGGTTAGTGGATCACTCTGTATGAGTGAGAAGTCACCAGAAATAATAATCGCTTGGTCAGCAACAGGCTCTCTAAGTGTTTTCAGAAAGAATGGGTATCTAATGACTAGGGGGCGGATTTCTATGACCTAAAAAATAGGATATATGCATGCATTTATGACCTAAAAAAACATTAAAATATGACCAGTAAAATTTAAAATATGACTTTACCACTTACGCATTGTGTATATTTTTTTATGTTTCATTACAATACATTTTATTAAAATATAATGTTGATTATTTAAAATATCTGTAAATTCTCAAAAAGTATCATTATAATGCAAAATTTACAAAATATGATATGAAACTTCAACATTTCTTTAATATGTACAAAAATATGACCTATATACGCATATTCATATTAAATATGCTACAATACTTGAAAATTTCCTAAATATGCAGTTATATGCACAATAAAAGCCGTTCCATTTTCACCAGGATGCTTGGAATCGGGTTTAAATTAGTCGGAAACCCGAAACAATGCAAAGGGGGAAAAATATTACATGTCATAGAAATCCGGCCCCTACTAATGACTAGCCTATATAAGCCAAGACATCAGCAGAATTCATCTCTGCTTAAACCAGCAACAATATGTCAAACTCTGTATATAGGCTATCACAAGACAGAGTTGGAAGTGTACATGATACCAGAAAGCATGGGAATATAATCATTCAATTTTGTGTTCTTACGTTTCTTATCGGTTGAATTTAAACAATTAAAGCAAAATGATTGGTGAACTTTAAAACTAAAATATTGGCCATTAATATTTTATAATGACAATGCAATCAGGAACTATTTAAGGATTTTTAAGTTGGTAGTAATTACTTAGTTACTTAGCAAAGCCATTTAGGGTAATATTTGTTTTCCATGGTTTTTTTTTTTAGATTTTTTCTTTATTTTAATGGAGGCCTACATCTCTTTTGTAATAAATCTATTTTTTTTCTTTTTTTTTCTTCATGGAATCTAATGACGATTTTTCATTACTACTCCTAACAACAATAATACAGTTAAAATATCTTTCACCGCCATTTTACATATTAACTAAATAATCTAATAATCTTTTATTATTACTACTATTATATTTTATTATTATCATTATTATTATTTCATTATTATTATCATTATTTCTTCTATAACACTGAACAACAAATTTAAACATTTTTCTGTCTTTATATGAAACTATGTGATTCTTGATTCAAACATCAAAACTAAAACAGTTCATCATGTACAGTTTTTGTAGGAAAATGGTGAGTGGTAAAGTGTTCCCTATACAGGTCACGGAGGCCCAGAGGGTTCCAGGAGGTTGAGGCTCCCAGATTTTAGACATTTGGCATGTGAAGGTGGTCAGGTTGTCAGCCTTAAATTGAAAAACTCCCAACGACCTCATCGGGGATCGAACCCGCGACCTTCTGGTTTGTAGCACAGTGCCTCAACTGCTATGCTACAGCATAGTGCATGGTAAACAGAACATAATTACAGATTCATTATTTTCGGTCAAAAATATCCAAAAACCACATATTTTCATCTAAGGGACATTTTTCATGTTGTACAGTGATAATTTGTGCATATTATATATTATTTGTTCATTTTTTCTTAATTAACTCATAGCCTATTGAATTCACTAGTATATTAGGCAATGAGCCTATAATAGCATTTATTAAGACATGAGTATGTTTATTTACATAAGAGTGATTTACCATATTTTACGGACCATAAGACACTCCTGACCATAAGATGCACCTTAATTTTAGGATCAAAATTTAAAGGAAAAGAAATTTAATGTGATTCTAAATGAAACATTTTAAAGCGGATAATATACTTCATTGCATACACAATGGAATCAGTGTAGATCATTTCTAACTTAAAATCTGCATTATACGAAAATCTCTTCTGTAGGCCTACAGGTAGCATTGCATAAATTTTAACAACTGATCTAACTTCTCATGAAAGACTGAAAATACTTTTACACCTTCTAACCCTCAATTCAGCATACGGTAGGTGCAACCGGACAAGGCTTTTAGAGGTCATTGTATTAATTTAAACCACTCTTTTTGTATAAAAGAACTCAACGTTCCTTTCTTTTCGCAGTGTATACCTGGCTTCCAGCTACCCTTATTTTACGATTGTGACAAGTGCAGTGATGTACAGTCTGTGCTAAAATTTGTAACTGTCATCGTTTATAACACCTTCTGTATAGCTACTTGGTGTTTTGGCAATATTTACCATAATTTAACTTTTTTTAAAGTACTTTGGATCATTAGACTCACCCAACATTTAATGCTCTGTTTTCAAGATAAAAAATGTGTGTCTTATGGTCCGTAAAATATGGTAATTATTATAGGCAAGATGCATACAACTGTTTTTGTTCGACTAGAATTAAATGTTTAAGATTTGAATTTTTAGTATACCTTCTAGTTAATCAAACGAGCTTATTATGCTTTTGTTCAACCACACCTACCATATGGGGTTATGCTTTGGGGCGATTCCCATTCAGCAAACAAAATCTTCATCTGGCAGAAAAAAATTATCAGATTGATATCAGGAATTGGAACAAGAGAATCATGTAAACAATACTTCAAAAGGTACAACATTCTTACACTTACCTCTATGTACATTTTAGCTAATATTACATATGTTAAAGAAAATAGCACTAAATTTACAACTAGATCGTCAATGCATAACTACAACACGCGAAGGAAAAATGATTTAGATAAACCACAACTTCACTTAAGTACAAATATAAAAAGTCACTCCTATCAACAGATAATTTTTTTTAAATAAAATTCCATTAAAGATAAGAAATCTTGAAAAAATAACAACTGTACAATATTCTATCTATTTGGTTCAAAAGCAAAGCGATATACACCGTAGAAGAATTTTTAGAGAGTAATATACCAGAAAATATTATGGATATAAATTTATATTCTTAGCTTTTTTGTTATTATATAAAACTATCCAAAAACTGACGAAGCCTATTGTACAAATATATTGTATTTAAAGGTGAATAAAGATTTGATTTGATTTGAACAGCTCATTTATGATAGATTGCAGGTGACGGCATGCAGGCTTCTGTTGGCATTTTAATCTCAAAGCAACGCAAATCGCAATGTGGGGGGATCCACTCTTAAAACCATGAAAAACACCTAATATTTCACATATGTTGCTACATATACTTCTCTGGAGAGGAAATGTCATCTTGACAAATGATTTAAAGTTCAACCCACCCACCCTAAATGACACACTTTCTTTTATAACACGATCTACTGAGAAGTAGCATCAATTCCGCCATATTTTTATCTACGTGTGATGAAGAAACTCATGATTGGACGTTAGAGGTGACACCATGCCAGCAGACATAGGCGTACCGAGGGGGGGGGTTTGGGGGGTTTGAACCCCCCCCCATTGATTAAAAAAAGGAAAATTGTATAATTTTTTAAGTCTGCCCATAAATTACTTAATACAAGTATAACGCGTGGGAAGCTTAAAACTCGTTATTTTGAGTCTTAATTTTTAAAATTTTCCGGGGGGTGACCCCCGAAAGCTTAAAACTCGTTATTTTGCGTCTTAATTTTTAAAATTTTCCGGGGGAAACCCCTGGAAACTTAAAACTCGTTATTTTGCGTCTTCATTTTCAAAATTTTCCGCGGAAGGACCCCCCTCTCCCTGGGGGGTATTCCATACCCCCAGACCCCGCGGATGTTATAACCCCCCCCCCATATGGCCGGCCTGGTTACGCCTATGCCAGCAGAACACGTAGAATTCTGGGAAACAGGTTTACAAACACAACCACCTCGCGGGAGATACCATATGAAACATTTATGAAACAGGAGAATTACTAAATTAATATCACTGTTGATAACCTAACACAACCTGTCACTAATATTAATATCACTGTTCCTAACCTAACTGCCACAAAACTAGAATTTCGGGAGAATTCAGAATGCCCTACTAAAATAATATCACTGTTCATAAACTCACACAGTCTGTCACTAATAGGCCTATTAATATCACAGTTCCTAACCTAACTGCCACATGTTGGTCAACCTGCTTCGCTGAAAAACAAAAAACTACCGTCCGTGGAAGCCTGCTCAAATGCGAGAAGGGTCTCCCAACATTGCGACTTTGCCGAAAACAAATTAACACAAACAGGATTTATTATATTTTTAAATATACGTTGTTTACTGTGCAATTTGAATTGCTCCTTTCAAGGCTTGAAAATTGTTCATTTTTATAATGAAATTCTGTATCATAATGGTTGCCACTATGACACTGTTACACCATTTGTAGTAAGTACGGTATGTTATAGTGTGGTCGAACACAACAATATTATTATATTAATTTTATAATGGTAATTATTAGTGCTGTGAAATATACATAAAGTGTATGTATACTGTATGTAATGTACAGTATTTGTAAGGCCTTAACTCTGCCAGATAAAATAAAACTACATTATTATTACGGTATTATTATTATTTTAATTATTATTATTATTACTACAGTCGAACCTCCATACAACGAAGACGGATATAACAATAAACCCGCATTAAGCTATATTTTTCTATGGTCCCAGCGAACTTCCTATTTTTATAACATTACTTGTCCCTCATTATAGCGTTTAAGATATTTCATGAACACTGTTTTATAATGATCCTACATATTTTGGAGTGAAATTGCCATTCTAGACCAGGGACTTAAACCTGCAGGCATTAACAGGTAGCAGATCAGTGTCCTTCCCAGCTGGTGTGAACCTTTAAGCCACCTTTAGAAATTCCGGAAGAGAAATTTTACTCTCAGTCGAGGGTGGAGTACAAATCTTATAAGAAAAGATTATACTGATAAAAATTATCTTGTATCTGTAAGACTCACACTTTGTTTTTGTTTTATAGTTCTTTATTTATTGTTTAATTTTTGTTATTATTATTATTGTTATTGTTATCCTATGCCAGTACTTGCTGGTCTACAGGATTGCTAAATAAATAAAAATAAATAAGATAATGCAGGCTAATACAGAAGACCTTAGGCAATAGATGGTTTGACGGGCAGGTTCGGTTAAAAGTCAATAAAGTAGTATACAGCAAGATGGAACCAATAACAACGACAATTATTAGAAAGAGAAGATTGTTGTTTTATGTTCACATCTTCCATATGAAAAATGACAGACTCACAAAGAAAATATGGAATTTTCTTAAACCGAAGACATCTAAATTGAGATTGTTCCAAGAGTGTGAGAAAGATGTGAGAGAGATGGGCATTATGGAGGATGAAATCAATGACAGGGATAGCTTCAGAAAGTTGGTGAAAAGCTATCAGGGCTTTATGGTGGAGGTAGAACCCAGAAGACGGAAAGGGCCTTTACCAGAGGAGCGAAAGAAAGTGCTGATAGATGGGCTCAAGAGATACTGGCAGGATGTCAAAGCCGGCAAATGAACAAGACACAGACACTGAAAATGAGTTTGGTTGTTAACACACAGTCCATAGAGGTTCAAGTCGAATGAAACGAAAATTTCTAGCCACCGTAAACAAATTACGATATAAAAGATTAAGATAATATTAATATGAAGGTTGGAGCATGAGTCATGGCAACTATATTTTCTTGTGATGAACTGTAGCACAAAATGGTATGTGTCGTAAGGAAAACAGGTGGTCCTAGTTACATTTTCATGCAGAATTCATATCGATCTGAGTTACAATATGATCCTGTTTTCATGCAAAACTTTCAATCCGATATTGAAATTAATGTTTCTGAGAGAATCCACAGAATACGCTAGCCCCACATTCCACGACCAATGAAACTCTTCTTGCCATACATGAGAACATAGCGAGGACATTGAGGACCAATGAAATGTCTGATTAGCATATTGAGATCGAACTGAATATGGGTAGTGTTTTAATGACTTCTGCTATTTTTCCACTACTCAAAACAGTTTTAAGTCTACCTCTGCTAAATTATTCAACAAATTACCACCCTCCATCAGAACTTTAGAACCTGTGAAATACAGGAGAATCTTAAAGAAACTGCTTACTCGAAATTGCTTCTATACTACAGAAGAGTTCCTGAATTATACTTTCTAGACTGGCTTATAGAATAATTTTGACCTTTTGTACATGTTGTAGTGTCTGTTAAGGTATTTATACACTATTTATTGTATACAGGTTTTATTTTCAACATCATATGTATAGTAACCTATTGTATATCAATGTATTATTTATATTAATTCTTGTATACTTGTCTATACAAACATTACACTGTAATTGTATTGTGAAAAGACAATAAAATTCTATTCTATTCTATTCTAATGGTGTTTGCATACAATCTCGGTCTGATCCGATCCTACTTTTTAGGGTATTGACCTTGAGACTCAGATCGATCTGAAATCCCGTTTTCATGACAATTTCAATCCAGTAAGAGGATTCAAATCGATCTGAATTCTGCATGAAAATGTAGTAAATGTGTGTTGAAAGCATCGAAAGGTGCTGAGATGGCCTGTACAAGCACAGAGAGAAATGTAAAATCTGTTGTCCAGAGACCACAAAGTCAGCTGGATGTAACCTGTGACATTAAAATAGCCATGGGAGAACTGCCAGAAAATGTCACGGAATTAGTGGAAGTTGTTGAGAATAATGCCCTGCCATTCTGGACAGTCGCGAGGTGGGTAGAAAAGTTTCAGATAATTAGATTCCCACATAGAGAGAAAAATGGTGATGTAGATGGTATTCAGCGCCTCCCACATTGTTGGCAGCGTGTTGTGAATGCTGCAGGGGACTGCTTTGTGGGCTTTTAGAACAATGTGTGCTGTGCTGTAATGAGTGTGAAACACTTTCCACATCATGCCCATACACGATACGATCTGCATTTAATTACAGCGTGAACCAAGACCATATTCCTTATGTTGTGTGCGTTCCCATGCTCAGCAATGGGAGAATACATGGTAAAATACAGGTCTCGAACAGATAAACATGAAGCTTAGTTTATGTACTTCGCAACATACACTTGTCAATTCTTGTATCAATTTATATAGACTTTTCTATCGAATTAGGATGATGATCAGTGCACAAGGCACAATACTTCATCTTCTCGTCTGGCTCTAGGATTCCTTTGGCCTCAATATGGTACATGTCAAAGATCTCTGTGATATGTAGTTCAATAGAAATTCTTTGAGATCACCTATATACCAATGAAATTTATGTTCTTTATCTGTCAGTTTATTTGTGTTATTTTACCCTATTGTTTATATATACCCTTTTGTGTATGTATATATATGTGTGTGTGTGTGTGTCCAGTTTCTATGTCTATTCAAAAACTTCGTTGTGACATATTACGATGTTTTATTGGTTCCCAATGCACTTTGTCATAAGGGCAGCCTCCTTATGGGGAAGTCTTGTTTTGATTAATATGGTAGTTTATGCAAGGAAGTGAATAAATCTAACTGGAATGAATCTGATGCAGTTGAATTCACATTCATGCAGCTGTTTCAAAAATACTCTGTATAATGGTCATATTAAAAGCAAATATTATTGATAAACTGTACAGTTATGATGCAGCGGCGAGACTGAAAGGACAACGCTAAGTTCAACACGAATCCCATCTTAAATAATAGGGCAATGAATATATTAATAATAGCCTAGTGATAAAATACCCCTATTAATTGGCCTACTTTAAAAATAAATTGTTGAAAATGCAGGTTAGAGTACGATGAATAAATGTAAGCAATATGCGTTTCTTTACATACCGAAAGAAGAAAAAGATTCCTTTTTTGTGTTGAACACATACAGATCATCAGACTCAACATACCTGGAACAGAAACAAAGGAAATTATTTAACCTCTTAATTAAGTCACAATACTTCATTGTATGAAAATAGCACAATGTACAATTGTACCAAACTATATAACAAGCTTCCGGAAGCATTGAAAGAAATTGACAACCCAAAAAAAATTAAGAAAGCTGTAGAAAACTTTCTACTAGAAAAATGTTTTTATGGTGTGAATGAATTTTTAGAAGATTAAGAAATATAGTAAATCTAGAACATTTAGTAAATTACCACTTTCCCAGACTATCATTCCATCTAAGCTTGACAATTGTAAATTCTATTTTTATTTAATTTTACCATGCCTTAATTTAATTTGTATTTTACTTTTTAACCATGCATGTGGATACCTCAGAATAACCTGATAAATCTAGTAAATTTTGTAAATACAGAAATAATATTATTGTATAGTTAGTATGTTAGTGAAATTTTATAGTATCTTATAATGTATCTAATTAATGTATGTATTAACATGTTATAAATGTATTAATGTATGTTATGCATTAATGTATGATAATGCTTAATGTCCCATAGCATGTATTTGCTCAGAGGACTAAACAATTAAACAACAATTAATTACAATTCACAAGTTGCTCAAAGTGTGGTGTAAGGCCAATCACATGAAAAATTTCTAATTCCGGGGTGCGTGGGCAAAGAGAGTTAAGTCCACTCTCTTGTTACTGAGAATTAGAGTGACTTAACACACTATACCAGCCCAACATAGCTTTAGAGATGGATAAACCCATGAGGCACACATCCATAACTACCGTACAATTTTGAATATGACTTACTAGACTTAACACAAATGTAGAGAACATTTTTATCTATAAATCTATGGACATATCTCAATTTTTTAGGATGGTGGACTTAACTCTCTTTGCCCGCGCACCCCGGAATTGTTAAAATAATAGGCCCTATAAATAATAATAATACTATTAATTCTTATTATTAGGCCTATTGATACTAATACATATGTTTAGCCTGGGCATAGGTCCCAAAAACAAATAGCCTACCAGGATAGCCTGAAATGAACAAACTGAAGTATCATAGGTTGTGTAGCAGAAGTATTGTGATTGGCCCTGAAATTCTATTTTATTTTATTTTATTTAAAGTCAGTCCATCGGAACATATTACATGTTATGGGACACATCAGTATAATTTTCTACATCAAGTTGTCAGCATTTATACAGGTTTAAGGCTCCCTGGGTACAAATTTCAGAAAAATGTTCTGTGGACAGCATACCTCGAAAACAAGAAACGTGATATAAAAACACTTCTATTTCGAGCCAATTCACAAATAACAAAATGGAAAATGTGATTTTATTACAATTTTTAATAATTAAAATTATTAAAACTTACGCCTATAGTGATTTTTTAAAAATCATGTTTCCACCTATGGTTACGCCAAGCTTCAAGTTGATATAATATTTATATAGTAATTTTTTTTTTTTTTTTTTGTTCCGTTGGCCGCAAATACAATTTTTAAGGTCCACATGCAGAAAGCGTTAAGAGATTTTGCACTCGTTTAGAACAGCACCAAACCAAGTCCGTAGGCTTCTGACATCTAGCGGCAGAAGATGAAATGTAACTCGAATAAAAACAGCCAACATAAAAGTTACTGCTTTATACTGAAGTGGAAAATTTCAAGGCAAGGAAAATATTGTGTATGACATCTGTTGTCATTAACAATATTATTGCGTGCAAAATGAAATAACATTTTATTCAATGCTGTAGTGATTCTCCTGCCATCTGGTAGCGAAAAGTCTACTAGTTTTCTCACTCACCGCCAGAATACGCTGGCCTCTCTCTTTCAACGTGCACTATTAACATTTTCAGACATGTTTTAAGTGCTTTTTTTCTTCTTCTTTTAAAATGGGGGAATATATTATTTTGGAGTGTGAGGGGACAACTCACGAAGAATTAACGTTTTTCTAATGTGTCTATTGTATCCGGAACTAATGAATCCCGGAGTTTGCGATTAGAACTTGATTCGTTTTTCTTTAAAAATTAGTTTTATTAATATTAAATTATTGTATAGTGAAAGGTAAATTTTTATTTTCTCACATGTAAGTAGTACGCCTATAGGTAAATCGTAACACTATCAAAAACGAGACCATTTATTTAAAACTAATTTTACTTCAAAAGAGTATGATAAAAATTTGCCCCATCAACTACCCTACAAAATGTTTATATTCTGTGTTCTGAAATCCTACTTACATACTTACTCAATGGCAATAGGCAATTCCTAAGCAAGCTAAAGGAATAATATCTATCTTATGGTACCCGAAGGATCATTGCCGCGCTTACCTGAGCCCGCCATTCAACCCTGTTTTGTGCTAACTCCATCCAACCATCCCTCGCAAATCCCACTTCCCTTAAATAGATTCTAATATTGTCCTCCCTTGTACGTCTAGGTCTTCCAAGTGGTCTTTTCCCTTCGAGTCTCCCAGTCAATACTTTTGAGACATCCTCTGTGATTTAATAACCCTTACCATATCCGGTGACGAGTACAGGTCATGAAGCTCGTCGTTATGCAGTTTTCTTAAGTCCCCATTTTCATCTATCTTAGGCCCAAATATTTTCCTAAGCCCCCTGTTTTCGAACACTCTCAGATTATGTTCTTCCCGAACTGTAAGGGGCCATGTCTCACATCCATATAATACAACCGGCAGGATAATAATTATTGTCTTATAAAATTTTATTTATAGATTTCTGGACAGAAGACGAGAAGATCTGAACTGCATAAAAGCAGGCATTTCCTGATTTGAGTCTACACTTAACTTGTACCTTAATATTATTTGTACCTGTAATAAATTATTGCTCCCAGATATTTGAATTTCTCCACTTGTTCGAACGATTTACCAGCTATTATAATATTTTGAAGCGCATTACTTTGACGTTCCATGACCATGTACTTAGTTTTTTCTATATTAATTTCCAATCCAACATTTCTGCAGCCATCGAAAAGACCTTCCACATTTCTCTCGATTGTGTTTATGCCATCGCCCAGCAACATAATCTGCATAAGCTAAAATCGGGCGACTGTCAATTAATTCTAGGCCTACCTTGTTTTCATGAACTTCCCTAATGGCATATTCCAAGTGTTATGTTATTCTGAATTCTAGGTTATGAAAACCTAACAGCTTTATAAGTTTGCATTATCTTATTACCATAAACGGTTATAGACTAAACATAAATACAGAATATACAATACACTAAAGAAGTGATCCCCATTACAGGCCATGAAGGCCCAGAAGGTTTTAGGAGGTTGAGGCTACCAGATTTTAGACATTCGGCACTTGAAGGTGGTAAGGTTGTCAGCCTTACGCACCGGCCGCCTTTACCCCCAGGATTGCTCCTGGTACTCTTTCTGTTAGAGGCTGAGTCGATCCCAGGGCCATAGTACCAGAAGGATTAGGCCAATTGAAAAATCTCAACGACCACGTCGAGAATCGAACCCACAAACTTCCGGTTTGTAGCGCAGCGCCTCAACCACTACGCTACGGCGTACCCCATACAATACACTATATATACATATTACAACTTTGCAAATAGAGTACACTTTTCATGAAACTTTAAAAAATATTTATAACTTTGCTTATTTAGGGAAAGACGATAGATCTTTGTAGTGTCAAAATTTAAAAAAAATATATATAATATTAACTGATAGCGTTCATGCGTAAATAGTGAACAATGAAATAACAGATGCCTAACAGACTGGCTTTTCTCTTTACATTTACAACTTGCTAAGGTAGAAATTTTAAATCTATGTATTGTTTTAATTATTTTGCTCTTAATGTTTTATTAAATATCGAGGGCGAAGCCGCGGGCACCTGCTAGTAATAATTAAATAAATAAAACGGAATTTCAAATGCACAAACAACTTTGATTTTGAAATTGTAATAGTAAAATCAATCAGAAAGAAGATGGTTTCTTTGATCATATTTTTCTTGAACCAAACTTGCTTCTTTCTAACACTATTCCCATTTCTGATTCGCATTTATTTCCACAGATGAATACGCACACAGATTAGTTGCGATAAGGCTGCCATCTGGCGACATCTGTGCTAATGCGAGTAAATTAACATGTTAGTGCATTGTGCTGTCACATTATTATTAGTGGCGCTGATTCCATCCTAGATTAATCGGAATTGTCGTGTGATTCCCATTGAATGCAGTTCAATTACAGACTGTCTCGGTTTGCAGTGAATGATGACTCCCACTATACCGCATGTGCCACGCATCCACTAAACAGCGTGTGCCACGCATTCCTCATGGAAATGTTGGGGTGACTGGAACCTCATAGGCCTAATTATTCATGGTGGATTTTAGCAATTAAAAAGTAAAGATTTTAAAGCAAACTTAACGTTAAAATTTTCGATTCTGAAATTCGATGTCGAGTTTTCAACATAAATATCCTAGTTTTGAGGTCCTTGAATCAAGAAAGTCTTTGTGTGTGTGAAGCTCGAGAACGAAAAAAAAAAAAATTTAATACCACTTTAACTTACATGAAGAAAATGCACTTTTAGCTTTTTTTTTTCTAAAACTGCTCCAGCCATTTTGTTTAATTTCTTGTAGACAAAAGTTAAAACTTTTATTTGAATTTTTTTTTCGAAAAAATCTCTGCCAAGCCATGATTTGTACATAACTCAAGCTTGCGTGGGAAACATCTGAATATACATTCCCTGCAATACGGTCTGTTCTATATAAAAATTTTGAAGCGATAATTTTTTTTTACTAGCCTAATTATTGTTTCAGTTGTGTTTATACCAGTGGTGATATTCAAACAGTTTAACAACCGGTTCTCATCAGGGTATTTTATGTTGATTCGAAATAGCCCAATGCGCTATTTTGTCCAGTGGCGCCAACTTATATGGGCCCGTGGGGCTCAAGCGCACCCAATAATTTGCTGTGAATTATCTTAAATATTTATTATAATAATTATTAGGCCTATTATTACGAAAAAATCACGTTTAGTCGGTGCAAAACCAAAATCAGGCTAGCGTATAGGTTTATACAAGCGTTGACACAAGTAACATGATCTCCCTTGTTTCGATTAACTTACGGTACGATCGCGATCGTTTGCAATTGTTTCTGAATCCTTCAAATTTATAGCCTTCGACAAATTTACTCTGTTAATGCCAGTTTTCCCAGCATTCTCCGAAATACTTTTTTCCGCTTTGAAAAGACTGAAGACATTATTACGTTCGACAATATTATAGAGAAGAGTTAATTTCACACATTGCTCTTCTAAGTGTAACCCTGGGTTAAAATTCTTCAACAAGCAAAATCGAAAACCAACTTTTCCCCGTTATCCGTATGTACATTAGAATTTATAGAGAGAAGTACTGTACATGCAGGCCTACAAAATGCAGTGCTACTCAATAGTTATTGCTTGTTTTACTTTATTTCAATTTATTTTATTTTATTTTAGTTGTTACCTAATATCTTTCCTCCAAAGGTCCCCATAATAATAAACTTTGAAGAATTAAATTCGAGTCCCACCCGGGAGGTGTTGGTAGCACGGTTGCCTTCCACCTTGTCGGCCAGTGGTTAAAAATTTCCAACTTAACCGCACTCCCACTACCTATGGTGGTAGTCCACCGCTAGCGAACATAAATGGCGTGTTTTGGTTCTAGCAAATTCATATATGTATTATCACTGTTGTCGATTGGCGTTAATATGATCTTGGAAAAAGGCAATCACTCATTGTGAAGCTACCGGTTCGGAGAACCTACAAGAGATTTAACAACCGGTTCTCGCGAACCGGTGCGAACCGGCTGAATATCACCACTGGTTTATACTCCTTTTAGCTACGAGGCCATATCAGGAGTTCGGGATCTGCGTCTATACAGTAGGATAGGCCATGGAACCATTGCTTGTCAATTGTTTCTATTGTCGGTGTATTTAATGGAGTAAATTTCAACTGATATTAATTTAAGTGGATATGATACAGGATGAAATGGTGAGGATCATTCATGGTATGTAAATATCAATTCGGCATTTGCCTTTTCGACTGGGGAAACCATGAAAAACCCAAGTCAAATTCGCCGGCCACTGGTTTTGAACCTGGGACCTCCCGAATACGAGTCCAAGACGTTACCATCTCGGCCATCTCGCTCGGTAAGAATGTTGTATTGCCTATGCTTCGGGTAGAGAAAGTTATGTAAGTGCAACACATATTTTTTTTAAATTGTAGGCCTAATCATTTCTTTCCCAAGTCCACCGATTGTCAGAAACCACCAAAGCAGGCTAAGGTATATTCTAGAATTTCACAGCTGGCCATGACATGGATTATACGATACGGGAACCAAGCCAGAAACACAAGCGATGACATTTTTATCGGTCCAGAGTTGGCCATGATGTATTGCTTCCACTCGCCGCTTTTTCCACAATTAATCAATGTCTTCTATTCTTATTAAATTACTTTTCTTTCGTGCTGTAAAAATACCACAAACTTTTACCAATACATCAAACTTTAAATCGGAAGTTCAATCGGATATTCAGAAAATTTAATTTATCGTGTCTTCAATGTGATATATATCACAGCCCTCTATAAATATATGTGATATCTATTGTGGAAACACTGAGTTCTTTCTTATTCAGGTGGCTTTGGCCTGTGTTGTGGAAATGCAAGTCTTCACTTTCAATGGCAATGTCCAAATTTCACGTTTGTTCAGCATAGACTAAATAAAATAGAAGAAGTCACAGATGCGTAAGAAATCTTATTAGGAAAAAATAGGCGTACCAAAATAGATATTTTTGTTGCAGTTACGAAATCGACATTTAGGCTATTTAAAAACACTAACTTTACCATTTAGTTACGAGTCGGAAGAAGAAGGCTATCGGTAGTGTTGGAATAGAATGGGTGATGGATTATTATTGGCGGGAGGGGGAGACCCAGTTGTTCTCTGGACCAAAATTTAGCCCTGATGAAGAGTGTAGGGGGAACCTATGTGAATAAATCTGAAACCATCTATAGAAATTCGAGAAAGAAAAAACTTTGAAAAATCTCGACCTTGTGCATCATGAATAACGTAGGATGATAAAACGTAAATGATTAATTTAATAATTATTATTAAGATGTCAAAAAATAAGAAATAGGTCTATAGGCTTACACATTGTAATTCGTCAATGGCCATGATGAATTTTATTAATCTTGCATCACATAATACTGATGGCTATGGCAAGGTATATGATAATTTAGCATCTTTTTTATATGAAGGTTAAAAGATAGCTCGAATATACAATATATAAATGTGTATCATGAAATAACTTATTAAATAAGGGCAATTTGTTTTTGCATTTTTTGCTATATTTTACATTTTTCGTCATTTTCAAGAGATAGGTCATTTATTTGGCAATTTTTAGGTCATTTTTAGGTCATGCTTCAATGGAGATAGAGAGGAGCTTTTTCATATACAAATCGTTACTTTCAGACAACAGACAATCGTTTTTATTTGAGAATCTCTGCCAAGTGTTCATAGTTCATTTAATTCAGGTTTATTGAAAACACCATAGCAGTTTATCTTCTGCCAATAAATATTTTTTCTTTCTTTTTAAATGAAACATATTTAGTGACAATTTGATGGGCTTGCTAGTTCAGAAAGAATTTATTTTTCGCTAAGGGAGTCCAAATAGTATAAATTTACTTACTTCTTTAGTAACAAAATAAGTGTGTTTTATATTGTAAATTCATATATAACGTAAATTCATCCATTAAATTGCTTATAGCAATTCATTACTTTAAAAACTAATTATAAGTAATAATGCTGAATTTATTGGTCATTTTTTAAATGTTGTGTAATTTTTTCACTATTTTATGGTCAATAAATGCCTTTCCCTATTGATGACATTATGAAACATAGACTGTTTTCCATACATTCACGTGAGCTATTATGCTATATATAGGGAAGGATCGAGGGATATTGATTTGCAAGGGGTTGGCAGTTCCGGGTCACGTGATCGCCAAGTTTTCCATTAAACAAAACAAAGTGAAACAAGAGAGTGACGACAGCCGCCACTTCCCGCCCAGACAAACGACAATCGCGCGCGAGGACTCAAGATTTATTGAAGGAAACGAAACGCAACCCTAACCTCATTTGTTCTCAGTAACGACAAAGTTTTTCATGCTCGAAATTATTTTGAAGGGCAGCGAGCAATTTCTAAAGCTAGTACTCACAAACTCACCCCTTATCCAATTTCCAATCTCCGAAAAAAAAAATGTAATTTGTGTAGAATTATATTACTAGGAACAAGGAGAAAATAGACACATTCCTGGATGTAACGGAAATTACGTCAGAAACACACATAGTATGAAAATGTTTCCACTGAGAAGCCCTGAAATAAAGCACTCAATTATATACAGAGTGTTAATGAATATTTACTTGTGTATAGAGGGGACATGACAAGCAACTTACGTGACATGGTAGTTACCAGTGACAAAAAAATCTATTTTTTTTCTTAGTTTTGCGAACTGAAGATGATGCAACTTGCATCGAAATGCATTTTCAAGTAATAGACGCATCTGGGACCATGAAGAAGTTTTAATAATTTGACAACAGTGTTTTTAACGTGTGCTTGTGCCTTCTATGTTGTTTTATATTTTATAAAAGGCCCCAGATAAGTGCAACGACAAGGGTTCTAAGGTGGACAATCTCTCTATTTAAAAAAAAATAATAAAATATGTTAATAATAATGATACAGAAAGTAAGTACAGTCATCCCTTTACAGACCCTAAAGTATCCTAGGGTTTTACAGGAGATTGAGGCGCCCAGATTTTTACATATACGGCACATGAAGGTGATATGATTGTGTCGTCTGCAAAAATAACTTAATTTACCTATGATAGGTAAATTTCATACACATATTCTTTATGGCTAGATTGCGAGCTTTTGACTTACGGAACGCATAGGCGTAACCAGGCCGACCATATGGGGGGGGGTTATAACATCCGCGGGGTATGGAATACCCCCCAGGGAGAGGAGGGTCCGGGGGTCCTCCCCCGGAAAATTAAAAAAATTAACATGCAAAATAACGAGTTTTAAGCTTCCGGGGATCCCCCGGAAAATTTTAAAAATTAAGACGCAAAATAACGAGTTTTAAGCTTCCCACGCTTTATACTTGTATTAAGTAATTTATGGGCGGACTTAAAAAATCATACAATTTTCCTTTTTTTAATCAATGGGGGGGGGGGTTCAAACCCCCAAACCCCCCCCCCCCGGTACGCCTATGACGGAATGTACCGGGCTTTCTTGGAGAAAAAATGTAGGCTTTTGCTTTTTTGTAGGCATTATTCATACATGCATCTTTTTTTTCACATATGATTTTTCGAGAAGGAGGTTTCAAAATAAATACCGATCAATGGAGACTATGCATGATTTGAGAAGCATGCGTGTCATAGATGGCTTTGGACTACGTCTAAGTTGGATTTAATATCAGTTGGCGAAACTTTCCGACTCTAACTTGAATATCAATATGAAATATTTAAATAAGGAAAGAGGGCGGGGAAACAATAAGTCTGTCAACAGAGTGGGTAATGGAAAAGTTTTGTAGCATGCACGGCCATATGTTCCCAACCACTCACACGCCAGGCGATCTTCTACTTTCTTACAGTTACACTAAGTGACACGAGAGGGCAGGCAATTCAATCAAGACTTTATTGTTGTCAAACATGTAAACAATATTCCCTGCCTTTCAACCCTAAATAGACAACTTAAACCAACATAAGAGAATAATATTAGTAGTCTAATATTTTTAAGGACTAACAATAAAAAGATTTTTCAACACAAGTACGGTGATAGTCTTCATAAAACTATTAAGCTTAAGTGACCAATCCCTTACAACTAGGGCCCGGATTTGAAAGTTTTAATCTATTTTTTCCCCAGCTTCATAATTAGAACATTTTAACGTATTTTTTCGTTTCATACCCCTACTTTCCGCATATATGAATCTTATAGAACCTAAAAGGGCTAAATCGGACTAAAGGGCCTAAAAGGGTCTAAAGAGGGCTTCTGCAGAAAAACACGATTTTTAAATAGGTTTTCGAATTAATGCAAGGGAAAATAAATATGTGAAAAAACATAATACAAATAAATTTACACAACGCACTGAAATTGACTATGTACCTAGGTATATTTCACTTTGTCATTTGACTTTGTACTTGCTATATAAATTTCATGGCTGAAAGGATTATTTATTTATAAGTTATCGATGTTATATTTATCATATTGAGAGTAAAGAAAGTTATGGAAGTGTATCACATTAGGTTTTTAATTTTTTTGTTTACTTCGGAGTGACTCATTCTGAATTATTTCATGAACAACGCGATTCTAATCTTGGTGTCAATTTGATTATGATTAATGCTGTGTATTTAGATTATCCCTACTTAATATATGTGTATCTTTATTAATAGCACGCATATGCGCAGAACACACACGAATCTAAGTGCTTCTTATCAGGGCAGATTACTATAATGTACAATCAATGTCGTATTTGTAACGAATTTCGCAATAGCATCTTATCGCAATGCGATGCGCGATTGTTCAAATAGTACGCACGTTGGCCATATTGCTCCTGTTTGCTTAGTTTTCCATCCTAGCCAGGGCCCTGTTTCATATAAATTTTACGCTATAACAAACATAAAATATTAAATAATCGGACTATTAAAAGTAATTTTAAAAGTAAAAGTAAACGCCCAGAGCGTTCCAGAAGGTTGAGGTTCCTAGAATTTTAGACATTCGGCACATGAAAATGGTAAAGTTGTCAGCCTTACGCACCGGCCACCTTTACCCCCAGGATTGCTCCTGGTACTCATTTCTGTTAGAGGCTGAGTCGACCCCACGGCCATAGTGCCACCAGAAGGATTAGGCCAGTTGAAAAGCTCCAACGACCTCATCGGGGATCGAACCCGTGACCTTCCGGTTTGTAGCACAGCGCCTCAACCACTACGCTACGACCCCAATTGGACTATTAGCCTTTATTAAGTTTAATAATATTATAAGTTAACTTATGAATTCATGACCCTATACTATTAGTGAATATATATATATATATATATTTAAATTCAGCTGTGTTTATACTCCCTTCAACTACGAGGACGTATCAGGAGTTCGTGAAATGTGTCTATACAGTAGGGCAGTTGAGAAATACAGTAAGGTACTGTATCTTTGTAAATAAAATAAAATCAGGTAAAATTATGTAACAAAGTGCCAGAATGCTTTTATTTATCAGTGATAATAATTGCAATTATGATATGCAAAAAATAAGTTATTTTTGTAATCGATTTCCGAGTTAAGCTCCATTAAACAGGGCTTACGGAAGAACAATGCTCTAGCTTGATAAGCATATGTGAAGGAATATATGGGTAGTGTTATTTGTCAAAGCTACCTGTACTTCAACTTCCAAAGCCGTATATGAACACTGTAAAACAATATGTTGTCATGAGAACTCATTTGCATTTGACAAATTTTGTCTACTATATTACCATAAAATAGGCACTGAATTGGACATTACTCCGGTACCGATCAACCGATTTCGTCTAAAATCAATAGGCTTCTTTCCATGGACGTTATAAATGTGTGTACCAAGTTTCATGAAAATCCGATAAAGCGTATTTGAGTTATCGCGCGTAGAAACACACGGACGGACAGACAGACGGACAGACAAATCCCCGTTCCCAACACAATCTCATAAAGTAGGCCTACCATTCTGGCACTTAATAACGTTTTGTATTGATATCTTTAGTTATTATTTAGTTATGCCAACTCGTTCTTTACTTTCTGACGTCCCTCGTACAGAACATGTACAGTCGGTCAAATAAAAAACGTCGGGCGGTATTTGATTAAGTATCACGAACGAGCATATGCGCATGTACAGGAAGACTTAAGGTTAGGTTCACACCTGCCTCTTGTCTCTCCATGTATTTTCTTGATTATTTAGTCAGTTTTGTTCCGAAACGAACATGTATAGAAGGCTGTGGCTATATGTCTCACATCCGTCATATTCTAGGTTGGAAATTCTTATAATATTAATAATTTATTAATAAATTCGCAAGGAATATGATTATTCAAGGAGCATTTTTTAAAGATTTTATTTTATAATAATATAATGCAGATCAATTACAGCCCTAACTACACTTTCTCTCAAGCTAGCATTTGTATGTGACACGATGACACAAAGCAAAATGAATTATGACAATACCACATACTGTGACAATAGATTAAGTTGAATATCGTGTATTGCGCTTTCCGCGTTTTTCATTTTTCCCTCGTTGTTCATTTTTTTTTCCTCCTGTCGCATGGCCTCATATGTTCCGAAAATGACCTGTATTTTATTTTTTTTATAGGAAACTTGTGAACTAATGGGTTAAAACTTTAATTTTAACTGCATAGGAGTCCCAACGTTTTTTATTTGCTCGACTGTATTTCTAACATAAATTGTATAAATAGATCTACCTAAATACGTAAACTACCCATGCTTGTTCTGTGTTCCTGATTAACATGATTATCTTGAGTTAGGCACATTTTAAGGAGTGTGATGTTCATTTAGAAACATTATCACAGATTCCGAGAACTTTGAGAAAATGCGAAGGAGTGGGGTGTTATTGACACTGCCTCTCAGTTTGATTTAATGCGCTCCTTCACATAATAGAGCCGGTACACTCCCTGCCAAGATCAAGTACAGTCACAGCCATAATAAAGTGGATGTAACATCAAATTTTAAAAAAATAATCTGATATGAATTACACAACTTCACAACTACCCAAATAAAGCTAGTTTCTTGGTATAATATAGGCTATCAAGTATGACATTCTCTTCGCCGGTTGTAATCTCTATATATATAAAAGGCTTTGTCCTGACTGACTGAATGACAGGAATCAACGTACAGCCTAAACTACGAGGGGTATTCCGAAAGTAAGTTTCGTCAATGTATGGCAGGAGCGGCGTGTTCACCAGGGGAACCAAACAAACGCCAGACGAATCCCCACCCGTGGCTGGTTCCACGACGGAAGTGGCGTCAGCGGAGGAGGCATGACGCAGGCGCACTGCGCCGTAGAAGAGCGAGTCGCAGCAGACTGGCGTGCCCGCGGGTATTAGTGTACCGCTCACGATGGCACGAGAGATTTGGCGCCACTGCCATGTACCGCTATCTCCCCTCTTTCAAACGAGCCATTGCTGCAGCCGCTGAACCTTTTATTGTCCGAGATAGAGCTGTTTGAAATTGATCTCCCGATTTCCGTCCCCGCAAAGTGCGGCCTCCACGAACCCATCTCGCACAAACCTTATGGAACATCAATTTGTCACTCAAAATGGTCTGTATGGAACCTTTAGTAATGTCAGGAAGCTGAGGTGGAGCAGGCTGTGCGCCAATTCCTTGCATCGCAGGGCACCGAGTTTTACCACAGTGGGTTCTTCAAACTGATCGCACGCTACGACAAATGTCTCAATGTCGCTGGCGACTATGTCGAAAAATAGTGCACGGTGTATAGTTCATGCTGCCATGCTGTATTGCTTTTGGGTCAATAAAGTGTCCGTGTGACAAACTGACGAAACTTACTTTCGGAATACCCCTCGTATAACAGGTAGAGACTTGGAATTTTGACAGTACCTTCGTTTCATAATGTAGGTGCTCACTAAGAAAGGATTTTGCAAAATTCTGATCTTAAATGCCAAAAATCAAATGGTTTTTAGAATACTTAATCCCTTCTTACACAGAATTATCGAATCCGAATCACATTTGACATTAAAACATATTGTTGCCCGTCGGTTTCAGATGGGTTTGGAATTAAATTAAATGGAAGTTTGACAATTACAGTTGGCTTTGTCTATTTTTTTTTCAATGATTTATTTATTGTCGCTTTGACTCATAGGAGTCTAATCGCGACTGTACAGATAATAACATTGCATATTACATTAAATATAATAACCAGTAATTTGTCATACCTTGAAATTAAACTTTCGCGATCGCTCGAATGTTGTAGGCCTAAGCCCTAACATGGTCAAACATTGTTTTATTTGGACGAAACTCACTATACAGGGGTTTTCTGGACCAAGGAACTCGAATCTGAGGTCGCTTTTACCAGGCGATGCTATCTAATCGTGATATATAGTCCACGTGATTTAGGTGTTAATAAATATAATGATTTAACTATTATGCACTTAATTTTTTAATTTTTTAATTTTTGAAATAATTATCGCGGGCGAAGCCGCGGGCACATGCTAGTCCAGTACTTACTCTTCGGGAAGAACATAATCTGAGAGTGTCCGAAAACAGGGGGCTTAGGAAAATATTTGAACATAAGAGAGATGAAAACTGCATAACGACGAGCTTCATAACCTGTACTCTTCACCGGATATAGTAGGCCTAACGGTAATTAAATCACGGAGGATGAAATGGGCTGGACATGTTGCACGCATGGGCAAGGAAAGACATATCTCAAAAGTATCGAATGGGAGACCCGAAGGGAAAAGACCTAGACGTAGGTGGGAGGACAATATTTGATTAGATTTAAGGGAAGTAAGATTTGCGAGGGATGGTTGGATGGAGTTAGCGCAGAATAGGGTTGAATGGCGGGCTCAGGTAAGTGCGGCAATGAACCTTAGGGTTCCATAAAATATATAACATTCCTTTAGCTTGCTGAGGAGTTGTATATTGCCATTGAGTAAGTAAATATGGCATTCTCTTCTCGTAAATTGGTTGTAAAAATGAAAATAATGCCAATATCACATCGTATCGCATCTCCGAAGGATACACAACCCAAATAAAATTTGATTAATGCACTCACGTAACTTTCTTTACTCTAAGCATAGGCAATACAGCTTTCTCACTTCACATTCTGACAGAACAAAATGCCGTATTGCAAAGAGCGCGTATTCAGTTGTTACAACCTGATGTAAAGCTTTATTGTTCACCAAGCAAGACCGAGTTTCTACACACAGTGGGTGGCTTATGACTACCCTTCAGAGAATTTTTGGGAAAAATTGATCTAATAAAAAGTTTTTTTCTTCGCTTGATATAAGCACCTCATAGTATAGTTGGGGCCGTTTGCGAGAAAATAGCGAATAACGAAGTTTTCTTCAAGTAAAGTGGCATTCAAAGTAACAGAAAGTCGTCGTCTATCGTCTTTTCACATGCCCAGAAGACATTTAGCCCAAATAGGCTATAAAATGTTATTTTTATACGATTTTTCGTTCTGGAGCTAGACTGTTCACAGTCACACACACACACACAGATGTTTCTGAAGACAGTATTTTTGGATATATATATATCCAAAAATACTGTCTATGTATATATATATAGTCTATATATAATATAAATAGGCTATATATATATAGCCTATTTATATTAAAAACTTAGAATTTTGGCGTGGAAGACAATTTCCTCTTACCTTATGGTAGGCTATGGGCAGAGGTAATTTAGACCTTTAAAGAACTAAACTATCCTAAACTGAACTTAATGGAGCTGCATGCTTTATAGGAATAGGCCTACCATCCGAACGCGGCTTCATTTGCATGAGCAAATGGCAGGACTAAATTGATGGCTTTCTTAACCGGTAGCTTTACAAGCTTTACGGATTAAAAAAAACAGAAGTAAGAATGGAATAAATAAAGGAAGAAGTAGAAAGAAATTAAAGGAAAAACAAAAAAGTAACAAAGAAAGATAGAAAGAAAAAAGATAAAGAGGAAGAAAAGGTAAAAGAAAGTTGAAAACAAAGCACAAGCGATTCGCTCTAGTGTGAACAGAGCTCGTCTCTGCCCATGGATACGTGCATATTTGGGCAGAGTGAAGCGTTTTCCTCAGATCAGATAAGTGAATTAAGTTATATTCTTGAAAGTCGAAAATTACAGATGTGAGGCGCAATTATGGAGCCCAGCAACAAGATGTTGGCTCAATCACTGGTCCAGACACCTTCAGTACGGTACAGCCTCTTCCAATCCTCAGCCATACTATGTGACCTCGTTGTGAGAGGCACAACCATTAGAGCAGGGGTTCTCAAACTAGGGTCCGCGAACCCCAAAGGCTCTTCCTCGGGCTCCGCGATGAATGTTTCAGAAAGGAACATTTTTAGGTAGATTTCGAAGAAAAATCTACCTATTGCAATCGATACCATGTCATGGTTTTCGAAAAATTCTTTCATATCTTTACATTTCATGCCTCCCTAAGTACGAAACCACCGCCCATTCAAAAAAATTGTTCGTAATATATATATATATATATATATATATATATATATATATACAGTGAGTCCCGCGCAAGAATTGGCCAATCGTGCGGGTTTCTGCGTCGCGGCGGGCACAGCTCCAACTCCCGAGCGGTCGGATGCAATATCTACGCAAATAAAGCCGCGATCGGTGTAATGATTCAGGTTCTCACATTTACAGTTAAAATTACAATGAAAATAAACACGTACCTCATCACAAGAGATGTTGGAAATGTTCTCCTCTTGTATCCACACAATACTGGCACCTTTTTAGGAAATTTTCTTTCACGCGCATATGTTCAGCTTCAGAGATACAATTAATTTCTCTTGTGATAGGCCTATGTGATATTGTCTTTAAGTTGTTTTTAACAGTATGTTAATATTATTTATGGGGAAACTTGAAAAATTAATTGTATAGGTGTAGCCTATAGGTCAATTTCCCATACATTAGACCGTACAATTTGTGATATCAACTTTTTTATAGACCCCAAGTTATATTGTTATTGTAATAGGCTATTAGTGTGTTCCTTTTTTCTTCACGTGATTTAGAAGCTAAAAATAGGCACTGTTTTTTATTTATATCAAACGTAAAATGGGATAATATGCATAATGGTAATACCATATCTCAAAAACTAAAGCTGATAGGGCAAAACGAACGGCACATTTGGCATCAGCGACCTAAATATACCCAAGAATATGTATAAATTCTATAAAATGGCTGTTGGTCTGTGCAATCTATATGATTAATGAATTTGATACAGATCTATTTCAATCTAGAACAGTCTTTTATAGAAATATTTGCAAAATTTTTAGAATGCAGCCATAAAATCACAAAGCAATGTAATTATTGTTCTTCTATTTGTTAACTTTATTAATTCGTAATTACTGAAATTGTGTGTGTGTTGATTTAAATTATTTTTAAGTTTTCTTTTATTCTTGTTCTTAATGTTGTTTTATTTATTTGATTGTCAACAGAGTCTACTATGTAAATTTTTAGTTAAGTAGGCTTAAAAAAAAAATAAAATAAATAACTTGTTCGGCTGGGTAGGTTAGCAATGTTTCTGGGTAGGCTATGGTGTGCGGTGCTCCAGTCTTTTGTTATTGCCTAGAAGACAGCCTATTGTAATTTTGCATCTCCCATTTCTCGCTCCAAAATTCAACATTGCGCGATCAATCGATCCTTTCGTTTGTACTGCTATAATTAATGTAGATGTTTACTGTGCGGTTCGCTGCAATATTTAAACTAAAATAAAATATTTGCCATTCAGCATTAAAATTTTGATGTTGTGTCAGTTTCCAGTTATTGACCTCCTATCAAATTATAAATCAGTCAACCCTCGATTTAGTGCCACCATCCGTTCTCTAACATTTAGTGGCACAAAGCGAGGGTGGGACTAAAACGAAATTTAATTTTTAAAATGAAAATGGCATAATACAGTGCTGTATTCATTTACTGTAGGCCCACTGTATTATGAAATATAAATTAAATAGAAAGCAAATGGAGAACTTCAGCACAAATTAAAGGGAAAACCGAACTTTGCGCCCCATGCGAGTCCCTCACTCCAACTCTCTAACTCCCTCCCCTAGCGGCGGCATTTGAACTACTAGTAGCGACGGTGGCGCCATCTCTTAATGAACTGATGAAACAGAAAAAAATTAATTTATTTATTCTTTATTCTCTTCTTCTCTTCCTTTTCCGTCTCCTTCCTCTCACCTCCTCTTCACCCTACCTACCTATTTGAGACCTATTCCTAATAGTAAATTTTGGATCGACCGGGACTCGAACTCGGGACCCCTAGCTAGGAGTCTTGACCACTACGCTACGAGTGAATATTGAGCACTAAGCTTTCGAATATTAGAGTTATGTTAGGGGGATTTCATGAGTTTTAACGCAAGAATCAGTTTTTATAATTTTGAGATATTTTGTTAGTTACGAAAAGAGTAGTGTTGGTACACAGGGAATTTTCCTGCATCGATTAAGCCATATTTAATGTTATAACACGGCGGTTTTTATAATTGTGAAATATTATGTGGAGGTGCAAGGGTTTTTTTATTGTGAAATATTAGGTGACATGTCAATTGCAATTATTCATTACCGGCGTTGAGGTTGAACAGCGGCTACAGGCATGGTGGCATGCACTGCGAGGAAGCACGCGGGAAGCAGCCTGGCGGGGAAGCGGCCAGGCTAGTGGCGAGTGGAAAGGGGAGCAGAAAAAATACACTGTAGAGTAACTCAATTTATTACAGTGTATGTCCAGTGCTACAGTACACAAAGGTGTTGAAAATCATGTGGGCCCATGTAAGAGATTAACTGTAACTGAGTAATTGTAGTGTAGTGTTTAGCAGCTAAATGGACACTGGACTAAAAGAAGTGAAAGTTTTGCTCTTTCTACCTGCTCCACCCTCATACAGGGTGTCTGTCTGACTTCTTAATATAGCTTCCTCACTCCATCGCACTACATTTACAGTCAGCGGCAGGGGAACCTCACTTCTTGGAAATACAGTTCATTATGTTTCTTAAATAATCTTCTTAACAATCACGCCAGTTATAAAAAAAATTCTGCAATTGATAATAATCAGGCTATAAAACTTAGTGCCCGATCGAATATGTTAACAGCAACTGTACTGTACAGACTTTGCTCGGCGTATGCGGTAGCTACCATATGCTAGTTCACGTGATAGTAAACAAAGCGGATAGCAGGTATAGAAAGACCACAAAATAACTTCTCATTCTCTAAACTCACATTACAAGCATGCAAAACGTTACGTTTTCCTGTTTGTGTGTAATAGTCCCTCCCAAATGTTTCAATATATGTTTGCGTTTTAGAACACTTTACTTTCGGTATTCCGAACACGTATTATACATTTATAAACACGCATAATGACAAGGTACACTGTTGACCAATTTGAGAGGCACCGTACTACGAGCGTATTGACTTCTCAGTACTACCATCAATGACTGTCTTATCAGCCTACGCAATCGCCCCCACCCCCTATAGGCCTACTCAGGTTGTTGGTAACCGGAATCAACTCCCTCTGTGGGTTCGGGCACTAAGTTTTAAAGCCTGATAATAATCACTGCAAGCTATATTTTCTAAAAATCTGATCGTATATTCATTGGCACTAAACGAATTGGTTTCTTATGTATTTTATATGGGAGAAGATCCATTCACTTGCATTTATTCGCGCGGTGCGAGGGTGGCACTCTAAAGAGGGGCATTAAACCGAGGGTTGATTGTAGGCCTATAATAAATTATTACTTTATACTATTCCAGATTTCATATGAAGTTATGATCAGTTCTAAGCCTTCTGTTGTTTTTCCGTCTTCTAGTTGCCATGGTATCACTATATATCAAACGGAGATTAGATGGCACATGGCCTGCTTATTATCCGCACAGCTGAACAGGCATCATGATGATCAAACTAAAGCGATCAGAGCCATTAATCATGGATAACAAGCGAATATCTAGGAAGCAGTGTTGCGTGTCAACTAGATACAGGATGATGACGTGTCGCTGTATAGGCTACAAGACTGAAAGGAAAAAATGGACAGTAGGGACGGAAGGAATGAAATAACGCATAAACAAACAAACTTTTAAGGAAGGAAATAAGAAAGTAAACAAACAATTAAGAAAGCAATAAAAAAGGAAAAAAAATATAGAAATATAAAAATATAGAAATAAAACATAAATGTAGAAGTAAAGAAAGAAGATATAGGCTACAAGTAGAAATAAAGAAAGAAGAAATACAGGAAGAAGAGGAGAGTGGCATATAACTACCCATCAGAGAATTTTTTCAGAAAAATATTTATAATAAACGTTTTAGCTCTCAGTAACAAAATCATAAGAGCTGTTTTCGAGAAAAAGCGAAAAACAAAATTTTCTTCATGTAAAGTCCTATTAAAAATAATAGAAAGTCGTCGCTAATCTTCGTGTCATATCCCCAGAAGGCTACTTAAACCAGATACAAACTTTTGTTTTCATACGGTTTTTCGTTCTGGGGCTAGGCTGTTTACAGACACACAGACATGTTTCCGAAACTAGTATTTTTGGACTCAGGGGATCTCAAAACGTGTAAGCTTAGTTAGGTTAAAAACTCAAATTCGAATTTCGGGGTCGAAAACAATACTTCCTCTCTATATATATATAAGAGGCTTTGTCCTGACTGACTGACTGACTGACTGACAGGAATCAACGTAGTGCCTAAACTATAACTGGTAGAGTCTTGGAATTTTGACAGTACCTTCGTTTCATAATGTAGATGCTCACTAAGAAAGGATTTTGAAAAATTCTGATTCTAAATGCCAAAAATTAAATGTTTTTGAAAATACTTAATCCCTTTTTACATAGAATTATCCATTCCAAATCACAGAATATATTGTTGCCAAATGGTATCAGATGGCTTTGGAAAAAAAAATGCAAGTTTGACAAATAAGAGAAGGTATCAATTTATAATTCATGTTATAAATAAATATTAAAGAATGTAAACCACGAAAATAATGCAGTCACATAACTTTTCTCTACCCTGGGCATAGAGAAAACAATACGATGTATGGTAATATGGTATATTATTATATCGCAGGTTTTTGGAGAGAGAAGTATGAAAGTGATCTTGCTTTCTGTTTAATTTCATTCCCAAAACAGTTTTATGGTAACATGAGAGGGAGAAATAAAATTTTCCGCCTCGGTATTACAATTTTATGTTACAGGAATTTATGTTTCTTCTTATTTGAACCCCTACCAGGCTTGCTGTGTACAAGCGATGCGATGCAGAATTCTACATCCTCTATGAGCCATAAAAAACTATATCAAGCGTTTTCTGAGGGAATAGTTTTAGTGTAATAAGTCGTTCTTCCTATTTCAGATTATAAATACCTATATAAGGACCTAGAATTTAAAAAAACAAAAGTCCTTCATAAGTTCATTTCCAATTACAAAATAAAAAATCCGGGTGACGCCGGGTCTTTTAAGCTAGTCTACCAATAAAACGAATTAAAAATGAACTAGGCCTATATAGTTGGTTAATTAAGACACCTTTATACTCTCTAACAGAATTTATATATTTATATACATTTTATTACAGATTATTTACATTATATTATATTTTTATATATGTGAATATATTTTAGTGTCTTAAGTTTAGGTTGATGAAAATACGTGATGTTTTTCACAACAAAGATTTTATATTACTATTTTATTCAAAGAATGTAATAATGGAAAATAAATTTTGATTCGCTTTTCTTGTGTAGATAGCCTATTCAATTATCTCTTATTATTATAAACTCATAGACATATTACAACAACAGGTGAAGTGTATCAATATTGTATGTGATAAATGTCATTCTAAGAATGACGTTTATTACTGTACAAGTTCAATGACAAAGAATATTTATTATACTATTATACCTGTATACAAGCAGATCCCCGGGGCTTAGAAAACCCCTGTATAGTGAGTTTCGTCCAAATCGAACAATGTTTGCCCATTTAGACCTATTTTCGTTATCCCTCTTCCGTGTAGGTAGAGCATTTCAGATGTCTGCGTGCCTTGACACTATATACAAATGAAACGACCAGCGTGGGCTTACAAAATTCAAGCGATCGCGATGCTTTTATTTCCAAGGTATGACAAAAATAGGCAAAACCACCTGCAATTGATTTGACAATTGAAATGTATAACTGATAACTGATGCTTCGAAAGCGCAAAAAATGCACGTTTTCTGCCTTTTTTTTAACTTAAGTTATATCTCGCGAAAGCTAAAATAAAAATCCGGCTTCGAGGTGCATTCGCCCACCCTTCAGCCCATCCATGTTTAAAATTTCAGATCTCTGCGTTCAGTACATTTAGCTGGACAACGCGCACAGACAGACAGACAGACAGACAGACAAACACTTCCTTTTAGTATTATAGATTATTAGTTGTTGTTATTGTTATTATTATTATTGTTATTATTATTATTATTGTTGTTGTTATTATTGTTATTATTATTATTATTATTATTATTATTATTATTATTATTATTATTATTATTATGGTACATTCAGAGGAAGCAAGAAAGTAAAAGAATAAGCATGCAAACAGCGGAAGGACAAGTTATTTATTTTCATGGTGAAACGCAATAGGCCTACTTCCTGTTCCTTTGTCTGACAGTATGAGTAAAGAAAGTAAATATAAAATACTAACTGGTACGAGTGGGCTTTGAACCAGCACAAAATAAATGCGTAGGAGAATATAGGCGGCCAGTAACAAGATAATTAATACTGTAATATGACAACTCGAACTTGCTGACGCCATATCTGAATAGCAAATTACGGCTATAGAGTAAAATTTAAAAAATTCAATACTTAACATCTTAATTTTCAACTAGGAGGGAATTCATTTAGCTTATAATCCATGGGCAGAACACCAGGTTATAAATCTAACTGACCAGGAGTTATTAAAAGCTGTAATCTTTTTGTAGCTGAAGTTTATTTAGCAAAATTTCATATTTATGACACTAGCCAACTTAGTTAAGACATACTCTTGTACTTAAATTAAAACAAATTAATAATTACGAACCCGGGCTAGCGAATGTCTCTATTACGTCACGTTTTTCCCATCAGTCACCGCGAAGCCAATTATTAAGTTATTGAAGAGGGCGGAGAACCGAGCCGCCTAGCGTGGGATGTACGAACTAAACAAGAAAATAATTAAAACAGATGCGATACGGCCGGCTTTGCAACCGATGCTCAGTTCTTTTTTTTTTATAGCCTCGTTTTCCGAAAAGAAATAAGCACAGCTGAAGCTGGGAAGGGTTCTAGAAGGGTCGTTAAACGTGCCCTAAGGGCTTGGAATTCTAATAGATGGGTGTTGAAAAGCCCCACTACTTATCATAATCATTTTATTCAACGGTTGATATTAAATAAGACATTGACGATCCTCTATAATAATTTATGTGAATATCAGAATCAGAAATCAGGAGAAGAGCTTTAGTGGCTGTTATCTTGTTTACTTATTCATGCATGATGAACTGAAAAGTATTTGTCACAATTACGTTCAAACTCAACGGAATACAATGGACTCAGCGGGTTTAAAGAGTTCAAACTTAAGCGGAACTATTAGACAATGGTATGCAATTTTAGAATATAGTGCATTATGCGATTAGAAGAAGAAGGATCAGGAAGTGAATTTTACTTGTGAATTAAGAATATTTCTAGTATTAGTTAGATATATAAGCATTCACGAACCACAGATTATTGTCTCTGTTGGACATTACATGAGAATATTATAGGAGAAAAAATCCTCCGACACTGGGACTTGAACCCAGGACATTTGGCTATTCGTGCCAATGCTCTACTAACTGAGCTAAGCCAGAGTACACCTCACAGCGCCAGATGGAACCTCTCTGTGAGGTAGACCATTAGGGCAATCAGTCATAGGAGAGAGGTTCCATCTGACGCTGTAAATTGAACTCCGGCTTAACTCAGTTGGTAGAGCATTGGCACGGATAGCCAAAGGTCCTGGGTTTAAGTCCCAGTGTCGGAGGAATTTTTATCCTATAATATTCTAGTTTTAGTTGTTTTGATTAAAAATGTGTTCTTACTGAATGTAACTCTATAAGCCAGGAAATAATTTGAAATACGTACTTAATTTTAAAGAAAAAACGACACACAGATATAGCTACTAAGACGAAAGTACTAAGCTACAAGGGCCATTCATAAAGTAAATTTCCCTGGGGCTGTTTACAGAAATAAAACACAGTTTAACGGAAATGTTTATTGCAACAGGTACAGCAAGTGTTCAACTATTTTCCAACATATTCGCCACCGGAACTGAAACATTTCTCATACTGTGGAAACAACTTTTGAACACCTGTGTCGTAGAAGTCTGCCGCCAGGGATTTGAACCACTGTGTGACAAACATCTCCGCCCTTCTGTCATTCTCTATCATTTCTTGAGTTGTAGGAGCAGATTGAAATCACTGGGAGCGAGATCCGGGCTGTAGGGTGGATTTTTAAACACCTCCCAGCAAGTCTCCTGCAGAAGTTGGACTGGGAGGTGTTTAAGCATTCGCCCTAAAGCCCGGACCTCGCTCCCAGTGATTTCCATCTTTTCCTACACCCCTAAAAATGACAGAGAATGACAAAGAGGCGGACATGGTTGCCAACAATGGTTCAAATCCCAGGCGGCAGACTTCTACGACACAGGTATTAAAAAGTTAGTCCCAAGGAATAAAAAATGTCTCAATTCCGGTGGCGAAAATGTTGAAAAACACTTTCTGTATCTGTTGCAATAAACATTTCCATGAAATTGTGTTTTGTTTCTGTAAACGGCCTCAGGGAAACTTACTTTATGGATGACTCTCGTAATACTGTACTGTAAGAAAGGCATGTTCTGTATTGAAGAACATTATACATGCTTTTAAAACGTATTAGCTATGCTGTGATAGGGTACCATAGTGCCTAACTAATGTAAAGCGATTTAAATTTGCTGATTTGGTGTTAGATTCTTATGTTGCGCTTTAGAAATGGTTAAAGGCAATAACTGATCTGTTGAACTTATTTAATGTTAGACGGAACCTTTCACTATTCTGTCAAACTATGATCTACTCCGGCTCTGAATATCCTATTATAAAAAATAAATGAATAAATAAAATAAAAAAGTGTTCGTGGAACGCCACGCGACAGAAGTGAAACTTGCTTTAATTTTGGATTTTTTCAATTCTGGATTAGGCCTATTGGGTTTTTTCAATTTTGGATTGTTGGACTTTTAAATATTGGGATTTTGGACTTTTTAAATTTGAGATTTGGGATTTTTAAATTTTTTATCTTTTAATTTTTTTAATTTTGGAATTTTGTTTCTTTTTAATTTTGGATTTTTTAAATTTTGGATGTTTGGATTTTTTTAATTTTGGATTTTAGATATTTTAATTTTGGTTTTTTAGATTTTTAAATTTTGGTTTTTTAGATTTTTAAATTTTGGATTATCGATTTTTTAATTTTTTGATTTTTTAAATTTTGGATAAGCCTAATCATTGAGCTGATTGTTTTCACTAATTTCGTGACGGTTTCGAGCGTTACACAAGCTCTCGATTTACCCCTACCGCGGCTAAAGAAGTTTCACTTCAATAAAATAAAATTAAAACAGAAATTTCATTTCAGAAATTGCTAAATTCCTTTTAACTCTGCTTATAGGCCTACATAAAGAATCTGCCGCATTAAAATTAAAGGAGAATTGAACCAGGTAACGCAGATTAGAAGTCAGAGATAAATGTTTCAGAAACACCTAAGGAACGAACCCGGTTCTGTCAGCAAACTCGATCGCCATAATGTTGTAGAAGTAATTTATTTTGCCAACATAACTCAAATGAAATTAGCTATCTATAAGCCAAACCAGCTGTTATGTGTGCACGGCCCCGTATTTTTATTATTACGAGAAAAAGATGAAGATCGCTGCGCGGTCTGATAGGCTATTGTTTTCAGTGAAGCGCGGCGGAGCCGTAATGGAGACATCTCCTGCACTCTAGCGGCCATTCGCAACAGCAAATCTGATCACAGCCCCCAAATTATGGTGTTGGCAATCATGAGCATTACCCCCATTATAAATTATTACTCTCTTCCTTAAACAAAACACGACAGCATTGTTAACAGGGGGGGCCTGGTGTCGAGGTTAACGGCTTTGCATGTGGGAAAAGTCCCACTGCACAATATGGGCTGATCAAACATTCCTTGCCCGGAACAAAATACAAGCATTTTCAATAAGTAATAAACCAAATTTTACCCCGTGGCGCTACATTCCATGAGGGGATGCGGCCTACCGTATCCGGTCAAGTCTATCAAGCTAAAATATTGCCGTAGTTGGAAGCCTGAAATTTTAATTTAATCTAAAACAATAGAATGAAGAACAAGAAATAAACTATGACACTAATCATTGTGTTAGCTGTTTTCTTTGCAGTCCGTCATGAGTTTGCATATTGTGTGAGAAAATGAAGCAAATGAAAGTTCCGTACGGATGTCCGTCTTTGTTTTCAGCCTAGTATTCTATGGCATTTCTCCCTCGGATTGTCACTATTTTGACGTAAGAATATTGTTCACATCTTATCACAGTATAGTATAACAGTAGCGAAGCTCTAATGAAAGGAAAATGCATCCTTTTGACAGATCGGTGCGACACTAGCACCCCAAGCGGCCGGCAAGATTGAACTAGCAAACAGCCATTTTTAGCATTGGAAAGATACGAATATATGGCTGTATTTCTTCTTATTTTTAAAATTACTAGAACGAGATTATTACCGGAAAGGCATACTGGTGAACTCACCAAATCATAGACTTTATGGTAATATAAAGAAGTTGTAGTTTCAAGATCGATGACATTGTATATCTTATAAAGTATCAGACCGGTTTCCCGATGTGGTCTAGTATGGATGCAAGCGTGATAATCACAAATTGGCAATTTAATTTAACAAATAACTATTTTTGCTTACCTCTCAGGATCTTTAGGGAACCTGAAGAAAGATAAATCGAGAGATTCCTTTGGTTCCTTTGGCTGTTGGTGCAATTTATAGCACCACAAGCATTTCCATAAAATATTGTTGACATTTTTCCACTGCCTTCTAGATTGTGCATTTTTCATAAGAAACAATGTAACAGATTGTGTTATCTCTCGCTCACCGCTACGAGAGCTGCAGTCGCGCCGGTTGAAAAAAACTGTATGGAGCTTCGCTACTGTTATACTATACTGTGATCTTATCATGTTCATTAACTCATAACTGAATCACCATCGCCTCTATTCGTATAACCGTACATCACAATGTTAGCGAATGATGTTTTCATATGCCACATTCTCCCATGATATACAACATCTCATGGTACCATCACCTTACTACGAGAAAAAATATACGCTAGACCTAGTTGCCATGTTTTTTTTTATGCTCCATCCCTCGTATAAAATTTTTAATTTAATATTTTAGCCTAATTGTTATAAGAATGGTAGTCAGAATAAATTTTGAAAAGGTGTATTCCTATTTGAGAACAAGTTAAGCAAAAAAGGACGGCTTCAAAAATAATGATAGGCCTACATTGGTGGTGGGAAGATCTTGTGGGATTTAAATAAAGTTTTGCAGGAATCGATAGGGTTTTCATTATAAATGGTAGTGCCTACGTATTATGCGATCTTGCAGGACATAGATTTAGTTTATGTGTTGCTACTATTAAAAAATCAACAGTTTACTAATAATAAGAGGAACTGCACTTACAAATTACCTTTCTATACTGATAACCAGGGCCCGGATTCTGTTGACCTTAAATTGTTTGAAAAATGACCTATAAAATGACCCTAAGTTTTAAATAAAATGCTTAGTAATTATAAAAAATGCCCTAAAAACTGATATTTTATTTATAAAAATTTATTGTACACACAAACTTATCGACTAATTTGTACATAAATGTAAAAACTGTAAATAACTGTAATGTTGTGAATGTTCTTTTCTCACGGAAATTTATACTGGCACTGAGGCACTGGTGAGTCAAAATTCGGCATTTCCTTTTGTGGTCTGCCGGATTACATTATTGTTTATTGAGGGTAAACAGTAGTTTACATTCTCAAATCCAAGCAGGTGGCAGACTCTGGCGCCAAGTCAATCTAATAACAATAGTAATATAATACAAAATGTTGGGGTTTCTTTGATTCTTATTTCCGACTGAGACATGACAACACTTAACACCGAATTTTTCCTTCTTGCATTAAACAAACAACACTTCAAAAACAGCACCGCTAGCGACGAAAAAACTTAATACACTCAATGTAAATACATGAAAATGACTAAATAAGGAAGCAAATAACAAAAAATGACTAAATAATGACGTAAAATTGAAATAAATGCCCTACAAACATAAAATTACATAAAATCACTAAAAATGACCTAATAAAAATGTATTTCTATAACCTAGAGGCCATGATTAGGATTTATCCACAAGTTGGCAATGTCTATGCAGTATCAATAAAAAGATGACATGCCATTAGAATCCGGGCCCTGATGATAATTAATACTATGTACTAATTTTTTAATGAAACGGAAGCGTAATAATGATAATTACCATAATTTTGATTCGCTAATAATATTAGCTCATGAGTTCTATAAAACACGGCCCACGAGATCACTTAATTGTTACGTAACATCCGGTACCATTGCTTTATAGCAATATGGCTGCCTATGACTTCCGCGTATTTGTTCCGAATAATTTCATTTAAATAAGTCATCATACTTCAGAAAAAACAAGGAATTATGGATTCATAAAAATTGCGAAGACATCGTCAGACTTTACTTAGCATGATAGAGTTGTTTATAGTGTCATTAGTATTTATGTATTCTTACAAAATTACACACCTGGTCATTTTCATCCACACACAAAAAACAATCCAACCGCTTTATTTAGTTTAATTATAATAAAAATCGTATAAAATACGCGTGCATTTGCTCGCTTTTTGCTTTCATTACGTTGTGGTAATCACAAATGTAAATTACGACAATAATCAAGGCCTACTTAACCCGCTTTTATAAAATTTAAAATGCATGCATAATTACCTTGGCTGTGTTTTTGCCTGGTTCCCTGTTTGAGGTCAATTTCGCAATTTGTTGAAATAAGCCACCTGATAATGCTCTCCACTCCCTGCTGGCTGGCTTAACTTCTCTCAAGTTTCTCTTATTTATTTCCAAAGCCAGCTATGAATTCTGTGCACACAGTTGCCAACTTGCTTCTGTTTAGCTTTTAATTTCCATTCTACTTCTCTCATAACCATTTAGTAAATCCGTTGCCTTGGAATGATAAAATTATATTTCACATCGACTTAAGCTTTTATTATTTTTTCCTTTTTTATTTTAACAAAAACGGGAAATGTTGCTTTAAACTCTGAATATGAGAAAATAAGATGAAATACATAGTAATAAATAAACAAATAAATAAATAAATAAATAAAAGGGGAATAAACAAAAATTTTCTACAATAACCAGAGAAAGTGTTTGTCTGTCTGTACGCGATGCCCAGCAATACCAAGTAATATGTAACGTATTAAAAATATTGTGATATTAATATTATTGTATATTGCATAGGCCTATAGTGTATTTGAAGAATAATTTAGTAAATTTAAATGTGTTAAATTTTAAGAAATGTGTTTAAAATATATGTATCCTATATGTAGGCCTAGATGAAAAACACCGTTCTCCCTAAGCAAATAAACTAACATCTGTAGGGACTCACTGAAACAATGAAAGTGTATACCTACCTCTTGATAAGAAATTCTTATATGAACAAAATTTAAATTAAAAATATTTATATACGTGTTTGTTTTGAACTCTCTTATAAATTTTGACTTACAAATTTTCTACATGTTCACTAACATAGACATATTTTGTTCTTTCATAGGCCTACTTGGCCTACTTGTTATGTAAAAATTATGTAAGTTAATAAAATTTTAGTAATGACTGAACTGACCCCAAAATCGAGCTATGCTCACGCGAGGTAAACAATACTCCATTTTGTAATGTAATAATTGTGTTTATATTCATGTTGAAGCATCTTCCGGGCTGTGGGCCGTGGTCCAAAGGCAAAATAACAAGTCTCGCCAGACGTTATATTATATTATTTGTATTTTGAAATAATTTGTAATTTGTAATAAAAATAATTGTATCACCAAATGATATATAGGCCTATATATAGATATATATATATATCTATATATATATATATAGATATCTATATATCTATATATATATATATATATTTAAGTCCCTTACGTTATAACAGGTTACCTGATGAAATAAATAAAAAAAAAACTACAAAAACAGAGGTTTGCAAACAACACTACAAATTGTTAACAAGAAATCATTTCCATAGTCTTGAAGAATTTTAAAACTTAATGTGATTGTTGGAATTTTTTTGTTTATGTTTAATTGGTAGACTGTCCTTTCGAAAACTTACTATAGCTGAGGTTATCCTGTATGTACTTTGAAGTCTGTGTTATGCAGAAAAAACTAGCTTGCAGTCTTTATTTAATAAGGACATACACTACTTGCCAAAACGTAGGTAATCGAAACTGTCCTCTGAAGCTCGCTGAAGACAAGACACATTTGGTGGAGATTTCTGTAACTTATAACGTTTGTCTTAAATCTCTATATATATATATATATATATATATATAAAAGGCTTTGTCCTGACTGACTGAATGAATGACTGACTGACAGGAATCAACGTACAGCCTAAACTATAACAGGTAGAGACTTGGAATTTTGATAGTACCTTCGTTTCATAATGTAGATGCTCACTAAGAAAGGATTTTGAAAAATTCTGATTCTAAATGCCAAAAATTAAATGTTTTTGAAAATACTTAATCCCTTTTTACATAGAATTATCGAAACAAATTCACAGAACATATTGTTGCCAATGGTATAGGTGGGTTTGGATTAAATGAAATGGATGTTTGACAAATTAGAGAAGGTATCATTATAATTCATATTATCTATATTAATAAAAGGAATTGTCCTCGATGTCCAGCAAAATCTACTGAACGCAGATATCTGAAATTTTAAACATAGGTGGGCTGAAGGGTCGGAAAATGCACCTCGAAGATGGAATTTTAATTTTAGTTTTCGTTCGTGAGTTATGAGTGAAAAACGGGCAAAAAACGTGCATTTTTTGCGTTTTCAAAACATAAGTTTTCAGTTATGCATTTCAATGCCAAATCAATTACAGTTGGCTTTGGCTATTTTTGCCATACCTTGGAAATAAAACTTTCGCGATCGCTTGAATGTTGTAAGCACTAAATATGGTCAAACGTTGTTTTATTTGGACGAATCTCACTATACAGAGCTTTCTGGGCCAAGAAACTCGAATCTGAGGTCGCTTTTACCAGACGATGCTATCTAATCGTGGTATGTAGTCCACGTGATTTAGGAGTTAATAAATATAATGATTTTACTATTATGCTCTTAATTTTTAATTTTTGAAATAATTATCGCGGGCAAAGCCGCGGGCACCTGCTATTTGTTAGAACGATGGAAAACAATAGAATGGAGTACTCAATTTCTCACACAATAATACAAACTCATGACGGACTGCAAAGAAAACAGTCAACACAATGATTAGGTCATAGTTTATTTCTTGTTCTACATTCTATTGTTTTAAATGAAATTAAAATTTTTCCATCATTTTATAACACATTTAAGACGAATTGTTATAACTCACAGGATACATTACGAATTTAAAGGTTACAGTGGATATAGCCTACTCTATTATTATTTATAACAAGTTATATATAGAACATAGGGAGAGAGAGAGCAGACATTCGTAACTTCCAATAAGCATGTAAAATTTATGAGATAGATAAAATATATCTGATATGAACCACAGAACTTTCTCTAGCTTTAATATTTCAGTGCAAAGCACTGAATGCATTGCAGCAGTGTGCATTCAGCTGTCTCAACCTAATTCAAAGTCGCATTATTCTAGTCTATTTGGTGAAATAACACCAATATTGTATTTTGTTATGCGAAATAACACCCATAATCCACCTTTTGAACCTAAGTATAAGAGTTAATTTTCGCCTTATACCCTCAAAAAATATAATAACATGCCAGAAATATATATATAGTCCTGTATATATGTGAACAGATTTTTAATTCCTGATATATTAGCAATTAAAAATCTGTTCACATAATTTGTAACACAATAAAAATAAACTTATAAATATTTGTCTTCATTTTTATGTCAGGTTGTCCACATTACTTTATATATATATAGGCCTATATAACTTATACATATTTCTGGCATCTTATTATATTTTTTGAGGGTATAAGGTGAAAATTTACTCTTATACTTTGTAAAATTCTCCCTCAAAGACACTGAAAATGAAATTTATTAATTTTGAACCGAAATTTAACATTTTTATTCGCCGGAAAATAGGATCCCTAAATAGCTTATAGGCCTACTGGCAAGCTTAGATCAGGGAGAAGAGGGGTTCAGGGGGTCCGGACTCCCCCCCCCCAAAAAAAAATCAAAACCTAAAATTCTATTTAAGTTATTTAAGCTCCAAAGCAAAATTACTAAAGATGGACGAAGCAAAGAAGATTTGAAAAGCAGGATATTACAAGCAAAAAGGGCTTTCTTTTAGAAGAAAAGTCTATTGGTGTCAAATATTGACCTAAAAATCAGAAAAAAGTTTCTAAAGTTATATATTTGGAGCATAGCACTCTATGACAGAGAGATGTGGACTTTAGGAAGACGTGAAAGGCATAAAATACTAGCTTTTCAGATGTGTTGAAAATCAGGTGGACTGACAGAATATCTAACGAAGAGGTCTTAGAAAGAATAGGGGAGCAAAGAAGTCTATGGACGACACTCATTTGAAGAAGGGCCAGACTAGTGGGCCACATTATCAGGCACCCAGGCTTGGTCAATACTATATTAGAAGGAACAATAGAGGGAAAAAATTGTAAGGGAAGACCATGATTAGAATATGAAAAACAGATTACAGACGATTTTGGTTGTAAAAAATATGTGGACATGAAGAGAACTGGCTCAAAATAGGAAGAACTGGAGAATTGCATCAAACCAGTTGTAAAACTGATGACTACAGAAGAAAAAAGCTCCATTTTTTCAAATATTTAATTATCTTATTTAATAATTAAATACTGAACTTGAAAATGTAGGCCTATTATTTCTACTGCTCCATGTGTTATTTAACTTTCCTTATAAATAGGCTAGTAGTGAGTATTAGGCTATAACTATACCTGGGATCTTAAGGCAAATGACTATTTTGTTCTTTATGAAATAACATGAAAATTTTTAAATATGTGGACGTTTCACGATAAATCACTTACATTTATAGAGATTTATAGTGCCCTAAAATGCCTATTTGGACCTATAGAGCCTATTGTAGTGCCTAAAATGCCTATTTTGTACATTTAAAATAAAATTCAACTTCTGTAATTTTTATAATCTTATAATGGACATCCCTCATTAAAAAGCAGAACAGCAGAGGTGGGGTTTTTCACAGAAACTTGATTATTCCAAACAATTGTCGCTAAAGGAGTGCTGACTGACGGGGGTGGGGGAGGATTAAGGGGGGAAGGACTACTGTGTCAAGTCACCAGTGAAAGAATATCTGTTTAAGTGAATATAGTTCGTGATGCCTAATTTTGCAGTTAATTCTGCTAAGAATAGGTAGGCCTATAACACGTTTCTTGCAGTAAAAAAAAAAAAAAAAGACCACGTTGCAGTTTAAGTGTATATTGTATATTTTAAAGTCTATTTTCTGCCTATCTACACATTTTAAAGCATATTTTAAGTGCCTATTTTCTCTTTTAAAAGCCTATTTACTTGTTTAAAAAGCCTATTTTAGGTGCCTAAAACTAATTTTTTAGAGCCTAAAATCCCAGGTCTAGCTATAGGCCTAACTTAGGTAACGATTTCTTGTTTAAGTTGACTGTCTTAGAGTAGGCTAGCCTATAGTAAACAAATTTGCTAACTAGTTTTTCAGTGCTAAAATAGTAGAGTAAAATGTGATTTTTGTTAGTTCAATATTCCATACCCCCCCAAACCCCCTGGTACTTTCGACCCTGCCCGAAATTATTTTCTGGCTACACTAGGCCTACTGGATTAGATTTGGGGATAATTTGTTCTGATGCTTCAGTAACACAAGTCAAAGGAAAAGCCACAAGAAGAAAGCCTGTCGTTCGTTTCATACTTTAGACAAATGTTATAGAGGTGTCATTCAGGATGCAGCCTTAAGCATGCCTTATTGTTCTTTTTTTTTTTTTTTTTGCTCTTTTACAGTAGTAAGGAAAAAGAAAGCCCACTAAAGAGAGGAAAGCTGAAGCATAAAAAAGTGCTGTTGAACATAAAAAATTATAAATTCCTAAAAACTTCCCTGTTTAAGGTAAATTTATTTTCTCCCGCTCGGCTGAGTGTGAGCTACTTATGCTAACGAGCTGTATCGAGGCGCCGTGCCATGTCCACAAACCCATAAAAACTAAATTTCCCTCAAAACAAGACGCTCATAAATATAGAGGTAATTAATAAATTCTTTCATTATTGGAGATTGGTGAGAAAATGAGCGCTATTATCACCCAAATCACCGCCATTACAATTAACCCCCACCCCCTTATTCCCAGGAAACCCAGCCTCGGGGGTACCACCACCAAATTACCAGAAAACTCTAGCTTTCTACCGAATAATAACAATAGTTTTTTTTAACGTCTTGGTTCACAGGTGTTAGACGCGCACCTGGTGTTAAGACAAGCAACTATGTAATTACTGTCGGATCCTCGCAACTCATATGCTGTGATGCTTCCTGCCCTCTGTGAGCCTATGTGTATTTAGTTATACTTAGAAAATATTCACTAAGCACCTATACGCCTAGCCTATGTGTGAAAAACATTGAGTAAGGCAATAATGGGAGACATAAGACAATGTTATATCTAATAACCAAGGCCCGGATTCTGATGACAAAATTGTTTGAAAAATTACCAATAAAATGACCCTATATTTTAAAGAAAATGACTTAATAATTATAAAGAATGGCCTAAAACCTAATATTTTATTTATAAAAATTATTATTGTACACACAAAGTTATAGACTGATTTATATATAATTGTAATATATAAGTGTAAATGCAGAAAGAATGTTGTAGCTCTAAAAACTTTGGAGCATCTAAGAAGAAAAGTAAGAAAATTGATTTTAAAGTAGATCCTACAAAATATTGCATTATAGTAACCTATTAATTTATTTATTTAAAAAAGTTAATATAGGCCTACTCAATATAAATGCATGAAAATGATTAAATGTGGAAGCAAATTACACGAAAATGACTAAATCATGACGTAAAATTGAAATAAATATCCTAAAAATATAAAATGGCATAGAATGACAAAAAATTAAATAATAAAAATGCATTTCTGTAATCAAGAGGCCGTGATAACGATTTATCTAGAAGTTGACAATGTCTATGAAGCATCAATAAAAAGATGACTTGTCATCAGAATCCGGGCCCTGCTAATATAGTTCACTAGGAATGATTATAGAACCGGAAGATAAAAAATATACTGAAGAAGAATCTTTAAAAAACACACACACCCAGAAATAAAGAATGAGATACAGAAGGAAAAAGTAATTTAGGAGAAATGGAAAAAGGAAATAACAGCAGAAATAATTTTTTAGAGACAAAATGAATTTTGAATGGAAATGACAAACAACACAGGAAAAATAAGTTAGATAAATAGCTTGCAAAGAAGGCAAATCAGCAAAGACGAAATTTAGAAATAACATGAAAAAGCAGAAGATAAATGAAAGAGAGGAAACTTTGTATGCTAAATAATTTAGAAAAAATGAAAAAAGAAGTGGGAAAAAACAAGTAGCTAGTCAGGTGCTAAGACCGGAAGAAAGTAAATGGAAAATATAAGAAGATACAAAAGAGATAGGAAATGAAATAAAGAAAAAACAGAGAGGCAGAAATAAAGATTGAAAGAACAGAAAGAAAATAGAAAGACAGAAAGAAACAATTAAAATAAATACAGTAAAAAAGATAGATAAAATAAAAATAAAAGCAGGCAGAAAGGCAGAATGGAAGAGAAAGTAAAAGAAAGTAAGAAACAAAGAAACAAAGCCAGGAGAAAGAGAATGAATAGAAGAAGGAACAGGGAAAGCAACAAGCAACAAAGAAAGAAAATAAACAAATTAAAATGCCTACATAAAGGTAGATATACAAAAATAAGTACGAAGTTACACAAAAAATAAGGAAAAAAATAAGGAAATGAAGAAAAATAATTAATGAACAAGAGAAAATCAGAAAAGAGATTGTTAGAAATAACTATGAAAGCTAGGAAGAAAAGCAATGAGATACAGGACTAAGTACATGTAAGAGGAAAATGTTTACCTCAATCACTGTGGATTGCCCTATGGCGTTCAAACACCCTGTATGAGGTGTGACAGCTGTACATGTTTAAGTGGCGAGGTAATGAATATTTAATATCCCACCCCCTAGCGGACTATTGTGAAGTTACACCCTGTCATTAGGAGAACAGTGCCTCTGGCGGGCAAGAGAAAGACTTATAAAACGAGCAGAGAAGCGATCCGATTGTTGAACTAATAATCTGTCTTACAAGAACTGAGATTATATTATCAAACAGGCTTATTTGATTAGGCCTATACGGACTATTCCATTCATATGACGCGTAGATTTCATATTGTCCAATAATATCCTTTGGATATCGACCAATCAGAGTCGTTCATCTTATCTGCTTGCTAGGATCACAAGGATACGATTTTATCATAAGTTGGATTTATTAAGACTATTCCATGAAAAAAGACGTGTAACGGATTATACAAATAATAAAATCAGGTAGGCCTAAACTGATGTAAAAAAGTGCCAGTATGTTTTTGTTTAATCAGTTATGACTGCAATTATGATATGCAGAATATGTTTTTTTTTAAATTGATTTCCAAGTTAAGCTCCAGATTTATTCATTAAGCAGGGCTTACGGAAGAAGAAAGGTCTACCATCTCGGCCACCTGGGTCATTTTAACGGTCTAGTTGGATAAGCGCATGTAAAACAATAGTTTTTTTTTGTCATAGCTACCTGTATTTTAATTTCCAAGGCCTTATAAGATCACAGTAAAACAATAGGCTATGTTGTCAAGATAACTGATTTTCATTTTTTTTTATAAATTCTTTCGAATACGTATATTGCCATAAAATAGGCACTAAATTGAGCATTACTCCGAAACAGATCAACCGATTTTATCCATTATGAATAGACGACCCATGGACATTGTAAATGTGTAGCCTATACCAAGTTTCATAAAAATCCGGTAAAGCGTATTTGAGTTACCGCGTCTTTAAAATATACACTAAATTGGGTTTTACTCCGGTACCGGTCAACAGATTAGGTTCAAATTCAATAGGGCACTTCTCATGGACGTCATAAATGGGTATACCAAGTTTCATGGAAATCCGTTACAACGTATTTGAGTGATGGCGCCTTTCTATGAGAAAGGCGCCATAATCTATTAAAATAGGCACTAAATTGGGCATTACTCCGGTACCGGTGAACCGATTTGGTTCAATATCAATAGGGTTTTTCCCATCGACATTATGAATGTTTATACCAAGTTTCATGAAAATCCGAAAAAGCGTACTTGAGTTATGGTGTGTACAGACGCACGGACAGACGGACGGACAGACATTTTTTCGTCCCCCACACAATCTCATAAAGTACCATACTGGCACTTAATAATCGCTTTCGTGCTTTGTTGTATAAAAACAAAACTAACAGCTGCGAGTTCACGGCCTACTATGAATCAACCATCCATGAATCGATTCGAGTTGCCATGTTGTGACCAGTGCTACCAATGGTGCATATAAGACCTAGTTAACTTCATTCAGGCAAGCTAACATCAGAACAGAATAAAAGCACACGAACTGGCTTTTACCGAATCGAAATTGTAAATTTCTATTATATTAATTTCCAAACAAGTTATGTTGTATAAAATAATCTGTTTTTGTGCTGCTTAAATGGCAGCGTGTGATCACTGCACACTGATACTTACATGTCCAGTACCGAGCAGACGATTTTATCGTTAAAACATCATCCTCATATGAATATTATTTTATAAGATAAATGATCGCGATTGGTCTATATTCGAGGAATTGCTAAACGTTATTGGTCAATATCAAACACGCGGAATATGAGTGGAATAGTCGTATAAAACTTCACTTCCTGATGATAATTTTCTTCATTACAGCTTCATGATCCGTATTAGTTCCAACTTCTCTAAGTTTTGGAAATTAATGTGTCATAAGCAGCATTTTTATTATTCTACGCATAGGCGTAACCAGGCCGACCATATGGGGGGGTTATAACATCCTCGGGGTCTGGGGGGTATGGAATATCCCCCAGGGAGAGGGGGGTCCGGGGGTCCTCCGCCGGAAAATTTTAAAAATAAAGATGCAAAATAACGAGTTTTAAGCTTCCGGGGGTCCTCCCCCGGAAAATTTTAAAAATTAAGACGCAAAATAACGAGTTTTAAGCTTCCCACACTTTATACTTGTATTAAGTACTAATTTATGGGCAGACTTAAAAAAATTATACAATTTTCCTTTTTTTAATCAATGGGGGGGGGTTCAAACCCCCAAACCCCCCCCCCTCGTTACGCCTATGATTCTACGGTCACTAAATTCTACAGTCTCCACTTTCCAAATAACAATGTTTGATAGGCCTACAACTGTATAAATTCACGTCAATGAATGCGTGAATCTTGGAAAAGAATAAACGTCCCATACAAAGATGTGAAATCTTCAGTTGCCTACACAGACTTAGCCCGACCCCTATCCTCGAGTTGTCCTTCAGAAACCAGTCTACAATTGGAGGCGAGTATGGACAAACTTGCACAATAAGAATCTACCATCTCACCATAAAAGCCTTTGGTATGAATTGATAAATGGCCTAATTCCATCAGGTGACTTATTACACAAGAGGAAAATCAAGCCATCGCCTCTTTGCGCCGCGTGTGGTGCGACTGACACTCTCCACCATCGATTCGAAAAATGTTTGCTATCTCCTATTTGGAAAACCACGAAAGAAAAGATCATCCGCTTTCTAAATATACGGGAACAGTACTTCGGGTTCCAATATGTACAATATCCAAATTTCAGATTTTCTCCCCCGGCACGTAACACCAAAGTAATCGTTGAGCTAGGGCATGCCATATGGAACATTCTGACTTAATACCTTAATACAACTAGGATCCCCACCACACGGCATAGTTCATCTGGTTTCACTTCTCCCACTGCGGAATGTGATCGATTGTTTTGTTACTGGTACTGTATCAGACTTCAGTGAAATCACCTTGTTTGAGTGTTCTGTATTGTTAAAACTTAGTGTATTACTCAATAAGCATTAGATAATGTGATAAGTTATTTGTACAATAAAAAAAAAAAAAAAAAAAAAAAAAAAAAAAAAAAAAAAAAAAAAAATGCAGATGAATCTAATGCAACCCGCAGAACACGTGTGTCAGAGAAGTTGCTGAACCGCGGGGTAAGGAGGAATAATTCTGTATTAGAAGGAATAAAGGATAAGATATTAATATATCTATCTACTTCTTATACAATTCAACGGCCCTAAATAGCGTGCTTGCTCGCTCGCCCGCTTCGTGAGACATCGGGTATACTCGGCGATGTTCGTCTCTCGCAGTGTAAACTTTCATGACGCCTACAAAATTAGTAAAACCGTTTCTTTATTACATAAGTCCTAAGTGAAATGAACACAATGAACAAATTTTCTAATTTTATTTTTACTTACAATTTTCATAGCTCTGAACCACAAACCTTTTTAATACACTGCCAGTGTAAAGTTATTAAAAATCCTGGAGTCAATTAATAATGGCGGGTGAAGCCGCGGGCATCAGGTTTAATATATTGATAGTTTAATCCTCGAAGTATCGTGGACAGTAAAAATCCAAATCAATCACTCCTTCTCTTGAAAAATTATATAATTTCTGAAAATTACACTGAATTTATCAAATAAAATTCACATCACATTCATCTGTCAACAAACAGTTGAGAAACGATACGTATTATCCACCGCCGTCTCGAGAATTACGCACGAGAATTATACAGTTTAGAAGGCAGTGGTTCACAGTTATCTTAGGAACTGCATAATCGAATCTGAGATCTTTTCCCAGGTGGCGATTTCTAATCGTGGAATGTAGGCCTACCGTACTCTAAAGCCGGAATTTTAGTTGTTTCATAAATTATTAATGGTTTAGTTTAAGAATGATTCGCGTGCAAGTGTTAATAAATATAATGCTTTAATAATTATTATACTATTAATTTTTAATTTTTCAATTAATTATCGTGGGCAAAGCCGCGGGCACCTCCTAGTTTTCTACGATAGGCCTATACAGTAGGGTCTATTCTTATTCCATCCATTTCCCATTTATGCTATCGTGGTGAAAACTTGAACTTCCTATACCCAGTGCCGTTAACCTAACATATTTGCGTCTTTTAACTACTTATCTTACATGCACGTCATCATAGGCCTGTCTGTAATCTTATCTAATATATTTAGCCTACTATTGCATACATGGATTAAGATTATTGTAATTCCTAGTTGTTTACAATAATGCCATTTATCACCCGTGTCCAATTCCTTCCTATTAGGCTATTGTAAGTAACAGTCAAGTAAAATCATCATTGGGGTTCAAATTTGAATAGACCTACAATGAAGTAGGCTACATTTTAATGAAATAGCTGGTTTCCATGAATGACAATCCTAACTTGTAGAAAGAATCCTCTTTTTTTTTTTTAGACAGTTTCTATGGCGACGAGCTTATACGTCAAGCAGTGAAAAGGTTAAGAGCATTGGAAAGTCAAGGAAGAGTTTGAAAACACGACCAGTGGCGGCTCGTGTATAGGCACTGTAGAACTACGGCTCCCCCTATTTCCACCTGATATCATTGGTAACATTTAATATTAGTCCTTTTTTTCCTTTAATTCTTTCTTTATACTTTACAATATATAATCCATAAGCTTAATGCCAGTGGCCATGCCGCAGTTTATTAAAAAGAGAGAAGAAAATATCTGTAGGCTATGGAACTGTGCGCTAGTTTAAAGTAAAGTAGCCTACGTTAAGTCATTTTTTTTTATTTTGTTATTTTAGGGTTTTATCAAGTTTCTGAATAAATGTTCTTTTTATATAGGCTATCTATGTTTCCTTTTACACGATTTTAAAACAAAGGCTAAACATTTTCTGGACCGGCACCCTCCACTAATGGATATAGGCCTATGTAAGTATTCATGAACCACAGATTTTTGTCTCTGTTGGACACTATACGAGAATATTATAGGAGAAAAATTCCTCCGACACTGAGACTTTAACCCAGGACCTTTGGCTATCCGTGCCAATGCTCTACCAATTGAGCCAAGCCAGAATTCGCTTCACAGCGTCAGATGGAACCTCTCTCCTCTGTCTGATTGCCCAACAGAGACAATAATCTGTGGTTCATGAATGCTTATATATCTATCTTGAAGGTTAACTGTATACAATAACAGTGGGAGCCCGGTCACAAAAATCACTAATTAGTGTGCCTCACAGTAGCCTACTGGATATGACATAACTTGTCTGTCTGTGAGGTAGACCATTAGGGCAATCATTCATAGGAGAGAGGTTCCATCTGGCGCTGTGAATTGAACTCCGGCTTAGCTCAGTTGGTAGAGCATTGGCACGAATAGCCAAAGGTCCTGGGTTCAAGTCCCAGTGTCGGAGGAATTTTTCTCCTACAATATTCTAATGTTAGTTACAAGCCGCCACTGAAGACGACCGAAATGCTAATGATGATTATGACAATGATAATAAATATAATAATAATAACAATAATAATAATAGACTAACAACAATCGGCTATTAATGACCATTACCGTATCATTTTCATTTCAAACCAATAGACCAGTCCTGATTGAACTGATGATAACGATGATGATAATGATGATGATGATGATGATGACGACGAGGACACTGATCACGATTATACAGTTATATTGGTTATAGTTATTATGGTGTATGATTGCTGATAGTAGTAATTGCTTCTGCATCCCTTGAGTGAACGGGACACGAACCACGGTCCGTGAAATGGATTCCGCCTACCAACCGAACCCCGCCAAATTGAAAATAAAGCTTGAGGGGTAATTTTATTCCACCCGTTGCTATAAAGCTATCTTGTAAATTACCTTCGAAATATCAAATCATACCGGTGCTTGCCAGAAAGCATAACCGCTAAGGGGAACTGCAAAAAATAATATAAAAAGAGATGGCAAAACGTTTTTTAAATAAATAAAAAAAAAAAGGAAAGAGTTGTGAAGTGGGCGCGACCGGGAAGGCGTGGAGATAAGCGGTTGCTAGGTGACGGCAAATCGCGGGTGTGAGCACGGCCTCCTGTCGCCCGTGATTGGCGTGCCGCTAAGTGCGGTGGTGGGGGGGAAACAGAGGGGGCGAGTTGAAACAGATGAAGTGCTAGAGATCACAGTAGGCCGGGCAGTGAACAAAAAGAAAGACTGGCAACGCGTTCAGTGATGTCCAGCGAGTGGTGAACGTGTGTGGAGTGACAACCTAACCTCACTTATTATGACTCTTGTTATGGAGAGACACTTGGGCACCCCGTTGCAGCCAAATGCTGCTGGCAACGCTAACCTGGGCCATCTCTTCTCGCGGATGTGCGCGCCGACGCCTGGCCTCACCGCGTTCCAGTACGCGCTTTTGCTCCAACATCGGTATCACAGCTACAACAACGGTCTGCTGGGAGTCCAACCCAAGGCTGTGGGTCAGAACCCTTGCTTCAGCGGGTTGTTCCGACCCGAGGACCCCCGCAGGGAGGACAGGGGGTTCCGGAGGGTCGAAAGGGACCCCGGCTTGCCCCCCAGCGGCCCCGAAGACAGGCAAGACTCAGGTCAGTTAAACACGTGTTTTTCTTTGCTCTCTCGGGCTTATGCCCGTATAAATACCAGTTCTAAACAAAGTTGTAATAGAATTAGTCCTACATCATAACTTGGGAAGACAGGCTTACTTATTATTGTGTATACTGTTAGGCCTATGTGGATCTGTAACCGTGGACCGTGTACCGGACAATCACGGCCCGTAATTCACATATAAATGTCATCAACTTAGGCAAGCGGGAGGGGGGGGGGGGAGATTGAATTTTTAGTTGTTTTAAGCCTTAGCCTATATTTTTGTAAATTAATATTTTTAATTTTTTAAAATAGGTTGGATGTCTCAAAATTGTAATACATACTGAGCAAAGGTGGAGTGCATAGGCCTATTAATAAAATCAATTAACACAGCTCAGTAGGAAAATGAAAATAACTTAATTGAAATACTTAGCCTATATGATTAAATTTTAAATTTTCGGTGCATATGGCCAGGATTCGAACCCGCGCTCTTGGGCTCCTGCCTTACTAACTAGGCCAATAAACATTGAATGTATAGGCTTAACATATTCACTGCAATTAATTATCGCCTGTAACCATAAAATACAATATGCTATATAGCCTAATAATGAAGTATAGGCTTACAGTCATGCCATGCAATTTCTAAATACATTAGGTCTTACGCACAGCACACGATACAAAGATTACATAGGCCTATAGGCTAGATAAGTTATTAAAAATTCGTCAACCAGCTTTAATTCTCAGGTTTGAACTGCCTGGAATAATAAGGGAAACCATTTTATGCAGTCAGGAAGTATGTTAACAGACCTAATAATAACAATAATAATAATAGCTAATAGCCTAATATAATAGCAATAATAATAATATTATAATAATCATCATCATCATGTCGTATGTAACTTAGGCCAATGTAGATTTGTAGGCCTACATTTAAAAATCCATCAACAAAAAAATGCCCTCTGAGTTATCCTGTCAGAGATCTTACGACTGTTTTATAACTTATTTTTATGTTTCACTGATAGAAATTTGTTAGTTGTTTTAGTAGGACAGTTACTCAATGTACAGTATAATTGAACTTGAATCTGGGTGTCTCAAAGTCAGTCTGTTGTCCAAGTTCGAACCAAACTGCATCAAAGATACATCAACTGGTCAAAGTCATTATTTTCTTATCTTTAAACAATTGTCTACAATGAGTCCTAGGCGATGAATTCGTTAATGTTTTCAATGCTTTCTTTGTAAAAAAAAGGAATTACTTTTGAGAATAGTAATAATAATAATAATAATAATAATAATAATAATAATAATAATAATAATAATAATAATTTATTCTGCCTTTAAATTACTACAAACGATTGGCAATGTCACAAAAAAAATAACTACAAACAATTGGCAATATCACAAGAAAAAAGAATTTAAAAGTTAAAAAAAAAAAACAGATCGTATAATTTATTTTCCAAGAATTCCTGTACTGAATAGGCTAAAAGGCTTTGTATTTCAACCAGTTAGACAAAACATATTTAAATATTTTGATCGAAACAGTTTTTGCATTATGGGGCAACTTATTAATCATTTGTATTCAGATTGCTTCCTAGCCAGAAAATGTCTGATAGCTATTAGAAGGCCATAGGGCCTAGGCCTATTGTTAAAGGCTTTAGAAATGTACAAAATATACCCCTTAATATGTAAAGCCTAATATATTCTACCCATAAATAGGCTAAGCACAATATTAACAACGTGACAGCAATACAAACAACAAAACAATAACAATGGTCGCGTGTGAGATTTAAAGCTGAGCACCGTTTTCTCAAGAACCAACCGGTTCTGCAGTCCTCTAATTCCCTCGAAGGCCTCCAATAATGGCGGATAGATAGAGCAACTATAGCAGGCTATAGGAGAAAGAAATTAATAGACTGGGCGCAAAATGGATTGCGATAGGTCAATGATAGATAAGTTACAGATTGAAACAGCTCGGAAATAACAGGCCTTATAAATATTGCTGCGGACCGCACAGTAAACATCTACATTATATATATATATATTAATGTTTATTTACATTCAGCTTCCCTTAGTTAAGGGTTGCCCTAAGACAAAGCGTAATATAAAAGAAAATGATTTGCACCACAAAGAAGTGTTTACAAGTATTTACAATAAACATAAAGAAAAAACTCACATATATCAAGAAAACTTATGAAACAAGAAAAAAAAAGAAACATTGAAAACAAATATATACAATTTAGGAATATAAGTGATTCCTGAGTATTGAGAGGGAACCTTTCAGGGCTGTCAGAGACACTTCTTTTATTAAAATGCTGTTCAGACGGAAGAATCTGCAGAAATCTACAAAGAATGAAGGAATTGTTCCTCTTGCACCCACCATCAGGCCAAAGATGGTAATAGAAGAAAGGGAGTATTTTTCTTTGTAGTATGCGATGGTGGGTAATAGTACAAACGAAAGGATGGATTGCTCGCGCAATGTTGAATTTTGGAGCGAGAAATGGGAGATAGGCTACAAAATTACAATAGGCTGTCTTCTAAGCAATAACAATAGACAGGAGCACCGCACACCATAGGCTACTCAGCAACGTTGCTAACCAACACAACCGAAAGAGCTTTTTATTTATTTACTTATTTATTTAGCCTATTTTAAGCCTACTTAACTAAACAATTACACAGTAGACTCTGTTGACAATCAAATAAAGAAATCAACATTAAGAACAACAATAATAGAAAACTGAAAAATAAATTAAAACAGCACACAATCAATTAGCCTAAAATGTAACTCACATTGTAACAATATAGTCCTAAGAATAATTACAATTGAATAAAGTTAACAAATAGGCCTACAAGAAACAATAATTGCATTGCTTTGTGATTATATGTCTAACTAAAAACTCCGTGGCGCTACATCCCTGAAGGGACAAGGCCTACCACCCGACCGCAGCGTCATCTACCGCAGGCAGATGGCAGGATTGGGGGGCATGTGGTCAGCATGCCGACACCCACGGCCGTTAAAGGTGGTTTTCTATGACCGGAGCCGCTACTTCTCTATCAAGTAGCTCCTCAATTTGAATCACGAGGCTGAGTGCACCCCGTTTCAGACCTCCAAACCTCAGAAAAATCAGAGGAAGTACCGGGGATCGAACCCGGGCCGACGGATCTGTAGTCAGCGACGCTAACCACAAGACCACGCCGGCGGTCGTGATTTTATGACTGCATGCTAAAAATTTTGAAAATAACTTATTTCAATGTACTGGATTGAAATAGATCTGTAGTCTATTCATTACATAGATTATTGTACAAAGTGCACAGTCTTAAAAGGGGAGAATTCCTTCCTGTTATAACTTAAATTGTAATATTCTAAGTTACAGTTTATAGGAGGAGCATACAGATGTAATTTTGATATTAATTTACACAGTTCACCAGCATGGATTAAATTATAGGCCTACAAAAATTTTAAGCCATTAACATTTCGCCTAACAACTAGTGAGTCACTGTTGAAAATTGACTAAGAGAATAGGGATTATTGCTGTATTTTGTTGGTTATCTATTTATTTATTTATTATGCTAACATTATTACAGGCTAATGCCCAATTACAATATTAATGCTTATATTAATACACAGATTTACATTGCTAGTAGCCTATTAAATATTTAAAGTAATATTCAAAATAATTAAACTAATAGCCTACTAGAACTAAAAAAAAAAAACACAGAAAAAAGAAACAAGAAACACAAACAATAGGGCCTATTACAATTATACAAGGGAAGATATAAAATATAAATATCCGAAACGTCTAAAGAATACACATTTTAAAAATCTTTTTGGATTGATTCTAAACAGATTTATATATTTAATCTGATGAGGTTTTTGCAAAATTCTAACCTAGGCCTTACAATAAATAGGCATAAGAATAGTATTTTTAAAGCATCAGTATTTTTAAGCTATGACACCTCAAAATTATGGGGCAAATTGGCTTTGCCTAGGTACTCATTGCCTACTACATAGACCTAGTAGTGGGCATAAAAGAGGAAGGAGCCACGTACAAAAAGTACTTTGCAGATATTCTCAGTTCGATTCCGGTTCATAATATCCCACAAAATAAGATAGATTCCGTAATAAAAACTTCCCATTACGAATTGCCTGGTTAAAAGAATTTAGGTCTCATCCTCATGGTCGGGGGTAGGTCAGAAATAGATCTAGATCTAGATCTCTCTCTCTCTATATATATAAAAGGCTTTGTCCTGACTGACTGACTATCTGACTAACTGACTGACTGACAGAGAATCAACGTAGAGCCTAAAGTATAATAGGTAGAAACTTGGAATTTTGACAGTACCTTCCTTTCACAATGTAGGTGCTCACTAAGAAAGGATTTTGAAAAATTTTGATTTTAAATGCCAAAAATCAAATGTTTTTGAGAATACTTAATCCCTTTTTACACAAAGTTATCGAATCCAAATCACAGTCCACATGACAACAGTATTGTTGGCAGCCTTCACAAAAGGCTTTGGAAATAAATGAAACGGTACTTGACAAATTAGAGAATCTATCAATATAATTCATTGCTGTAAATAAATACCGAAGATGGAATCCAAGAAAATAATGCAGAATGTGAATCAGTCACATAACCTTATCTACCCTGGACATAGAGAAAACCGTAGGAGATATGATAATATGTATATTATTAAATAGCAGGTTTTTGGAGAGAGAAGTATGAAAGTGATATTACATTTCTGTTTAATTTCGTCCCAAAAACTGTTTTATGGTAACATTATAGTGAGAAATAAAATATTCCGCAAAGACAATTCAATTTTATGTTACCGGAATTTCTGTTTCTTCTTATTTGAACCCCTACCAGGCTTGCTGTGAACAAGCGATGGGATGAAAAAATTCTACATCCTCTATGAGCCATAAAAAGCTATATCAAGCGTTTTCCGAGGGAATAGTTTGAGTGTGATAAGTCGTACTTCCTATTTCAAATTCTAAATACCTATATTAGGACCTAGAATTTAAAAAACGAAAGTCCTTCATAAGTTAATTTCCAATTACAAAATAAAAAACCCGGGCGACGCCGGGCCTTTTAAGCTAGTTCATGTTATAAAAATTAACGTATTAAGGTGATTCTTGTGAGATTTTGAAGTTTGAAATGTTCTCTAGTAAAGACATAAAATAAAAACAAAATCAATTAGCTACGTTCATTTTCAGTAATAATTGGAAGGGAATTAAAAAAACGTGAAAAATAAATATCTGTGCCATTTTTAAAAATTTCAAACGATAAATTAGCTGCAGAACATAAACCCCAAAAACTCGCTGCAGGAATTTCCTGACATAACATACAAATTACACGGACCTAATGCTACTGCCAAAGCAATATCCCAATTTAGGCCCTAACTTATACGTGATTTCATGCTTTCTCATATACGCAATGTAGAGTAATAAATTATCGATGTTAAAAATAACAAAAATTGAGATTCACTATAATTTGCCTAAGTGAGGAGTCGACAAACGTGCAGTCCTTCAGATTAATTAATTAATTTATTTATTTTAAAATTACATAAATACATACATAATAGGTTGTACAAATACCTGAATCCCCGAAAGGGCGGGAGTTCGTGCTAGGGGGCAGTTCCATGCTTATATTTACATGTGTTACATTATTGAAATATAATCTTAGCCTAAAATCGCCTTAAAACAAAATATTGTGAAATAGTAGTAGGGAAGAGACAAAAGCTGAGAGTAAAGGCCTGACTCAACTGACATAAAAATAATTATAATAATGAAAAATAAATTATTATGCAAGGTACCAAAAGATAAAACCTATTTTTAAGAGATGGAAATCTAAGTTAAGTTAGCCGATAGCCTATGAGTTTTTTTAATTTTAGATTTAAAGATTCCATAACTACATTTGGCTAAAATTGGATGTAGCCTAATGTGGTTTTAGAATTATACAGACTAGGACCGAAACTAGAGCTATGTGATAGACCAGAAGAAATAAAACATTTAGGGTTCTACTAATGACTTAAGTTATACTAGTTTTATTTCGTCTAGTGCTGTGTTCATGTGGAACAGCTAGGAATTTTGTCTTATTCAAAGTTATTTTTAAGAAGGAGTTGAATAATATGGTACCAAAACTAGAGCTGTTTTAGACCTGCATATGTGAAACGTTTAGGTTCAATTAAAGGATTTGTTTGGTTTCGTCTTGAATCGTGTATGTATGGGGATGTGATCTAAAGCTTGAATTTGTATTAGGCTAATGTAGGCTAAGTTAAGATGATAATACAAAAGTATTAGACCTAAGTTATTTATGAATACCCATTAATAACCATTTAACACTTCCTTTCCCTTTTTTAACTTGAATTTTGAAATCAATTAGATAAATATTAACTTTATATTGTGTATTCAATCTCAAAATATATACTGTAGGCCTACATATTGTTACAGAGGGGCCATTGGTTGACCTCAGGTCTTGTTTGTTTATTTGTTTGTTTTATGTGTGTATGTGTGTGATTGTTAAGTTAACACTAATCTCTAAAGCACTGATGTTGCTGGGCGATTTTAAACTGATAAAAAAAATCTCAAAATTGGAAAACATATAAACTTTATGCTACAAGAACATATTATAGGCTTAATATTAAACACCCCAATAAGTCTTAGCAGTCTTAACATTCAAACCAGTAACTACAACATAATAATTATCCTACTTCAAGTTGTAGTCTAATCCATAGTAGCCTATATAGGCCTAGTAGATGTTTCCAATTTCAAGAGCTCTTAGGGCCATTGTTTATGCCCAGGAGTTGAATTGTTGTCAGTTTGAGAGAGTGTAGGCCTACTGGATGGATCAGATTTATCATAGCATATCTTACATCTATCATATGTAGGCCTATTTATTATTATTATTATTATTATTATTATTATTATTATTATTACCATCCTCTGCAGCCTAGCAATAGTGTATTTAGAGAAAATTGCTCAAAAGAAAGGGAGATACACGTCAAGGGCTACATCATGAAGGAAAATAACTTACTTAGAAAGGACAACATTCATGGGATAGGCCTAATCAAATTACAAATTGTACAAAGGAAATTGGGGGTACGCCGTAGCGTAGTGGTTGAGGCGCTGCACTACAAACCGGAAGGTCGCGGGTTCGATTCCCGATGAGGTCGTTGGAGTTTTTCAATTGGCCTAATCCTTCTGGTGGCACCATGGCCCTGGGGTCGACTCAGCCTCTAACAGAAATGAGTACCAGGAGCAATCCTGGGGGTAAAGGCGGCCGGTGCGTAAGGCTGACAACCTTACCACCTTCAAGTGCCGAATGTCCAAAATCTGGGAGCCTCAACCTCCTGGAACCCTCTGGGCCTCCATGGCCTGTATAGGGATCACTTTACTTTACTTTTTACATAAAGAATACAGGCCTAAGAATAATTTCCTAACACATGTGTAAACTACACTGGGATGAATAATGAAATTAAGTTTGTTTAAAATCATTTTTATAAAATCCAATGAGACTCTCAAATAACTTCCTCCGCCCAAATAAAAGTTTGCCTCTTAGGCCTAGTATGAATGACTAGAGACCGGATTTTAAAGGGAAAATTTTCACCCAAAAAAGGACGAAAAAAGGGAAAATTATTGCCAAAAAAAGGTGGGGAAAGAGGGATATAAAAGTAAGAGAGTGTAAAAATTCAACAGAGAAATACATGTTTTGGTCTACAGCTGCTGATTCTGTAACATCTAATGACTGAAGACATTTTTTTTAATTTTGTTCAAATTCTCACAGAGGAAAATAGGACACGAAATCCATTTCCCCCATCTTGTTATAATGGGAAACTTAGGGAATGGCAAGCCTGTGATTTCTCTGTAGCGCTCTATTCTGCTGGGAGGAATTATTTTTTCAATGGTGAATCAGTGAAAACAATTTTTAATGTTTTCATATTGCCAAATACTGGGAAATTCACGAATTTTTCAAAATAAATTAGCAAAAAAGGTACTGGAAAGGGAAAGTTCATAAGAAAAAGGGGAAATGGGCCTAAAAAAAGGGAAGTTAAAACCAGGTAATTTGCAGTTGAAACTTACTCGGTAATGTCCTGTTCAATTTTATCACGTTTTGTGATGAAATATAAAAAAAATAATTCCCTTTAAAATCCGGCCTCTATGAATGACATTCTCTTCATGTAAATTGGTTGTAAAAATGAAGAGAATGTCGTTACCGTATCACATCGCATCCCCGAAGGATACATAATACAAATTAAGTCTTATTAATGCACTCACGTAACTTTCTTTACTCTAAGCATGGGAAATACATCTTTCTCACTTCACATTCTGATATAGAATAAGAGGCCGTGAAAGAGCGCGTATTCAATTGTTTCAACCCGATTCAAAGATTTATGGTTCACCAGACAAGACAGAGTTTATAGAACCAGTGGGTGACTTATAACTACCCTTCAGAGAATTTTTAGAAAAAAATGTTTCGAATAAAAGTTTTAGCTCTTAGTATAAGCACCTCACTTACAAAATCTAAAGAAAATCGTCAGAGCCATTTTCGAGAAAATCGCGAAAAACGAAAATTTCTTCACGTAAAGTCCCCCTTAAAAATCAGAAAAAGTCATCGCCAATCTTCGTGTCACATTCTCAGAAGGTACCTGACTTAAATACAATTTTGTTTCATACGATTTCCCGTTCTGGACCTAGGCTGCTCAAAGACAAACATGTTTCTAAAAATAGTATTTTTGGTTCCAGGGTATCTCAAAACTGTTACACACTAAACTTCGAATTTGGGGGTCGAACCCAATACTTCCTCTACCTATCGTACCTATGGTATGGTTAGAGGAAGTAAAAATTAAAAGTAGCTACCAAGAAACATCTTGGGCTACAGCAATGCTAGTAAGCCTAGGCGTAGGCTATATGTCATACCTTAGCGAAGTAAGATTATGCTATTTTAAGACTAACTTATTTCTTAAAACAAGGAAAGTCGTATAAAACTGCAAGTTACATTATTTTCAATTCGTTATTTACTGTTTGTTTCTCTTATTTTATGCCCGAAAAATTTGAGAGGCCAGTCTGTCAATTGTCGAACAGAATACAATAGTTTGCTTCAAATTTGTACAAAATACGGAAAGAACTTCAAAAGAAAATTTAAAATTCAATTCATGTAGCCTAATAATTATAGATTGATATAACCCTAATATACCTACGGGTCAAATAGGGTTTCGTTAAATTGTATATTCAATAATAATAATTATAGATTGGGATACAAGAAATAAACTATGAGTCTAATCATTGTGTTTACAGTTTTCTCAGCAGTCCGGCAAGGATTCATAATCAGTGTGAAAAATTGAATCTCGTGCATATGGAAGTTAAATGAGGTTTACTTTATCTACTCCCAATGCTAGCATAATTTCATATTATTTTCAGATTTATAATAAGTTTATAACTTAATTCAAAGTAAAACTGGTAACAAATGACAAAGAGGATTACCAGCATTAACGAATACATTTCAAGCTAAGATAATATGTTATGTACAACGCAGTAAGGAAGTATAATTATTGCAGTCACTAATGTTGGTACGATTACTTCAATCAGGGCCGTCGCGTGGGCGGGGCGGCCGGGGCGATCGCCCCGGGCGCCGCGACCAGGGGGGCGCCGTGGCAACGGCAAAAATAAAACCACAAAATTTGAAAAAATAAGTTAGATGTACATAACTTATTTTTTGAAGTTAGGTATAACTGAATTTTAAATATTACGTTGTATGGATTTATTGAACAAATAAATATTTGACACCAATAACTTTATATTTGCTAAGTTATCCCAAAATAAATATTTGCTCAAAATTGAGCAGCTGAATTTACTTGTATACTGCTAATAATAATAGCCTAATAATGAACTCTACTGTGGGCCTTAAATCCTTGAATCCTTACAGATAGGTGGAATGTTGGGTGGATGCACGTGGGATTGAGTTTGGGGGGGGGGGCCTGACGAAATCTTGCCCCGGGCGCCAACAAACCACGCGACGGCCCTGACTTCAATCAATTAAGTTATTATTAACATTAGGCCTACCATTCTAAATAACAAAATATTACAACCCTCTCCATCCCACTAACTAAATTTCGAATAGGACATTTTTTGAGGATTTAAGGTCATTTTTGTCTTGTTTAAGCTTTTTTGTAATTTATAGTTCAACAAAATCCTTTCCCGAAGGAGAATTATCCTTTTGCCAAGTTGATTTTTTTATACATTAGAATACATAGCTGCAAAATTAATAGTGGTTCAAAATATAACATGAAGTACTTGGTGAGTACATAATCATATTTTATTCGGGTTATCTATCCTTCGGGGATGCGATACAATGTGGAAACGACATTCTCTTCATTTTTACAACCAACTTACATAAGAGGCTAACTTTTATTTCGCCAGAGGAAGTTATGTGCATTTCACATAAGATTTTTTAAAAAGTAATTTTAAACAAACTTAATTTCAATGCTCCTCACAGTGTAGCCTACACATAGGCCTAGCCTATGTTAGAAATTAAGCTTAGACCTATATTCTTGTAAAGCAATTTCGTTTAACTGAGGAGACTACTAGTTAAGTGGTGAATATAAATAGTTGCGTAAAATACTTTTTGCACTCCTTAGCTAGTAAGTGGTACTTACGAACGTTGTTTACATGGATCGTAAGTTGACATTCCCACACAGTCTTGTTGCTAAGGGCGGTTGCGATGAGGTTAAATTACTTACGGTCGAAGCGCTACGTCATAATTCATTACGATACACTTCATAATACAAGCCTTTATGGGCACGGCCCCCAGGACAAATATTCGGTTCCCATAACAACAAACACATGCGAATCACTTTCTGAAATAAACATCTATTTTCAAGAATGTATTTACATAATATTTTCAGGTAATATCACAATTAATATAATTAAATTGATATAAATAATCATCGTGCAAAAAATAGCATGCAACACACGGGCCGTAAAGGCATTTACGGGTCTCGAAAACTTAAAAACCCTCGGCTGCGCCTCGGGTTTTCAATCTGTTTCCTCGACCCGTAAACGTGCCTTACGGCACTTGTATCGCAATATACTATAAAGATAGTTTTAGTGACAAAATAACAATAATAAATGGGATTTTTAATTCATTCGCGAAGCTTGTAAAGAATTTAGGAATAGTGCCTCTGGCTCCTATCATAAGCCCAATCACTCTGACAAACTGTGTTATAGGCTATTTAGGCATAGATTTAAAATATTCTTCAGTGGGCTGATAAACCGCTCATTAATTTTTTTACTTATTATATCAATAATATTAATAATTAGTAAAATCAAGTAAACCGATGTAACAAAGTGCCAGAATGCTTTTGTTTAATCAGTGATAATTGCAATTATGATGTGCAGAAAATAAGTTATTTTTGCAATTGATTTCCGAGTTAAGCTCCAGATGGAATCATTAAAGCCGGTTGTCGACCAAGAGCTAACCTAAGTTAGCTTAGCTTAGCTTAGCTTAGCTCACATACTGTGCGAAATTTCATATGTAGTTGTTCCGACACAACTACATACGAAATCCTCCACAGTATGTGAGCTAAGCTAAGTTGGTCGACAACCGGCTTCAAGCAGGGCTTACGGAAGAACAAAGGTCTAGTTTGATAAGCATAAGTGAAGGAATATGTGGGTGGTGTTGTTTGTCAAAGCTAACTGTATTGCAACTTCCAAAGCAGTTTATGAACACTGAAAAACAATATGTTGTCATGAGAACTGATTTGCATTTGATCAATTCTTTCTAATACCATAAAATTGGCACTAAATTGGGCATTACTCCGGTACCGGTCAACCGATTAGATCCAATATCAATAGGCTTCTTCCCATGGACATTATAAATGCGAATACCAAGTTTAATGAAAATCCGATAACGCGTATTTGAATTATCGCGCGGACAGACAGACGGACAGACATTTTTCCGTCCCCCACACAATCAAGCACTTAATAAAAAGGAGACTAAGAAGAAAAGTACCGTACTTGTCATAAGCTACGTTAGTCCGTGCATTCTGAAGTCCCCGTTAAATTTGAACAGGCACATCTTAACTCCCGCTGACTTACTCCCACATAAATTCGCCCCAATTACCTCCGGTTACACAGAATGGGTCCCCTAAAATGTTTAAGAGACGACAGCTACCTAATCTCAGGGGAGATGAGTCCATTCTCTAATCGCTTCAATCTGTAAACATCCGCCACAGCATGAGACCGTCTTCATTCCATTAAATACTGAAAAAAAGAAGATAATCCTTTATTTGAATTACGGTACGAGAGGACGATATTTATAACAGAATAAAATCAGGTAAACTGATGTAAAAAAGTGCCAGTATGTTCTTTTTAATCAGTTATGACTGCAATTATGATATGTAGAATATGTTTTTTTAATTGATTTACAAGTTAAGCTCCAGATTTATTCATTAAGCAGGGCTTAGGGAAGAACAAAGGTCTAGTTTTCTTTTTAATCAGATTAAAATCTTCCAGCATCAGCTGAACTGTACAGATTTTTGATATCTTGACAATCGCACACTCACATAAAAATACGAAAAAGAAAGTGAAATTGGCTGGTTTCGGGATTTGAACCATGGAACTCCATAACGTGAGGCCAAAACGTTACCATCTCGGTCACCTGGGTCAGTTTAACGGTCTAGTTGTAAGTTATAAGCGCATGTAAAACAATAGTGTTTTTGGTCATAGCTATCTCTATTTTAATTTCCAAAGCCGTAAAATATCACAGTAAAACAATTGACTATGTTGTCATGATAAATGATTTGCTTTTTTTTTATATAAATTCTTTCGAATACGTATATTATCATAAAATAGGCACCAAATTGAGCATTACTCCGAAACAGGTGAACCGATTTCATCCAGTATCAGTAGACCTTTTCCCATGAACACTATAAATGTGTATACCAAATTCCATAAAAATCCGGTAAAGCGTATTTGAGTTACCGCGTTTTTAAAATAGACACTAAATTGGGTTTTACTCCGGTACCGGACAACCGATTTGGTCCAATATCGGTAGACGTCTTCCCATGTACATTATAAATTGGTATACAAAGTTTCAGGAAAATCCAATAAAGCATATTTGAGTTATCGCGACTTCTCATATATTAACATAAAAGGCAATAAATTGGGCATTATTCCGGTACTGGCCAACCGATTTGGTTGAACATCAACAGACGTCTTTCCATGGATAGTATAAATGCGTATACGAAGTTTCATAAATATCCAATAAGGCGTATTTGAGCTATTGCGCCTTTAAAATATACACTAAATTGGGTTTTACTCCGGTACCGGTCAACAGATTAGGTTCAAATTTAACAGAGTACTTTTCATGGATGTCATAAATGCGTATACCAAGTTTAATGGAAATCCGATACAGTGTATTTGAATTATGGCGCCTTTCTATTAGAAAGGCGCCATAATCTATTAAAATAGGCACTAAATTGGGCATTACTCCAGTACCGGTGAACCGATTTGGTTCAATATCAATAGGGTTCTTCCCATTGACATTATAAATGTGTTTTCCAAGTTTCATGAAAATCCGAAAAAGCGTATTTGAGTTAGAGCGCGTACAGACACACGGACGGACGGACAGACAGACAGACGGACAGACATTTTTCGTCCCCCACACAATCTCATAAAGTACTATACTGGCACTTAATAAATCATGCCGATATATCTCGTAGTTATCTATGAAATCTGTAAAAATATGGACCACAAGTGTTATCGTTTATCATAGGTAATCCCACGAGAGTTGATGAGTTTATCGAATTTATCTGATGAAACTTGTGGACTCGAGTTGGATTTATTAAGAATATTCTATGAATAAAAATGTAACGGATTATACAAATAATAATTACTTTCGTGCTTTTTTTGTGTAAAAACAAAACTAACAGCTGTGAGATCACGGCATACTGTGAATCAACCATCCATGAATCGATTCGAGTTACCATGTTGTGACCAGTACTAACAATTGTGCATATAAGACATTTAACTGAATTCAGGTAAGCTAACAGTAGAACAGAATAAAAGCACACGAACTGGCTTACATCGAATCGAATTTGTTTTGTTTTTAATCAATGTACATTTATATTATTTTCATTTCCAAACAAGTTATGTTGTGTAAAATAATCTGTTCTCGTGCTGTTTAATGGCAGCATGTCACGTATTAATCACTGCACACTGATGCTTACGTGTCCAGTAACGAGCAGACGGTTTTACCCGATAAAATGGCATCCTCGCGATTCCTACAAGAATATTGTAAGATAAACAGCCGTGATTGGTCTATATCCGAGGGATTGCTAAACGTTATTGGTCAATATATCAAACACGCAGCATATGAGTGGAATAGTGACAGTAAAAAAATCAATTTAAACAATGTGATAGCATTTCCAACACTGATTTCGTAAATACTGGAGAAGAAAAACGCCACTACTAATTTTAACTTAAATAAAATCAGGTAAACTGATATAACAAAGTGCCAGTATGCTTTCGTTGAATCCAAGATGTTACCATTCGGTTAACTCAGTCAATTTGACAATGTAGTTTGATAAGCTTATGTGAAGACATAGTGTTATTTGTCAAATCAAAATATATTACAACTTGAAATTCTTAAAATACGTCAGCATTTCACAAAATTCAGTGGCATATAACTCCGCTAATTATTTCACAGTAATGTACCTTCTGTATATAACAGTATTCATGTATAGTATTTGGTAGTACTTATTTACAACCACATCAGCGAAGTAAACAAACATCTGACTGCACTGCAGACAAAGCCCCCAAATGATTAAAAATGCAACATTGTTGTATAGACATGATTTTTAAAAAAATGTGACCTTTAATTAGTTGTTACTCTGGTACCGGTCCACCGATTTGGCCCAAAATAAGTAGGCTTCTTGCCACGAACATTATAAATGTATATACCAATTTTCATGAAAATCCGATAAAGCGTATTTGAGTTATCGCACCTTTTGCTATATAATACCATAAAAAGGCACTAAATTGGGCATTATTCCGGTATCGGCCAACCGATTTGGTCCAATATCAACAGACGTCTTCCCATAGACATTAAAAATGCGTATACCAAGTTTTATGAATATCCGATATAGCGTATTTGAGATTTGGCTTTTTTAAAAATAGACACTAAATTGGGTTTTACTCCGGTACTGGACAACCGATTTGGTCCAATTTCAATAGGGTTCTTCCCATGGACATTATAAATGTATGTACCAAGTTTCATTAAAATACGATCAAGCGTTTTTGAGTTATCGCGCGTACAGACACACGGACGGACGGACGGACGGACTGACGGACGGACGGACGGACGGACAGACGGACAGACATTTTCCCGTCCACCACACAATCTCATAAAGTACCATACTGGCACTTAATAAATTGTCTTCTAGATTTAAGTTATTTGTGGGCTGACACCTCAGGTTTTCCCTAGTAACTAGGGCAGGTAATTCTTTGTGGATTTTCTTTCCCCTTTTAATTAAGAAATCCCGCACAATGTGCATTATCTTAACCTAAGACTTAACCTACTGACAAACACCCAGTCCTGAACCCGGGAAAGGGATTTTTCACTACTGAAAAATCCCCGACCCGGGCCGCTAAAAACCTCATTATAATAGGAATGTGAACAGCTGATTGTCAGTCAATTTGTAATATAGCTGTGCATAGACTATGGAATATTAAGCCACGATTGAATATCCTTCTCCAACTTTCGTAAAATAAAAAATAAAAATCGGTTTTCAAGACTAATATTCATTGAACATATACCGTGTAATTTTCACGAATCTTTTTTCTAATTTACAACAGACCCATCGTATAAAGGCCTTATTTCTGAGTTCATAACCCAAAAATGTAGTAGCTTTATATAGGCCTACCTTGCCTAAAATGCACAATACACATCTTTTATACAATATACAAACCCTTGTCGGACTGCAAAGAAAACAGTTAACAGAATGATTAGGGCCTCAGTTTATTTCTTGTACCCTATCTTATTCAGATTCCGAGTAGCCGCAAGAAGTTCATCAAGAAAAAAATAAATATTTCTTCTACCAATTGTTGGTTCGATGACCCAGACAACCTTTATGGTTAACTTGCTTTTAAAGTAGGCGTAATTTTTATTTTCGCGATTAACTTCTTGCGGCTACTCCGAATCCGAATAAGATAAATACAAGAAATAAACGGTTGTCCTTATCATTATGTTAACTGTTTTCTCTGCAGTCCGACATGAGTTTATATGTGTGAGAAATTATAAAAATATCAAAAGGCTTCTTCCCATGGACGTTATAAATGCGTATACCAAGTTTCATGGAAATCCGATAAAGCGTGTTTGAGCTATCTCGCGTACAGATACACGGACGGACGGACGGACGGACGGACAGACAGACAGACAGACAGACATTTTCCCGTCCCACACACAATCTCATAAAGTACTATTCTGCCACTTAATAAAAGAAATATACAGCTCATGTCTCTAAACACGATGATTATGGGTAATTTGTAGTTGGATTACTTGAATGCGGTTAAGAAGTAAGTCTACAAAATCTAGTTTTTGTGTGATAGAATAAGAAGTGTTAGCTAAGAAGGCGGTATAATGAAGACGTGGCAACATGGCAGGGAGAAGTGTTGGCCTGACAGCACTTAGACCAGGCCTGTCCAACCCGCGGCCCTCGGGCCGCATGTGGCCCGCTCTCACAGTTTTGTGGCCCGCGGCTACTTCCAATACGAGAACCAATCCCGGTTTGAAATTTCGCACTTTGACGCAGGACGTTGCATATTACCGACTGTGGTGGAATATTTGTTCAAGTTTATGATCACGAGAAGCATCCAATCGGCCATGTTCAGAGCGCCAGTATCGCTGCCGCGGAAGGAAAAATTTTTGTTTTTGATTGTTCAGAACCAGCCTGTTTCTAATTTATGTGCTTACGCGAGGTTGTGTACGCTTTTTTATTTGTTCGTGCAAATTGTTAGATAACAGTGTTGTTAGATAGAACGAGCAAACATGAGCAACATTAGCAAGAAAAGAAAAATACAAGAGGAAAATAGAAGTTATAAAGATGCATGGGAATTGAATTACTTCGTCACAAATAATAATGGCAAGTTGCAATGTGTTGTGTGCATGCAAAAATTTCTTCCTGTAAAGAGTACAATGTTATGATACACCACACTACTTCACATGAAAAACAATTGAGGAAGTATGAGGGGGCTTCAAGAGCTGCAATTTTACAAGATTATATTTTTACACAAATGTCGTCTACGCAGATAGCTGCATTAACTGCTTCTTACAGTGTATCACTGGAACTTGTAAAAGCTAAGAAAGCATTTAGTGATGGAGATATAGTTAAGAAACGTGCAATTGCTGTGGCAAATGCATTTGGTGAAAGCAATTTATCTGCAAAATTTGCACTTGTTCCCCTCTCTCATCAAACAATCTCAAGACGAGTACAGAGTATGGGAGGACAATTAACAAAAAAAATTAGAAGATATGGTTGGAAAATGCAGCTACTTTTCACTATGCTTGGATGACAGTGTCGACCAGACTGACACCAGTACACCAGTCAACTTTTTATTTTCATACGAATGATCAACAATTATTTTTCAACACAAGAAATTCTTCAGTTATGTTCTTTACGTGGATAACCAAGGGTGAAGATATATTTAAAGCAGTAAACGAAACGGTGGAAAGGACTGATAGGACTAATTAGGAAAGCTGGGTTGAGTTTCCCCATGTTCCGTTGCATAATTCACCAAGAAAAGTGTGGGAAGTCAGTGAAACAAAGCGTTGCAGTGAATATAGTGGATACAGTTTCCAACAAGATACGTGGTGGCAATAAGGCACAACTTCACTGCTGATTCCGGGAATTTTTGGATGAGCTGCAAGCCCAATATAGAGATCTATCACTCCACGCAAATGTACGCTGGGTGAGTGCAGGTAATGCACTGAGGAATGAGATTCCAGTATTTTTAAAGGACAGTACCAAAGATAATGAAAATCTTGTTCGACGGGTTGAAGATCCAGACTTTCTTAGGCAGCTTGCATTCATGAATGACCTGACACAATGCTTGATTGAGTTGAACCTGAGACTTCAGGGCAAAAATCAAAGTGTTTCAGGGTTAGTGGTCATGTTAATGGTTTTAAAATTTCTGAAATCAACTTTATAAAGAAATTATTTAACACACTTTCCATGTTGTCAAAAGCTGTCAGGAGAAATTGAAGATGGTAATTTTTCTAAGTTTTGTGAAAATATTTAAGTTATTATTCAAGAATTCAATAAAGGATTTTCTGACTTTGAAAATATTAAAGGTAAACTGCTGCTTTTTAATGACCCTTTGAATGTGGATATTGAGAATCAGCCATCCATGTATCAACTGGAGCTCTGCGATATTTAGGCTGATCCCTTTCTTCAAACCAGGTCTGAAAGAGGATTCAACTTTTTCAAGCTACTTCCATAGGGCAGGTTTCCTCAGCTTAGAGATTTTGGTTTGTAGCTTTCCTCAATGTTTGGAAGCACTTATCTATGTGAGAGTGCTTTCTTCAACACGAAATTCATAAAAAATAAATATAGGGACTGTCTCACTGATGATTCCTTGTTACACCTACTAAGACTGGCAGTTACTAACATAGAAGTGGACATCCATACTTTAGTGAAGCAGTCTGAAAATCCTCAGTGCTCACATTAAGTTATAATTTCGGCCTACTGGTAATGAATCCTATTTCAACAATTTGGTCTGCTGTACTTTACTATTTATGTGAGTGAAACTTTTAGTGTTTGGCCCTCAGCATCAATTGTCGAAATATTTCGGCCCCCAGTACTTCTGAAGTTGGACAGGCCTGACTTAGACCCTTATCATCACTCCCGCACGTTCCCGCCGGGACTTTCTCTAACATACCTGAGCTCCTTCAAATCTTGAGGCTATCAGAAGTCAAAACATTAATCTTTAATAACAACCCATCTTAATTCAGTTCTCTTCTTGTACGGGGATAGGCGTATGCAACCTCTAGTAGGCCTAAACTGAGGCACAGATGTTTAAAACAGCCTAAAGCTGGGTCCATCAAGATGAAATTTAAAGGAATGATTTAAATTTAATCGTGGTTTATCAAATGATTTGTATTATTTCAATAACAATCAATTGTTTTTAATTTAAATGGCAGCCTCTAGATCCGAAAGTCGCGGGATCAAACCCGGCCGCAGTCGATGGGGTTTTCAGGACGAAAAAATCCTGTGCACGGAGTCCTCCGGGAGGGACTTTAAGCTGGTGGGCCCGTGTCATAGATTTACAGCACGTAAAAGAACTCCAAGCACAAATTAGAGCCTTTGGACAAAATTTCTCGGCCCTTTCACGTCCAAGTAATACCTTAGTTTCCGGAAGGGGATTAAGGGGCGATGGGCTTGCCACCTGTCCCTCTGCCCTCTGTAGGAAAATAAGCGTAACAAAATTCACATAGGTAAACCTTCACTTGGAGGCCCTTCGCCCCAACATAGTAGGATTCGACAGACAAATGTGACCTTAAAATGACTAAATGTGACCCAAAAATCATATATAGGTTTACAACCCCATAAAAGAACGTACTTTCTAAAAATAAATGTTTCAATTTAAAACGTTTAATGACACTAAATTATCACATCACATTAATTCAATCAGATAATAACTTTTTAACAATTAAACTCCGTGGCGCTACATCCCTGAAGGGACCCGACTGTTGCATCATCTACCATAGGTAGATGGCAGATTTGGAGGGCATATGGTCAGCATGCCGACACCCACGGCCGTTAATGGTGGTTTCCTTGACCGGACGTTTTACAATTATACAGGTGATTTACAGTTTTACTTGTAAAAGAACTTTTAATCTGTTAATGTTTCCAGATAGGCTACCACTGCAAATGTGAACTAAACATATTTTTAAAACATGTCTTTTGGAAGTTGTTAACAACAAGGAGGAAGAGATAATTGTGTTATTAGTGACTCTGGGAAAAAATTTAACTTGGCCATTTAATACATATAACTTACTGTAAACTTGCGCTGTTTGACCGAATTTATAGGCTAACTAAAATATGACGATAAATTACAAATATGACTAAAATATGACAAAGATGATAAAAATTACCAAAATATGACTTTAGTATGTATGCAAAATAAAAACGGTCGGATTAGGATAACAAATGTGCAATTCATGTTTAACCCTATAATTACCAATATATTTTTTGTAACATAGTTTACCAAGGTTGGGCAAAAATTGCCCAACACATAATAGCTTAAATATGTTATTTTCTGTGCAATAAATATGATAATTCAAAGCAAATGCCATATTTTAAATATTTTTCAGTCATGTTACAGTGCATATAATAAATATTTTAACTAACTTAAAAATTTTTGGTATTCTTCGAAAAAAAAAACTTTCTTTTTAACTCATATTAATCCAAGTCATTTGTCACTTTTTTCCTCCAACTCCGCTGATAAATCAGCTTTCAGAAGTTTTATAATGTCACTTTCAGTCAAATAATTATTGTCATCAATAAAACGACTTAACTTATGTTGAGAGGTAGAATATAAATAATTTTGAATACACATGGGAAAAAATTGAATTAAATCATAAATATGTTTTAAAATTTTGGTCACATGGATTTCAAAGGTTGGGTAAAATCTGCCCAACAAGAAAGATTAATTTATAAATACCATATATAAATATGTAAAACTTAGAAAACTACACATGCATGTACTATATTATGTTAGTGACAAATATCAGGAATATGAAAACTGTTAAATGTATTTAACAACACGAATTTTAAATAATAAAAAAATGTTGGGAAATTTTTGCCCTCCTTGGTAATTCTAGAGTAAATTTGTGTTTGCGGTGAGAATGGAGACCAGGGAAAAAATATGACATGTCAACAAACATCCAAACCCTACCAATAATTCTATCGTATAGCTTACTATAGCGTAGTTAGTAGATTATTCAGAATAATAGTTCATTTGAAACCCTAATTTAAATAAAGATATGAAATCAACAAACATCATGTTATTGAATTTTGCATAGTGCTTGATTCTTACAAAAATGTTTTACAACCTAAGTTATAAATAGGGGCATGTTTTTTGGTGAAATAAAATGGCTGATCTTGGTGTTAACTTTGTGATTCTTTAGTGGATATTTTGAAAATAGGTTATTGTAGGCTACTGCATTTGGCATTGAAAAAGTTTATTCTTTTATTAACCTCAGGTTAACCTCTTAACTATATAAGCGGCTTTGTCATTAGGCCTACTGACTGACAGAGAATCAACGTAGAGCCTAACTATAATAGATAGAGACTTGGAATTTTGACAGTACCTTCGTTTCATATTGTAAGTGCACACTAAGAAAGGATTTTGAAAAATTTGTATTTTTAATGCCAGAAATCAAATGTTTTCGAGGAGACGAAATACCTTCCATAAGAAACACAAGAGCAATTCGATTACTGTGGAAAACAATATTGAATTGTGAAATTAATTCAAGATGGCCTTGCTCGGTTGCTATCTTGATTCATTTGTTTACGATTCGTAAAGCGAAAATTTTAAATCCAGCTTGGAGGAGCATTCGGCCACCCTTCAGTTTAAACTTTCAAATTTCTGCATGTAGGGCCTAACTTAGTAGATTTCGCTGGGGATCGCTTCATTTATTGTTATTATTATATTGTTACTACTATTATTATTATTATTATTATTATTATTATTATTATTATTATTATTATTATTATTATTATCATAGAGATTTCTTTTTCTCGACTTTTCTCTCACTTCTAGTAGCTATAGCGATTGTACGTGGATTGACATATACGTAGTTATACAGAGTGTTAATGAATAATACCAAAATATTTTACCAGTGTAGGCTATAGACGGAACATAGACAAGTAACTTTTATTAGGAGGTTTTTGCTCTATGATTTAAAATGTGTATGCTATAGGGCATTAAAGTCATTACAATTCGGTGTTCATAAGTCAATATTGAAGCTTAATAGGGTTACAATTTTCATTAAATTGACTTCACGCCTTCTTAGTGATCGACAAAAACATGATTCTTATAATTCAGTAACAACTAGGCTATATCATAATTTAGTGTTTCCATAAACTGCAAAATTTATAGACTAATCATATGGCTGGCTACCACTGCATTAGTGTTTTATTCGTTAGACAAGTCCTAGTGTTAACAACGAAGTTCGTTTGTTTTGAATTTTTTTCAAATGTTAGATGTCATTGGCGGCCATGCCCTGGGAGATTTTATGCTGTAACATGAAAAATTGAGTCCATAGAGCAAACATCATCTAATAAAAGTTGCTTGTCTAAGTCTCCTCTATACACAGATAAAATATTTCGGTGTTATTCGTTAACGCCTTTTATGTACGAAATACTGTTAAAAATATATTAGTTGAATCCCTACCTTTATGTCTCCTTGTAAACTCCTGATGATCCTTCTCCATTCCATAGGTATAGCCTCGGTCTGAACCGAGACCTTCTTCACCCCTGAAAAGGGGCCCTACTCTATCATCTGTCCTCCCTGCCAAATGCTTAGTTGGCACCGTTATGCGTATCCACACTGGAGAAGGAGGACAAACTAGACTGGACAACGTAAATTCCGGGGCGATCCTGAATAAAACGTGTAGCCCTTTTTAGGCCGAAACCATCAAAGGGTACAGTTTTAGTCCAGGGGCCCAACAGGAATAAATAGTTTTCCAGCGAAGCTAGCCAATGATGTCTTCTGTCAGGCATCTGGTCCCTGGAAAGAAAAAGAAACATACTTTATTAAAAAGTCAAAATTAATTAAAAAATTTTATGTAAATAATCTCAAATAAATGTTTCATTGCATTTACTTATTTTTAAATTAAGAACTTTTTTGGAATTCTATCGAACCGCCCAGGAATTGGTTTCTATAAAAGAAATATTAAGGATACTTTTCATTTTTGAAAAAAATGGCTCCAACGATTTTAATAAAAATGTAAATTTTGAAAGATCTATCTACGACAAATAAAATGACTAAGTTATACTGTTTTCTATAAAAATTAATTAGGGGGTATTTTACTCGTCAATTTTTTTATTTTCCTAGGCTATGCCTATTAAAGTAGTTTACAGGTCTACATAAAAACTTAGTATTTTAAAGTCATAGGCTAAATTAAATTGAACATTTTTTTGTTATAAAAACTTTTTCTAATATTAATAGATATCAAGATAAACGCGAAATAAGAAAGTTATGACTTAAATTCAGAATGTCAGAACATAATTGATTAAAATATGAATGATATTCTTTTGTTTCCCATAGTAACAAGAAAGCTATAATAATCGTATTGTTGTGAAATGTATAGCCTACCTCAGTCATAATGAACACACAAAAACCAATCAGAGTGAAGTGGCCGAGGTAAGAAGTTATGGGTTCAAATCTCTAACCTTGTTGTCGGCCAAATTGTCCTGCATTTTTCATGGTTCCCTCACTCGCAAAAATCTATTTAAGTTGAAGGTTGTGAGATTTTGAATGGTAGCCTACATACCATCAACTAAACACCCCGGTTATTAAATCTTATCACGACATATAATGTGAGTAAGTTTGTGCAAAATATCTTCCACAGTTTTTTACTTCCTCTGCCCGTACCATAGGTACTATAGGTAGAGGAAGTATTGTTTTCGACCCTAAAATTCGAAGTTGAGTTTTTAGCATATATACACGTTTCAAGGCCCCCTGAATCCAAAAATACTATTTTTGGAAACATGTCTGTGTGTCTGTGTGGAAAATATCTGTGAACAAGCTAGCTCCAAAACGGAAAATCGTATGAAAACAAAATTTCGTATTTGGGTCAGGTACCTTCTGAAGATGTGAGGATAAGATTGGCGACTATTTTCTCTTATTTTTAAGGGGACTTTACATGAAGAAATTTTCGTTTTTCGCGATTTTCTCGAAAACGGCTCTAACGATTTTCTTTAAATTTTGCACATACGTTGCTTATACTAAGAGCTAAAACTTTTATTTGAAACATTTTTTCGAGAAAATCCTCTGAGGGTAGTTACAAGCCACCCACTGTTCACCCACTGTTTGTAGAAAGTATGTCTTACGTGATGAACAACTGAATTCGCTCTCTTTCACGGCCTCTTATTTTATATAAGAATGTGAAGTGAGAAAGATGTATTGTTGGCCATGCATAGAGTAAAGATGTATCTGAGGGAAATATTCGATAAATTTCGGAAATTATATTTTACGGCAGAAAGTTCAATAAACGTCTCCAGTCATTTTTATTATTATTTTTTTTTAAAGTTTGTTATAGCCTATAGACTGCGCTTTTAGTCGCATCATTGAAAGAAGAGGTATTTATAGAATAATTAGCGTAAAATTGTGTCTTGCGATTCTGTACAAGGATATGTGAATACTGCTAACTTTTATTTGGGCAGAGGAAGTTATGTGACTTTCACATCAGATTTTTTTTTTAATATGCAAAATTAATACGAATAAATAAATAGAAACAACACACTAAATGAAATATCCCCATTAAATAGTATATACCAGCGTTTTTGAACCTTTTTGAACCTGAGGACCTCTAAAATGTCTAAAAAATTTTACGGAACCCTAATTTACATCCCACTTTTTAAAGAAGGCCTATATTCTTAATATTTTGGGTATTAATTGTAGGTCATTATAACGAAATATGTGAAAAAATTTTACTTCTTTCCTTTCCACTTGCTTTATGACATTTTAAAATTATGTCTGGGGACCATCTGAATCCACGGACCATAGGTTGAGAAACGCTGGTATATACTATTTAAGATTTTTTGCTTAGCACCAACTGATGTATATAAAATGATTAAAACAAACGATATACGAGGTCTATTCAGTCAATTTGTTTGTGTTAGAAATAACGCCTGTGACAATATCTATTATCGTATTTGGTTGTTTTGTTGAGGGAACAAAAATAAGAAAAGTAGGCTAAGTAAAATAGTTTTTTTTTTTTCAAAATTGAAACTTTGTTGCCCGCCTCAAAATTGTGGCCGCCAATGGCGATCTGCGCAATGAATTAAAACATAATGATCCACTGCGCAATACAATGAGTCCCTTTTTTAGACAGTGAAATTGAATAGGTTTAATGTGTTGCTACTTGACAGATAATTATTTTTGTTGTAGTTTATGAAAAACCTAACTGGCAAACATATTCCTGCTGAAGTGAAACCTAATTTCCCACATTGCGAAATTACCCCGCTCTACCCGGCCAGAATATTTTTCTGCAATAAATTGGCACTAGTTTACTCCTCTTTACCCTACACGTGACACATGGTATTAATCGAGTGTGTAATGTTTCAGATCGCACAAGCAGAGTTATTACTCTGACGTCACGTCCGGTAATTGAAAATGAATAATTATTGCAATTCGCGGCCGCGTGTTTTGTTATGTTGCCATCACTGATTAAATTTACACAGTCTCACCAACACACAATTCATTTGGTGCAAGTAATTTTTAACTCGTACGCTGGATTTCCGATTGGTTTTCCAGAATTGAATCATGCCAACAATGAGCCATGGCCTTCTCCGAGCTTTTCCATTCTGTTGTCATGGCCACACCTACACTTTTTCCCTTTGCCATTTCAATTTAATTTCCATGGTCGCTCAAACAAGACCTATTTGGCAAGACAGAATTGGAGGGAAACGTTTATTTATAGAACCAAAAATCCTTTACAATCTGTTATTATTTCAGTCGTAAACCATCCTTTCGTTTTGGATCAACAATGCAAAAACAGACTTAGGAACATAGGCGTACCGAGGGGGGGGTTTTGGGGGTTTGAACCCCCCCCCCATTGATCAAAAAAAGGAAAATTGTATAATTTTTTTAAGTCTGCCCATAAATTACTTAATACAAGTATAAAGCGTGGGAAGCTTAAAACTCGTTATTTTGCGTCTTAATTTTTAAAATTTTCCGGGGGAGGACCCCGGACCCCCCTCTCCCTGGGGGGTATTCCTTTACAACCCCCCCATATGGTCGGCCTAGTTACGCCTATGCTTAGGAATACCTAGTAGATGTAACCTAAGGGCACTTTGAATCCTTCAGCTAAGTTACATTAAAGTATGAAGTAGAGGTCGCCTACAAAACACTATCAAACTTAGACGAAGAATAGATTTTTGGATATAACTTTAGACTATTGTTGATTGTATTATGTGTACCTTTTATTATTGTAACCTTTTATTATAGGCATACTGATAATTAGGGTTCGGATGATTATGACATGTCATATTTTTATCCTGACCTCAGTTCTCGCAGCAAACACAAATTAAACACGAATTGCACATTTGTTATCCTAATCGGACCGTTTTTATTTTGCATATAAAGTCATATTTTGGTCATTTTTGTTGTCTTGGTCATATTTTAACCATATTTGTAATTTAAAGTCATATTTCAGTTAAAAATTCGCTAAAGGAGCTCAATTATATAGTGTACTACATGGACGAGTTAAATTTGAAATTTATTTCATTAGTTTAATCTTTATACCAAAATAGGCCTAATAGGGAACTTAAATTTTAAAATGAATGCAGTTGTTTAGAGAGGGACCACATAAGATCTACAAAATATTACGACTATTTGGAGCTGATGGAGCGAGCAAACAGGAGAAAATTCTTTTAAAATAGAAATTAATTACAAGTAAAACTGTAATCACCAAAATTGTTAAAAAAGTGATTATCTGATTGAATTCATGTGATGTAAAAATTTAGTGTTTTTAAACGTTTTAAATTGGAACATTATTTTTTTTCAAAACACGTTATTTTACTAGGTCATATTTAGGATTTTTGGGCCATATTTAGTCATTTTTAAGGGCATATTGCAGTCATATTTTTAACTTTTTTAGGTCATAAACATCTGAACCCTACTGAGAATCTACTGTACGTAGTATATAGGCCTAATACATTGTATAACATAATTTTGTAAATGCAATTACATTTGGTCATAATATAGGCCTACTAGCACTATATGTTACATAAGGATCTCGTTTTCAGTATTCTATTCCTCGTCTAAGTTTGATAGTGGTGTGTAAGCGGTTTCTTGTCGGTTTCCACAAGGAAAGACTTCACCGCCTTGTAAAAACTTATTCTTAACTAAAATGCTAAAATGCGAAAATAAAATCAGCGATAAATCATATTTCTGAATAGCAAAAAAAGCAAGATGCCGGCAAAGGTAATTTTCACTTCATAAACGCGATCCCAAGTGTAAAGGTTAAAAGAGAGAAAGAGAGACATCTGACGGCAGTGTCAGGTGTTAATTACATTTTACTCTCTTTAACAAGTAGTGACGGTCACGAAGCGGGGACTAGTTTCTTCCACAGACGGCCGTGCCGCCGCTTTCAGCTCAATATGGAAACGGAAAACTCTTATGAATAAATAGCGGCTATTTCTAATTTATTCTGATATGCCAAACGAAACCCTAGCCTACTTTCTATCATTTTGAGAATCCATTTTTGGAAAAAAATTAATATACAGGTTAGTTCAGAAAAGATTAGCCTACTTTTGGGATTCGTTTAGCTTTATTTAGGCACTAGCATGTGCCCGCGGCTTCGCCCGCGATAATTATTTCAAAAATTAAAAATTAAGAGCATAATAGTTAAATCATTATATTTATTAACACCTAAATCACGTGGACTACATACCACGATTAGATAGCGTCGTCTGGTAAAAGCGACCTCAGATTCGAGTTCCTTGGCCCAGAAAACCCCCGTATAGTGAGTGAGTCTAGTCCAAATAAAACAATGTTTGACCATATTTACGGGTTACAACATTCAAGCGATCGCGAAAGTTATATTTCCAAGGTATGACAAAAATAGACAAAGCCAACTGTAATTGTCAAACTTCCATTTAATTGAATTCCAAACCCATCTGAAACCCACTGGTAACAATATGTTTTAATGTCAAATGTGATTCGGATTCGATAATTCTGTGTAAGAAGGGATTAAGTATTCTCAAAACACTTGATTTTTGGCATTTAAAATCAGAATTTTTCAAAATCCCTTCTTAGTGAGCACCTACATTATGAAACGAAGGTACTGTCAAAATTCCAAGCCTCTACCTGTTATAGTTTAGGCTCTACGTTGATTCCTGTCAGTCAGTCAGGACAAAGCCTTTATATATATACTAGCTTAAAAGACCCGGCGTCGCCCGGGTTTTGTATTTTGTAATTGGAAATTAACTTATGAAGGATTTTCAATTTTAAATTCTAGGTCCTTATATAGGCATTTATAATTTGAAATAGGAAGAACGACTTATTACACTCAAACTATTCCCTCAGAAAACGCTTGATATAGCTTTTTATGGCTCATAGAGGATGTAGAATTTTGCATGCCATCTGGTAGGGGTTCAAATAAGAAGAAACAGAAATTCCTGTAACATAAAATTGTAATATCGAGGCGGGAAATTTCCCACTCTTATGTTACCATAAAGTCGTTTTGGGGATGAAATTAAACACTTATTTAACATAAAAATAATTAAAACAATAAATTCATTAACTCTGACATCATTTTTACATAAATTGCAGGAATTATATAATTTTACTCTTAATTATATTGTTTAACGTTAAAAATATAAATAAACAAACGAATAAAATGAATATTATGCTGCAATATGGGCATACAAATTCGAAAAGAAATTATTACAATGAACCATAGATTCATAAACCTTACCAAAATCCTGCATATACCATTTTATTATAACGATTGATAATTTAAAAAAAAAAACTAAAAACCCGGCTTCGAGGTGCATTTCACGATCAAAGTGCGCCACCCGGGGGGAAAAAACCTCAGATTAGAGTTCCCTAGTCCAAAAAAACCACAGATTAGAGTTCCCTAGCCCAAAAAAACCCACATAGTGTTTCGTCCAAATCATTAGGCCTACATGTTTTCCCATTAAGTCTTTGCCCGCGAAACTTGTAAGCTGTAAGGAACATATTGATTAATTCGAATAGGCCTACTGCATTTCGATTAAAAGGTTGAATTTACTGATTAATTTACGAAGTCTACAAAATTTTGAGATACATCATTTACCAATATATAAATTTTAATAGCTTCTCTAATTTGTCAAGTCCCATTTCATTTATTTCGAAAGCCTTATGTGAAAACTGCCAACAATACTGTTGTCATGTGAAGTGTGATTTGGATTTGATAATTCTGTGTAAAAATGGATTAAGTATTCTCAAAAGCATTTAATTTTTGGCATTTAAAATAATATTTTTTTCAAAATCATTTCTTAGTAAGCACCTACATTATGAAACGAAGGTAGGGCTACTGTCAAAATTCCAAGTCTCTACCTATTATAGTTTAAGCTCTAAGTTGATTCTCTGTCATTAAGTCAGTCAGGACAAAGCCTGTTATAGGCCTATATATAGATATGTTCCTAATAAGTCATACAAAGCTCGACAACAGGCTATAAATTGCTGTCTTAATGACTGCAGCGCTGTTGGCGGTACACAAGCCAATAACTCAAAACCCAGATCAAAATGGTATAAGCAGTAGATACACGATTTCTTTACCCATTACTTGTGACAAATTATCATAGGTAATTCCATGAGAGTTTACAAGTTTATCGATAGATTCGCGACTGCTTAGCAGGAGCGAATTTATCGGATGTAACTCGTAAACTCGAGTTTGATTTATTAAGGCTATTCAATGAATAAAAATCTGATGTGAAATTCACATAACTTCCTCTGCCCAAATAACTAATAGGCTAAGGTTAGCCTCTTAGTAGACCTATATTTATATATATAACTTATATATATCTCTATATATATAGGCCTAAAAGGCTTTGTCCTGACTGACTGAATGAATGACTGACTGACTGATTGACTGAATGACAGGAATCAACGTACAGCCTAAACTATAACAGGTAGAGACTTGGAATTTTTACAGTACCTTCGTTTTATAATGTAGGTGCTCACTAAGAAAGGATTTTGAAAAATTCTGATTCTAAATGCCAAAAATTAAATGTTTTTGAAAATACTTAATCCCTTTTTACATAGAATTATCAATTCCAAATCACAGAATATATTGTTGCCAAATAGTATCAGGTGGGCTTGGAAAAAACAATTGAAATGCACTTTTGACAAATAAGAGAAGTTATCAAAATAATTCATGTTATAAATAAATATTACAGAATGAAATCCACTAAAATAATGGAATCACATAACTTTCTATGTCTACCCTGGACATAGAGAAAACAAAACGAGGTATGGTAATGTGTATATTATTATATTATATCGCAGGTTTTTGGAGAGAAAAGTATGAAAGTGATAATGCTTTATGGTAACATAAGAGTGGGAAATTTCCCGCCTCGATATTACAATTTTATGTTACAGGAATTTCTGTTTCTTCTTATTTAAACCTCTACCAGGCTTGCTGTGCACTGTACAAGCGATGGGATGCAAAATTCTAGATCCTCTATGAGCCATAAAAAACTATATCAAGCGTTTTCTGAGGGAATAGTTTGAGTGTAATAAGTCGTTCTTCCTATTTCAAATTATAAATGCCTATATAAGGACCTAGAATTTAAAATTGAAAATCCTTCATAAGCTAATTTCCAATTACAAAATACAAAACCCGGGCGACCCTGGGTCTTTTAAGCTAGTATATATATATATAAAAGAAACACGTTCTAAAGCCATAATGTGTAAACACTGCAGAAATATCAGAGACAAAACAAATGACTACGAGAAGCTGGAACATGTAATTTTCCTGCAGGACGCGGGAATATGGCTTTCTTGTAACCCAGCACGAGGGAATCAGAGGGAAATTAATTTTCGGTCTGTCTGTGTGCGGCACAGAATCGATCTGGCCGTGTAATTACAAGCCAGAGTTATGTAAAAAACAATCCATCACACAATTCGCAGTTAGCACATCACGCCTCCAGTAATAGAATACAGCAGGCCATGCGAGCAAAGCCTCCTGGTTACCTATAGTCTAGCTAAGTCCAAGCTCATTTCATGCCAGTTAAATACTTGCCAACGATTCTATTATTCCAATCATTTATACAGAGTGTTAATAAATAACACCGAAATATTTTACGTGTTTATAGAGGGGACATAGACAAGCAACTTTTATTAGGAGATTTTTGCTCTATGACGTAAAATGTGTATTTTACGGGGCATTAAAGTCATTACTATTTGATGCTCAAAAGTTAATAATTAAGCGAAATAGGGTAAATTTTTTCATTAAATTAACTCCAAGCCTTCTTAGTGATCGATAAAAACCTGATTCTTAATCATTCATCAACAGCTATATCAGAGTAAAAACAGTCGGGTAGTGAGAGAATTAAATTCTAAGCTTTTGGCGACTGTCTGAGTCGTCAGTGTTCACATACGACTTTGGAAATTGCAAAACAGTTAGCTTTGACAAATAACACTACCCACATATTCCTTCACACATGCTTATCAAACTAGACCTTTGTTCTTTCGCAATCGATCTGGAGCTTAACTTTAAAAACGATTTAAAAAATAACTTATTTTCTGCATGTCATAATTATCACTGATTAAACAAAAGCGTTCTGGCACTTTGTTACATCAGTTTACCTGATTTTATTACCTGCTGTAGTTCCTAGTTTACACAGCAGAACTGTGATCTCTATATATATATAAAAGGCTTTGTCCTGACTGACAGGAATCAACGTAGAGCCTAAACTATAACAGGTAGAGACTTGGAATTTTGACAGTACCTTCGTTTCATAATGTAGGTGCTCACTAAGAAAGGATTTTGAAAAATTCTGATTCTAAATGCAGAAAATTAAATGTTTTTGAAAATACTTAATCCCTTTTTGCATAGAATTATCGAAACAAATTCACAGAACATATTGTTGCCAATGGTATAGGTGGGTTTGGATTAAATTAAATGGATGTTTGACAAATTAGAGAAGGTATCATTATAATTCATATTATCTATATTAATAAAAGGAATTGTCCTCGATGTCCAGCGAAATCTACTGAACGCAGAGATCTGAAATTTTAACATAGGTGGGCTGAAGGGTCGGAAAATGCACCTCGAAGACGGAATTTTAATTTCAGTTTTCGTTCGTGAGTTATGAGTGAAAAACGGGCAAAAAACATGCATTTTTTGCGTTTTCAAAACATAAGTTCTCAGTTATACATTTCAATGTCAAATCAATTACAGTTGGCTTTGGCTGATTTTGTCATAACTTGAAAATAAAACTTTCGCGATCGCTTGAATGTTGTAAGCCCTAAATATGGTCAAACGTTTTATTTGGACGAATCTCACTAGCCTATACAGAGGTTTTCTGGGCCAAGAAACTCGAATCTGAGTTCGCTTTTACCAGACGATGATATTTAATCGTGGTATGTAGTCCACGTGATTTAGGAGTTAATAAATATAATGATTTTACTATTATGCTCTTAATTTTTAATTTTTGAAATAATTATCGCGGGCGAAGCCGCGGACACATGCTAGTTTGCTTATAAAATGCATCGTTTCATATTTTTGTCTGTATCTCATAAACTTTCAGTGCCATCTGCTTGAAATTTTTACGAGAGGTTGAGGAAGCATAGATAAACATTATCTGAGAGTTTTATCTTTCTAGTCCATATAGAAAGCTTTTAATGAAATATTAAAGAAACATATTGTGAAAAAAAATATGAAAATTCTGAAAAATTCAGTGCACCTTTGTTCATGAACTAAAGGAAAGATTGTATTGATTTTTTTACCAGCTTTATCTACAGGCACGACTTATTTTTGGGAACTAGAATCATTATCCTATCATAGTCAGAATAAGAAATATAATATTTTTTCAAATGTGAAAATGTAAAGATTATTTTTCTTAATTTTCCAATGATTATTGACATGCACTTTATGAAGTAATTGAGATATTGCAATGATTTTAATTACCAGTAATCAAACCTGTTAGAAATAAATGTGTGCAAATTTTCATGCAGATTTGTCCATCCAATCCTGAGAAAAGTGCACCAATATATTTAAAATTTAAGTTTTGGGGAAATTAAGAAAAATGTTAAAGAGTCTTTAAGTATATGGTCCTCAACTGATTAAAAAAAGTCCTATTTCAAGGATTAAAAAAATACATTTACGCAATGAATGATACATCAAATTGTTCGTAAAGAAATCAGGTCTCTTTTAGTACTAAAAACAAAAAACTAAATTTTTGGTTATTTTACGATTCCTGGTTACCTTAAGGGTTAAATGCTTAGATTATTTTTTAGAAAATATAGGTCTACTATATTAGAATGTTACCCTAAGTTTCCCTACAGAGGCAACGGTTTCGAAGTTTTTACATGCACTGTGCTGGCCACGTCTATTTCGCGCAAATTCAGTTCGCTTCTGTTGGGTCATTAATGTATAAAGTGGGCAGGCATTTAATAAGGGCGAGATTCGCTCGGCACTCTCAATGTACCGCACACGTAATTAGCCGGTAATTGCGGGATGTGGAGTCTGCGAAATTCGACCATAAAGATGCGCCTCACGTCTTCGCAACTAAACACCACCTGGCAAACTTTAACCCTGAATATCTCGGTAATTAGAATCGAGCTTTTCACATGCGAGGTTGGGAGAAGTCTGGGCCTCATGGACAAAATAAGAAATGAATACATTTTTAAAATTTCACTACAAGACTCATATAAAACCATGAAAAAAGAACTCACACAAAACGTCAATGTTCTGTCACAAACTTCTGTGATTCCTATTTATATAATTGTCTGTTGCTATAGTAACAAGAAGCAAAGCATGGCCTGTTATAATTTTATGCCACTTATGCCCGGTTTCTATAAACTCGCGAAATACCTATGGATAAATTATCCAATGGACAGAATTTACACAAGAATAACTTTTACAAACTCAAATAATTTAAAGGTAACAATCACATACACTTGTGGTGAGTTTGTAGATAAATGTCCTCTGGGTAAATATGAAAATGAGAGAAAAAATGTTACCACAAACTCGGGCTAGATCTTCCCAAGGGTAAATCGTCGGGTTAATTTATCCTTTCATGGATGGCTGGATAAAATTTAACCTCTCATAGGATCAATAATAATTTAAACAATGAGAATCAAAGCCTTCTGAATTAAATTAACTGTACAACTCCAAGGCCTTCCTCATTATATCACTGTGGGTGATTCTGGAACTAATTTGCCCATGGATAATTTACTCATAGGTATTTCACGAGTTTATAGAAACCGGGCATAAAAGGCCCGGCGTCGCCCGGGTTTTGTATTTTGTAATTCGAAATTAACTTATGAAGGATTCGATTTTCAAATTCTAGGTCCTTATATAGGCCTAGGTACTAACAAATTTGAAATGAAGAACGACTTATCACACTCAAACTATTCCCTCAGAAAACGCTTGATATTGCTTTTTATGGCTCATAGAGGATGTAGAATTTTGCATCCCATTAGTACACACCATGCCTAGCAGGGGTTCAAATAAGAAGAAACAGAAATTCCGGCAGTAGGCTATAAAATTGTTTTGTCTTTGGGGAATAATTTATTTCTCACTCTCATGTTACCATCCAACCGTTTCGGGGATGAAATTAAAAAGTAATTCAATATCACTTTCATACTTCCCTCTCAAAACAAAAAACAAAAAACAAACAAACAAAAAAAACTGTTATATAATAATATACATATTACCATGGTATTCTCTGTGTCCAGGGTAGATAAAGTTATGTGACTGCATCAAATTGTGCATTAGTTGAATTATATCGATAGGTTCTCTAATTTGTCAAAGTCCCGTTTCATTTATTTCCAAACCTACCTGACACTACTGACATCAATACACTGTTGTCATGTGAATTGTGATTTGGATTTGATAATTCTGTGTAAAAAGGGATTAAGTATTCTCAAAAACATTTGATTTTTGGCATTTGAACTCAAAATTTTTCAAAATCCTTTCTTAGTGAGAACTTACATTATGAAACGATGGTACTGCTAAAACAGATTCTAATATAAGGACAACGAAGCAATTATAGGCGCATACATGAGTTTGAAGTATTAATAGTACGACAAAAAAGAATAGGACATTGTTTGTAGGAAATTTTATCTACTTGAATGTAGTAATGGAATATATGGACACTTACTAACATAATAGGAAAAATCGTAGAAAACAGTCCCCCCCGCTGTTTTATTGACAGAAAAGATATCTCTATATATATAAAAGGCTTTGTCCTGACTGACTGACTGACTGACTGACTGACTGAATGACAGGAATCAACGTACAGCCTAAACTATAACAGGTAGAGACTTGGAATTTTGACAGTACCTTCGCTTCATAATGTAGGTGCTCACTAAGAAAGGATTTTGAAAAATTCTGATTCTAAATGCCAAAAATTAAATGTTTTTGAAAATACTTAATCCCTTTTTACATAGAATTATCAAAACAAATTCACAGAACGTATTGTTACCAGTGGTATCAGGTGGGCTTGGATTAAATTAAATGGATGTTTGACAAATTAGAGAAGGTATCATTATAATTCATATTATCTATATTAATAAAAGGAATTCTCCTCGATGTCCAGCGAAATCTACTGAACGCAGAGATCTGAAATTTTAAACATAGGTGTGCTGAAGGGTCGGAAAATGCACCTCGAAGCCGGAATTTTAATTTTAGTTTTCGTTCGTGAGTTATGAGTGAAAAACTGGCAAAAAACGTGCAGTTTTTGCGTTTTCAAAACATAAGTTTTCAGTTATACATTTCAATGTCAAATCAATTACAGTTGGCATTGGCTATTTTTGTCAAACCTTGAAAACAAAACTTTCGCGATCGCTTGAATGTTGTAAGCCCTAAATATGGTCAAACGTTGTTTTATTTGGACGAATCTCACTATACAGAGGTTTTCTTGGCCAAGAAACTCGAATCTGAGGTCGCTTTTACCAGTCGATGCTATCTGATCGTGGTATGTAGTCCATGCGATTTAGGTGTTAATAAATGTAATGATTTAACTATTATGCTCTTAATTTTTAATTCTTGAAATAATTATCGCGGGCGAAGCCGCGGGCACATGCTAGTAGGAAGAATATTTAAATTTCGTGCAACAGAATAAGGTACAAGAAAATTGAACTTTGTTCCAATCATTATGTTAACTGTTTTCTGTGCAGTCCGGCACAAGTTTATTGTTTGAGAAAAGAGTGTCGTGCATTTATGGGTTAAAACTCTATTTATTACCTGCTATTTCGTTTATTCTACAAGGCTACAATAGGCTACAATAGGCTACAAGGCCCCCCACCCACATAAAATAATAAGCCATGCTGAAGGAAAGAGATTTATTAAAGGACTAGCTTAAAAGACCCGGCGTCGCCCGGGTTTTTTATTTTGTGATTGGAAACGAACTTATGAAGGACTTTCGATTTTTAAATTCTAGGTCCTTATATAGGTATTTATAATTTGAAATAGGAAGAACGACTTATTACACTCAAACTATTCCCTCAGAAAACGCTTGATATAGTTTTTTTTTATGGCTCATAGAGGATGTAGAATTCTGCATCCCATCGCTTGTACACAGCAAGCCTGGTAAGCGTTCAAATAAGAAGAAAAAGAAATTCCTGTAACATAAAATTGTAATACCGAGGCGGAAAATTTTATTTCTCACTCTCATGTTACCATAAAACTGTTTTGGGGATGAAATTAAACAGAAAGCAATATCACTTTCATACTTCTCTCTCCAAAAACCCGCGTAATATACCATATACCATACCTCGTATTGTTTTCTCTATGTCCAGGGTAGAGAAAAGTTATGTGACTGCATTATTTTCGTGGATTACATTCTTTAATATTTATTTATAACATGAATTATATGGATAGCTTCTCTTATTTGTCAAATATGCATTTTTTTTTTCAAACCCATCTGATACCATTAGCAACAATATGTTCTGTGATTTGGATTTTATAATTCTGTGTAAAAAGGGATTAAGTATTCTCAAAAACATTTAATTTTTGGCATTTAAAATAAAAATTTTGCAAAATCCTTTCTTAGTGAGCACCTACATTATGAAACGAAGGTACTGTCAAAATTCCAAGTCTCTACCTGTTATAGTTTAGGCTCTACGTTGATTCTCTGTCAGTCAGTCAGTCAGTCAGTCAGTCAGGACAAAGACTCTTATATAAATAGAGAAGAGATGCATTGCTAATTTATTGTTACTATGGCAATAGATAACGACAAAATAAATTGGGTTTTCCTAACGGGATTTACGCTTTTATGTCAAAATGTTATCATAAATGGAAAATATGATGGAAACCTATTCTTAATGATTGTGTGCTGTTTGTTACAGAAAGTGAAATAATTATTCCTGCAGGGTGCTCTGTATCTATCATTAAACGCATACAAACGGGTTTTTGTTTACGTAACATTGCAAGGAGATAGGAACTGAGTTATTGCTACAGTGATATTTTGCTATCTGACCTGACTGTACCGAAGGTCGTGAGCAGGAAAATGTTAATCTCTGACATTTTTAAAAGGGTTTTGATTGTACAGAATGTGCAATATCTCAGCATTATTATAAGAGGGGCCTAATGTTCCCAATTTCTGATATAAGTAGGCTACCATATGAATATTCCTTAAAAAGTATTTCTTCAAACAATGGGTGGTGTCTTTTACTTGTTCATATTTTGAGATAATAACCTAAATTTCATTTTTACACTTTCATATTTTGAGATAACAGCCTAAATTTCATTTTTACACTTTCATATTTTGAAATAATAGCCTAAATTTCATTTTTACACTTTCATATTTTGAGATAATAGCCTAAATTTCATTTTTACACTTTCATATTTTGAAATAATAGCCTAAATTTCATTTTACACTTTCATATTTTGAGATAATAGCCTAAATTTAATTTTTACACTTTTATATTTTGAAATAAAAGCCCAAATTTCATTTTATACTTTCATATCTTGAGATAATAGCCTAAATTTCATTTTTACACTTTCATATTTTGAAATAATAGCCTAAATTTCATTTTTACACTTTCATATTTTGAGATAATAGCCTAAATTTCATTTTTACACTTTCATATTTTGAAATAATAGCCTAAATTTCATTTTTACACTTTCATATTATGAGATAATAACCTAAATTTCATTTTTACACTTTCATATTTTGAAATAATAGACTAAATTTCGCTTTTTACTTTCGTGTTTTGAAATCTGAAATAGCCTAACTTAAATTTTAAATGAATAGTGTAACTTTTGTCTCTTATTTTTTCGTATTAGCCTATAGCCTAAATTTCGCCAATTTTGTTTTTACATTGTGAAAATGCAGCCTAAACATTTCAATTTTGATTCTTCGCATTTTAAAATACGGTAAAAGCCTAAATATTAGACTTTTAATTTTCCTGAGAAATTCTAAAGGAATATCCTAAATTTCTTATGTTACTTTTCCCTATTTTAAAATCCTATAGGCCTATTTTGCCTTTTACTTTTTGCATTTTGAAATAAAATTCTAAATTAAATATTGATTTATTTTCTTATTTGCAATACATATAAAGGGCAATAGGCTGTGCCGCCTATATTATAGCCAACTATTTAGTTGATATTGTAATATTAAACTGCAATTTAACACATCTTTTTCTGCAGATTTATTAAAATACATGTTCAACACCCTTCATAAAATAAGATAAAATTTATAAAATCTCATTAAATCAGTACCGCGGCGAAAAGGCCACAGATGTTCTGTGACAGTGATTTAATGAGATTTTATAAATTTATCTTATTTTATAAAGGGCGACGAAAGGTAGTTTTTATTTTGATTTTTGGAGCTCCAAGCCAGCAAAAAATGCCCTGAAGATGGTGTAGAGACGCCGAAAGCCTAGGCGACAGTTCATAATAATAATAATAATAATAATAATAATAATAATAATAATAATAATAATAATAATAATCTTTATTGTCGAAGACATAAGAAATGTATGGACAGTGTCAAATTTTCCTCTAATACTAATATATTTAAAAAAAAATTAGTTTTAGGCCTATTGCTTACAAGTTATGTGATTTAAAAGGCCTACGCGTGCATCCTCCAAATTGTAGGGGCATATTTGTATTAAGATAGATTTGACATGCTTTCTAAATAGTAATAAATTTAGAGTCTTGATATTAACAGTTAAACTATTATATAATTGTAAACCAAAAACCATATGAGTTTTACTAATTGCAGATAAATGGTGACACGGTGTACAGAGATTATTTTTATATCTTGTATCATAATTATGATAGTCGCTATTTTTCTGAAATTGAGATGAGTTTAAATGAACAAGTTCCAAAAGTTTCAAAACATACAAAGCAAATACCGTTAACAAGTTGTATTTCATAAAATATTCCCTACATGAAGTTCTATTGTCAACACCTGCTATGCATCTGACGATACGTTTCTGGACAATAAATACATCATTTAACATGGCTGCAGACCCCCAAAAACAAATACCGTACGATAATCTAGACTCAACTTGTGCGTAGTAGAAAGAAAGTGTAATTTTATGGTCAAGAATATTTCTCAAAATCCTGATCTGATAGCAGACACTGTTTAATTTCAAAATTAAATTCACACAATGATGTTTCCAGGACATATGTTGATCAAATTCAACACCCAAAAACTTAGTGGATTCCAATTTGTTTAGCAAATTATTTTGAATACAAATGCTAATGTGTTTCAAGTTTTTTTTTTCTGTGGGTTATGAAAATGAATAAATCCGGTTTTATTAAAATTCAAATAAAGAAGATTGTTATCATACCAGGTTTTTAAACCTTTTAATAACTCGTTACACTTTGTTTCAAGACGCTGTTCACTTTCATCGTATACTATAACCGAGGTGTCATCAGCATACATATATAAAAAATAGTCTTTCAAATATGTAGGTAAATCGTTAACATATAGTAAAAACAAGAAAGGTCCTAAAATGGAGCCCTGAGGGACACCTACATCAATACGTACATTATTAGATCTATATTTCATTGCATGTTCTTTTGTTCTATGTAATATTTCAACATATTGATACCTATCCTTGAGGTAAGAAGAAAACCACTGTAAGATAACACCTCTTATACCATATCTTTCAAGTTTAGTCAAGAGCAAATTGTGATTCACACAGTCAAATGCCCTGCTGAGATCACAGAATATCCCAACCGGACACTTGCCCGAGTCAAGACAAGACAAAATTTCTTTGTGAACACTATAAATTGCAGTATTAGTAGACTTTGATGGTCTGAAACCATGCTGATTTTCATGAAAGACATTGAATTTATCAATGTACCTGAGCAGCCTGTCCAACATGCAATATTCAAAAACTTTAGATATAGTATTTCCAATAGAAATTGGTCTATAATTTTCAATTTTCGTTTTATTAGATTTCTTAAATATTGGGTTTACTTTGTTAAGTTTCAATTCTGTTGGAAAGATTCCAAGGCAGAAGGATAGATTAATTAAATATGTCAGAGGCTTGATTATAGCATCAATGCTTTTAACAATCAGCATCAATATATCTTAGTTGAGCAACTGGTATCTTATTTATTTTATTAGGCTACATCTTTTTCTGTTTATTTACCAGCTTAAAATCCCTTGGAGCATGCCAAGTAGCCTAGCTCCGGTTTGCGAGTGGAAAAGTAAAAACACAGTCTGGCTTCGGAACAACTCCAGACTAACATATTGATACTATGTAGAACAAAATACTGTAATAATCTATTGTAGTGCGATGAGATTGTCACAAGATTTGCTTGGTGTAATGAGATCCCCCCTGAGGATATGCGATTTGCAATCCTTAGTGCAAGAGCGACATAACGCAAAGAGTCAATTAGGACAACATGACACGGTTAATACCACAAAAATCGAAGTCAGTGTGTCAGAAAAAAAAAGTTTATTTTACTCCATTAGCCACGCCCCCTCGTGTAAACACAACATGTGGTATCCGGGCTAGAAACAATTGAAACGAGCCACTTAGCACTTGAGCCCTTCTTGCTCCGGGAATATCTTCACATCCAAGACTGACATGTTTCTCGGAGTTTTCCGATTCGCAGATCACAAGCTAAGGTTTCTGTGTGCATAGGATGTTGTAAAAATGTATTTTCCCCATTCACTGAATTCTTATCAAACGGATACGTAGCATTTTATAAGTGGTAAATTCGACCATCCTGAAATTATCTAGCGCAGTGGTTCCCAACCGGTGGGTCGAGACTCAATCCTAAAACTATCAGAAACCATCGAATAAACCATCACAAAAGATAAGAAAAATCGAAACAAATCAACTTGTGTTTTGATTGATTTCTTAGTTCTTTGTGAACTTTTATAATTGTAGTTTTTATCTTCACCTAGGAACACTTGTTAGTGAGTATGAAACCACTTGTTGCATATATTGCAAACATATATTGTTAAATAAAAACTGTTTTGGTACAAAGTGCTTACGTTTTGTCAACCATTTTCAAATCAGAACACAAATTGTTTATCAATAATCAATCTGTATCTTCAAAAAATCATTTTGCAATATTTGATGGTAAATCTATATATATAAAAATGAATGTATGTGTGTGTGTGTGTGTGTGTGTGTGTCCTTTATGCATTACTACACCATTCATCCGATCGCCATGAAACTTTGGGAAGTTGTTGAGTGCATTCCCGGGAAGGTTTCTGGCATATTACATTTTAAATTTTTCCTTTCGTTCGTGAGTTATGAGTGAAAAACGGGCAAAAAACGTGTATTTTTTGCGTTTTCGAAGCATCAATTTTCAGTAATACCATTCAATGTCAAATCAATTACAGTAGGCTTTGGCTATTTTTGTCATTCCTTGGACATAAAACTATCGCGATCGCTTGAATGTTGTAGCTCACGCTGATCGATTCATTTGTTTATAATGTCAAGGCACGCATACATATGAAATTTTCAACCTAATCAGGAAGAGGATTATTATTATTATTATTATTATTATAAGTGGGATAATCAATATAGGCCTAAATATGGTCAAACGTTGTTCGATTTGGACGAAACTCACTATATAGGGGTTTTCTGGGCCAAGGACCTCGAATCTGAGGTCGCTTTTACCAGGCGACGCTATCTAATCGTGGTATGTAATTCACGTGATTTAGGTGTTAATAAATATAATGATTTAACTATTATGCTCTTAATTTTTAATTTTAGGAATAATTATCGCAGGCGATCGCTTGATTTTGTAAGTTCATCCTGACGATTCATTTGTTTAGAATATCAAGGCCCGCAGACATATGAAATTTTCAACCTACACGGAAAAGGGATATTTAATATAGGCCTAAATATGGTCAAACATTGTTCGATTTGGACGAAACTCACTATACAGGGGTTTTCTGGACCAAGGAACTCGAATCTGAGGTCGCTTTTACCAGGCGACACTATCTAATCGTGGTATGTAGTCCACGTGATTTAGGGGTTAATAAATATAATGATTTAACTATTATGCTCTTAATTTTTAATTTTTGAAATAATTATCGCGTGCGAAGCCGCGGGCACATGCTAGTTATATATACATAAGGAAGGGATACGATACAAATAAGGTTTTTTACTCCACCATGGACCGTGGAGGTATTCCGATAAGGAAAGGTGGGTCGCCAGCTGAAAAAGGTTGGGAACCACTGATCTAGCTAAAATAAGGTACATGTGTTTGATGGAAAGTTTTTGGCGTCACCACCATAGGCGTAACGAGGGGGGGGGGGTTTTGGGGGTTTGAACCCCCCCCCCCATTGATTAAAAAAAGGAAACTTGTATAATTTTTTTAAGTCTGCCCATAAATTACTTAATACAAGTATAAAGTGTGGGAAGCTTAAAACTCGTTATTTTGCGTGTTAATTTTAAAAATTTTCCGGGGATGGACCCCGGAAGCTTAAAACTCGTTATTTTGCGTCTTAATTTTTAAAATTTTCCGGGGGAGGACCCCCGGAAGCTTAAAACTCGTTATTTTGCATCTTAATTTTTAAAATTTTCCGGGGGAGGACCCCCGGACCCCCCTCTCCCTGGGGGATATTCCATACCCCCCAGACCCCGCGGATGTTATAACCCCCCCCCCCATATGGTCGGCCTGGTTACGCCTATGGTCACCACCATCTGATGCCAACTGATACGCCTGTTTGCCTAATAATTATAGCTTATATAAATTGCCATAGCCATTATTTAATGTTTATGCTCCACGTATAAGTAGGCTGTAACGATATTTTCATTAGCCCTATAGTACAGTGAGTCCCACGCAAGAGTTGGCCAATGACGCGGGTTTCTGCGTCGCGGCTGGCACAGCTCCAACTCCGAAGCGATCGGGTAAAATATCTACGCAAATAATGCCGCGGTCGGTGTATTGATTCAGGTTCTCACATTTACAGTTAAAATTACAATGAAAATAACCACGTACCTCATCACAAGAGATGTTGGAAATGTTCTCCTCTTGCATCCACACAATACTGACTCCTTTTTAGGAAATTTTCTTTCACGCGCATAAGTTCAGCTTCCGAGATAGAGTTAATTTCTTTTGTGATATTGTCTTTAAGTTCTTCTAACAGACAGTATGTGACTATTATTTATGGGGGAACTTGAAAAATAAAGTGTGTAGGTCAATTTCCCAAGGACAAAGAACATACCAAAATATGACTTTATATGAAAAATAAAAACGGTCCGATTTGGGTAGTAATTTGGGTAGTAATTTGTGTTTTTTGGCGAGAATGGAGGTCACGATAAAAATATGGCATGTCAGAAACATCCGAACCCTAATAATAACTTACCCTTCTTTTCCGACCAGCTCATTTCCTCCCTAAAGATGGACGCAGTGCTAGTAGCTCACGAAAGCCCAGAATTACTACATCCATCCACCCGACTGGAAGCCTCTAATCCGTTTTCAAATTCTGGAAAGTCCCAGGCCATGTGTAAATAAGATTTTACATAATTAAGTAGTTTTCGAAGAAAAATCTACCTATTGCAATGGATACCATGTCATGATTTTCGAAAAATTATTTCATATCTTTACGTTTCATGCTTCCTTAAGTACGAAACCACCGCCCGTCCAAAAAAAAAATTGTGATATTTATATATATATATTTATATTTTTACACGCTGGCGGCCGTAATTTTGAAGATATTTGAACCAAATTTTATTATGTTATTTCTAGGCCCAATAGTTCGGGCAAGTTCGTTAATGAGCAAAATTGGCCCAAGGGGGTGGTCGGGGGAGGGGGTTGAAATTTTAAAACATTTATATCTCGGCCCCTATGAAGTATAGAGGGAAACTTTGTTTGAATAAATTAGAGTACTCCCTATGGAATTTGCAGTGATACCAACGATTCGGGGTTTTGGGGGTACGAGTGGGGGTGGCGGAGGGGGGGGATGGAAATTCGAAATTTTTGAATCTACGTCTTGTGGGGTATCGTTGAAAAGCTCTTGATGAGTACTCTACAAATCAATAACAGCTCTCATATAAGGCGAGATTTGAATGTTTGAAAAAGTGCTCTTTCCTCTTTTTTGGAGTTATTATTGCGGGTTTGTCATGCAAAGGCTAAAGAAGAAGAGTGCTACGCATTGACAGTAAATTAAACCAAAAGCACTTCGAAATCTTCCTCAGCCTGTAGGCTTGCCTAAAGGGATTTTTTTGAAATTTGAACGTCTGTCGCTCGCCTTAGATTATCAGCGTCCTGCTCGCCTTTAATAGGCTCTAGAAGTACTTTTTTACTTCCTCTACCCGTAACATATTTACCGTAACATAGGAGAGGAAGATTTCTAGCCCAAATTTCGAATCACGTTTTTAATATAAATTCACGTTTTGATGTTACCTGAATCCAAAAATGCTATTTTTCAGAAATATGTCTGTGTGTGTCTGTGAACAGCCAAGCTCTAGAACGAAAAATCATATGAAAACAACATTTTGTAATTGACTCAGGTATCTTTAGGGGATGTGACACTCTTACCCCTAATGCCACTTTTTATAAAGAAAATTTCATTTTTCGCCATTTTTCGAAAACGTCTCTTACGATTATCTTTAAATTTTATTCTTGGGGTGCTTATTCTAAGAGCTAATACTTTTTTGCATAAATTCTCTGAAGGGTAGTTATAAGCCACCCATTGTTTATAAAAACTCAGTCTTACCTCGTGAAGAATAAAGTTTGGCATCAGGTTGAAATAACTGTATCCGTGCTCTTTGCAATACGGCCTCTTCTTCTATATCAGAGTGTGAAGTGAGAAAGCTGTATTGCCTATGCTTAGAGTAAAGAAAGTTACGTGAGTGCATTAATCAAATTTTATTTGGGTTGTGTATCCTTCGGGGATGCGATGTGGTAACGACATTCTCTTCATTTTTAAAACCAATTTACATGAAGAGAATGTCATTAAAAATATATTATACTAAGAGGCAAAACTTTTATTTGGGCAGAGTGTGTAACTGTTCTTCCGTTATAGCACTCAATTCTGAGAAAGACAACCTATGCATTGACTCTGGCATTGTTGTTGCTCTTAACTTATGCCCTTTTAAATTTATCTCATTGTCTTATATTGTATTAGATAAAATACCAGCGCTTTAGTTGGGCCGGAACGCACCGGTACTGCGTACCGGTATAAAATTATTTTCCTTCTACCATACCGGGAAAAAGATGTGCTCCGGTACGTCGTACTGGCAGTACAGGAACGATATTGTCCTAAAATACTTATTAAATGTCCAATTCAATAAGAGAATGTATTTGTTAATAATGACAAACACTATTAAATTCGCAATAGATATGCGTTCTAATCTTCACCTTCGTGCGCATTTCTACAATAATTACTTTCTCTTTAGATTATATGTTGGCTATCCTGATAAGGTGCTCGTTTTTTTAAAACTCTTTTGTATGAGGCGATATTGAAAATTTTGAAGTAAGGTGAGCACCCCCATAAAATATTTTCCAACTAAAGCGTGAAAAATCCCTTTCCCGGGTTCAGGACTGGGTAGGTTAAGTCTTAGGTTAAGATAATGCACATTGTGCGCGACTCTCCAATCTTGATTTTTACGGATAACCGAGCCGTCCTCTCTATACAAACGACTCCATATCATACATCAGATAACATCTATGTCACACTGATATCTTCACTCTTACACCATATCTCTGCAAGAGGGGGGCAGGTGCGCCTGACTTGGATACCCTCACATTCTAACATACCGGGTAATGACATAGTGGACACCTTGGCGAAAATGGCAGAACACCAAAACACCTTGGCCGCTAATTTCCTCATCCCACCGACAGACATTGCTACAGTTATGGCTTCAGTACACTCTGACCAGCCGGAAGGCCCTCAATCTCAGGCAACAACGGACAATCAGAAGCTCCGCTCCCTCCGGCAATTTCTTTTTAAGGCAAAACAGGTACCTAAGCAGGCCATTGTGCAATATTACAGACTGAAATTCCACACCGCGCTTACACCTACCTATCTACATAAAATTCTCCCAGATACCTCCCCTCTTTGTGTCTGTGGACACAGGGGAACTACCGATCACATCTTCTTTGGATGTGATCGTCATCTAAACAGCAGAGCCCGCCTACTTCATGATATATATCTTCATTATCCCAGTGGCCCCATTAGCATGGACTCGCTACTACATACCCCCTCAATACCCATCATACGTGCCCTATTCCGTTACACCACTAGGACCAAAATGAAATTATAGCACCACAACATCCCTATATCCCATCTCAGTGCATACATTTAATTTCACCGGCCCCCGCGAATTCGCGGGTGGCTCAGCGTACGACCGGGTCGGGACGCAGTCGCCGGACTTGAAGACCAGGCAGTAGCGTCTAAAAAATAAATACGACAACAACAACAACAACATTCCTTAATTATGTAAAATACTATGGGTAGAGAGGCAGATAACCTCTGTCTTCCATGATACGAGGGTAGATGAAATATAAACGAGACTATTTCTCATTTATTTTTGTTTGCAATAAACACAAAATTAAGTGTTTTTCATTTTTGTATAGTATTTCCTGCTTTGGAAATGCATTTTTTCCGAGCAAATCTGTAGCTTTTTAATTAAAAAAAAAAAGAGCTGGTTGTGTCATTAGCCAATTGCGTACGAATTGCTCCATCCCATCAACGTTGTCGAATTGCTGGCCATCCTCAGCTTCTTGGACTGGACCAAAAAGGATGAAAATCGCAAGCTAATAAATCAGGACACTAAGAAGGTTGTTAAACTATTTTCTCCATTTTGGTACGTGTGACAGCTCTTGCATTGTCATGAAGAAGGATCTCTTCTTCTGCCGGTTAGTCACGTCTAGTAAGCCTCATTGAAAACCTCGCAGTAGTACGCCGCATTGATTGCGCAACGATATTGTACAAAATCAACGTATAAAATGCTCTCCCTCCCCCCCCCCCAAAAAAAAACAGTCAAAAGCCTTCTGAATGCCCAGACTTGGCTTTCATAGGGAACTCCACGGCTTCTCACAAACGCCTTGTGCCAAGTGAAAACACGCGACGTTGACAGAGTTTGTTCCCTAAACTGTGCCAACAGTTTGCGCAAAATGTTGCGCTTTCATTTAGCGAGATAATGCATTGCGCAACGGAAGGTTGCATTTTCTTCTGATATATCCTTGCTGTATTGCAATCTCACAAGGGCGTCTGATCGCTCTCCCCCCCCTTCAACATGCCATAAAGTAGCAGCTTCCTTAGCTGAAAATTATGCCCTAAAATAGTCTCGTTTATATTTGGTCCACCCTCGTTGCAAATAAATTGTAATGCCAGATCCAAGAAGTTTTAATGTATTCTTTTGCACTCTGCTTGATTTATTACTCTCCCTATGTTTTGATCATAAGCGCGGTATTTCACAGGTTTCAAGGTAACATTATAATCTTGAGTTGCCATTTATGTCATAGATTTCATGAACAATCCGACATTTTAATAGTATAAGAACATGTACAAACTGATAAGTCCGCCATTTTCTGTTGATGTTATATAGATTTTGAAAAGTTTGATCAATTTAAATTGCCACAATACTTTTGCAATGAATGAAATTGTGCTCTTTACTGTCATTGAAATCAATGAAAGCCCTGCGGCTTACGAACTTTCTGCTGCCACTATTTTATTGCTGCTGCGTATACTTGGGCTTGTGCAAGCCTTCAGGTGCCAGCGTTTGTTTGGCACTTAATGCAGCCTGTGTTTGTTTGACGCTTCACCGGTTTGTTTGGCGAAGCCTGCTAGCTGTACTGCTAGCCTCATTTAGTTGTTCGAAGTTTCGCGTGGTTTGCACCACATTCTGAGACAGTTCTGGAGTGCTGTCCATGAAGTCTATATTTTCAGCTCTGTACTTGAATTGCACTATTTTGGGCTGGTTGGGGATTCCGGAAGGATTAACCTCGTAGTAGCGGAGTTTAACAGGGAATTCTGTAGCGAATACTACCAGGCGATCTTCTAGGGACAAGTCTTTCAGTTTGGCCAAGTTTATCTCGGACGAGGACAGTCGACGTACGTTTGCTTGTGGTAGCTTGATGCCAAGCGTTTCTTCTACTTGAGAGCTGTACTCTCCAGTTGATTTTGGTGCCTCTTCAGGAGGCGGTGTCAGTTTTGCTGATGGAGGTCTGTGTTCCTCAAGTGGTGTCGGTGGTTTGTCAGGCATTCTCTGATGCAGATTGGGGGTCAAGTTGATGGACTGAGAGGGTCGATGCAAGTCGTCCCTTGCACTCTTTTCCGGCTTCGGTTCTTCTGACGGAGGAGATAGCAAGCGGAGGGTTTGTGCGGGAGGATCCCTTGCATCATAAGCGAATTCCCTGAGCTCTCTGATCAACTTGCTGACGTAGAGGAAAGTTTCCGGGAAGTACGTTCTACTTCTGGCGATCCTCTCACTGATTAGTTTAGCGACGTGTTCTCGCAGTGTGGGTCTCTTCTCAAACAGTCTGAAGCTGTGTCTAGTCAATGCTACACTCTTCTCAGAGTGCGCTTCTACAGGAACTGGAAGGTTCGTTGTTGGTTTCATTAGTTTCTCATATCTGTTTCCTACTTCCTTTACTTCTGGTTTCTCTTCTTCCGGCTGATCGGCGGTTGCAGGATTGTTTTGCGCATGCGTACTATGCGTGTTGAGTGTCGTATCCGTGAGGTCAAAGACGTTATTTGTGCCTTTCATGTCACTTTGCTTATTTTTCTGATACATTGCAAGCAATGTGTGGGACGCTTGTATTTGCTCCTTGTAGGCTGTTTTCTGTTCCTCCACTTTTTTCATCTGCTGTAACTGATGAAAACTTGGGCGACGAAGCACCTTAGAGTCGTCGTATTTCATGAGGGTAGGCGGTGGATAACTTAGAGGCTGGACGCCCATATTGGGTTGAGGCTTGAAGAATTGGAGTCTCGTGAGGATTCCGTCGAGTATGGGTTCTTGGTGACTGTACGCTCTGCTAACTTTATCACCATCCATTTTCACTGGGTCACTATGATGTGGATCGTACTTCTTCATGACGTCTTGGGACTCGAAAACCTCAGTTGCAGTCTTTTGTTCCTCAGGCTTATTGGATTCCTCCAGTGTCTCATTCGAATGCCTGGGTTCTGATTTGGATAAGCGTTTGGAGGGAGTGTACACGATGCGAATTTTGTCACTATCAGTTTTCACTGAGTTATCATGATTTGGACTGTACTTTGCCATTGCATCTTGGGAGTTTGAAACCTGAATAAATCTCTTTTGTTCCCCTGATTTCGTGGATTGCTCCAGTGTCTCATATGAATGACTGGACTCTGATCTGGATAAGCGTTTGGGGATTCTGTATACGATGCGAATTTTCTCACCATCCCTTTTCACAAGATTATTATGATATAGATTGTACTTTTCTGCGGCGTCTTGGGACTTGAAAACCTCAATTTCACTCTTTTGTTCCCCAGGTTTCGTGGATTGGTTCAATGTCTCGTAGGAAGGCCAAGGTTCTGATTCGGATAAGCTTTTGGATAGACTGTACATGCCACGAATTTTGTCATCATCCCTTTTCACAAGATTATTGTGATATGGATTGTACTTCCCTGCGGCGTCTTGGGACTTGAAAACCTCAATTTCACTCTTTTGTTCTCTTGGATTTGTGGATTGGTCCAGTGTCTCGTAGGTAGGCCAGGGTTCTGTGTAGGCCAGGGTTCTGTTCTGGATGAGCGTTTGGAGAGACGGATTTTGTTATCATCCCTTTTCACTAGATTATTGTGGTATGGATTGTACTTTTCTGCGGCGTCTTGGGACTTGAAAACCTCAATTTCACTCTTTTGTTCCCCAGGTTTCGTGGATTGGTTCAATGTCTCGTAGGAAGGCCAAGGTTCTGATTCGGATAAGCTTTTGGATAGACTGTACATGCCACGAATTTTGTCATCATCCCTTTTCACAAGATTATTGTGATATGGATTGTACTTCCCTGCGGCGTCTTGGGACTTGAAAACCTCAATTTCACTCTTTTGTTCTCTTGGATTTGTGGATTGGTCCAGTGTCTCGTAGGCAGGCCAGGGTTCTGTTCTGGATGAGCGTTTGGAGAGACGGATTTTGTTATCATCCCTTTTCACTAGATTATTGTGGTATGGATTGTACTTTTCTGCGGCGTCTTGGGACTTGAAAACCTCAATTTCACTCTTTTGTTCCCCAGGTTTCGTGGATTGGTTCAATGTCTCGTAGGAAGGCCAAGGTTCTGATTCGGATAAGCTTTTGGATAGACTGTACATGCCACGAATTTTGTCATCATCCCTTTTCACAAGATTATTGTGATATGGATTGTACTTCCCTGCGGCGTCTTGGGACTTGAAAACCTCAATTTCACTCTTTTGTTCTCTTGGATTTGTGGATTGGTCCAGTGTCTCGTAGGTAGGCCAGGGTTCTGTGTAGGCCAGGGTTCTGTTCTGGATGAGCGTTTGGAGAGACGAATTTTGTTATCATCCCTTTTCACAAGATTATTGTGATATGGATTGTACTTTGCCATGACGACTTGGGATTTTAAAGCCTCAAATGTTCTCTTTTGTTCCTTCAGCTTTTTGGATTGCGCCATTGTCTCGTAGGAAGGCCAGAGTTCAGATGTGGATGAGCGTTTGGAGAAGCTGAATACCTCTGGTTTGTATGCGTGATTCTTTTTAATTTCTGGGTAAATCGTAGACGGAATTGCTAGGAAGTCTAGGGTTGATTCTTCACTTGAACTGGAGGCGGGAATTTGGGTTCATTTCTGCTAGCCATTTGTTTGTTTCCTCTAATCAAAGTTTTACGAAGACCCTGTGGTTTAATCTCTACGTCCTCCTTCACTGTGGCTGCTGAGTCTTGTGGCTCCCCCGCGTAGGTAGCAGTCGCTTCAGGTGGGGATCTGAATCTCTCAACAGCTCCTGTCGGCATCTTGTAAGCCATGTACACCTTTGGGATGAATTAAAAAGATAAAGGACCCTTCATTATATTGAGTGCTAACTAAAAACCACCGCCGTCTCGAGAATTACACTGCCTGTCCATGCTTAATTTTAACATGGAGTTCAGAGTATTGTTAAATTGCCTAATTTCTCCAGTAGAGGCGACACAGTTCACACCCAGATAGAATGAAATTCCAGCATATTTCAGTTTCCGAGTTTATACTTCTGAGGGCAACACAGCATACGGTAATGTAAAGGGTATTGCAGCTGGGTGTGAATGGTACTGCCATCTGTAATGTGCATACGCAAAATGTGCATACGCACAAATGTGCATACGCAAAATTAGCCGTATAGGACAGGCAGTGTATACACGAGTAATACAGTCTAAAAGGCAGTGCTAAAAATATACGACGGTGGATCGAAAAGTAACTCAATTTTTTTTACAAAATTTAATAGGTACAATTACAAACAAATGCACACATGAAGGGATATCTTTTGTCTATTTTTCTATATAGTCACCACGTTTCTCAACACATTTCTCCTATCGTGATACCAGTTTCAAAATACCCTGTTCATCTCCTATCGTGATACCAGTTTCAAAATACCCTGTTCATAGAAGTCCGTTCGGTTGCCGTATACCTATCTGCGGACTGCTGTTTTCACTTCTGCATCTGACGCAAAGCGTTGGTCCCATGAAGAAATTTCTGGCCGGTAAACGCTTTGCGTCAGACGCAGAAGTGAAAACAGCATTCCGCAGATGGCTATACGCCAACCGAACGAACTTCTATGAACATGATATTTTTAAACTGGTATCACGATGGGAGAAATGTGTTGAGAAACTTGGCGACTATATAGAAAAGTAGACAAAAGATGTCCCTTCACGTGTGGCTTTATTTGTAATTGTAACTATTAAACTTTTTGTAAAAGAAATTATTATGCTTTACTTTTCGATCCACCCTCGTATATTATATAGCATACTAACTATAAATTATGAAACTATAGAGACTTAAAGCAATAATTGCTAATGCAAGTATTTTTTTAATAGTTCATCCATGGCTGAGCAGTTAGACTGCTCGCCTTCCACTGCTGGGACCCGGGATCAAATCTCTGTGGATGCATGTTGAATTTGGAATGTACAAAATGGGATCAGGGCAGCCGGGTGCCCCGGTTTCCCGTGACGTATACCTTATAGTCCCGCCGTTGGCACTACAATATCAACTAGACCTGAATAATGTTTTTAAATCTCGTGGCCGGCCTATTTGGCATGTTTTTTTTGTTTCCCCAGTCGTAAAGGCAAATGCCGAATTGGATATTTACATACCATGAATCATCCTCACCATTTCATCCTGTATCATATCCATTTAAATTAATATCAGTTGAATTTACTCCATAAAAATACTCCAGTAATAGAAACAATTGATAATCAATTGTTCCATGGCCTGCCCTACTGTATAGACCAGGGGAAGTCAACTACGTCTTGTGATGACGTTTGTGGAGCAAGAGCATGCGGATCCCTTGTGTGTGACGTCAGCAAGAGCGCACTGTAGTAGGGGTGTTTAGAGTACGCTAGATTTAGGTACTGGAGGACCTATTCACTTGAGCTCCGTGGGTAGAACAACTTCTGGTTGTAAATACGGAGCATTTTTCAAAGTTAATGCAACTATGCGATCCTGATAGTGTTCTCTCTGTAGAACATGATTGTGTTAGTTCTGCAAAACATTCTTCTTCAGTTCGAATCGAGGTTTCAGGATGTGGAAAACCTTTCTCCAATGTTTAAACCTTTTGCTACCCCATATTCAGTTAATGTCAAAGACGTTCCTTGCCGGTATCAGTTGGAACTGCTAAACTTACAGTGCGACGATCTGTTAAAGGACAAATACGAACGTAAAGTGGTCTTGGGTAACTTTTACAGAAATTTCTCTGAAACCAGATTCCCGAAACTTGCCGCACGAATATTATGTAATTTTGGATCGACATATGTGGCCGAACAATTTTTTTTTTCACTAATGAAATGTGCAAAGCTCAAATCAAGAAGTACATTGTCAAATCACAACCTAAATGTAGTCTTGGATTAAATATTGCTCAAACATTACGTCCCAACATTGATAAACTTGTTAAAGAAAAAAGAGACAGGAAAGTCAGAAAATTGTTACTGTAATCTTGTATCATCTATGGTGCAGACGAGCTTTTATGGTAATTAATTCAGTTCATTGGTTTTTTATTTTTATTGTGAATTATGTTAATTCAAATGATAGTATTGTCTATTTTTGTCAAAGAACATAGATTTTGTGGAAAGGCAATTGTTCTCACAGAATAGAAAAATAGAATTATTTATAATATGTTAAACTACTGTGCTGTAATTAACCGATAAACTATCAAGAAAATCGATTGATGTATTACGTAAGTTCTAACCCCCTAAATTCCCGCTGCCCGCAATACTAATGCCCCTCTCTTCCCCCTGTTCACTAATGCCACCGCTTCACATACTCCTCGCAGAGGTAATTCGCGAGCAGTCAGAGCAGGAAGCAGTGACGTCACAGAGCAACCTTCTGTCTTCCCCTGGTATAGACACATATCCCGAACCCCTGGCATGGCCTCGCAGCTAAAAGGAGTATAAATTATTTATTTTGCCTGGCAGAGTTAAGGCCATAAGACCTTCTCTTCCACTCAAGCAGGTTAAAAATACAATGTAGTTTTATATTAATAACAAAGTAATGGATAAGATACTAATGACTAATACTAAAACTAAGGATAAGGCTAATCATAATAATTAATTAAGTAAAAAGCATATGTTTCATAAAAAGCGTAAGTTTGATCGAAGAAAAAATAATATTACAAGCAAAACAAGGAAAATGTCAAATTAAGTTATAATGGAACTTTTAAGTTTGTGAAATAAAGTTATAGGCCTGGGTAGTTATTTAAGTTATAAGAAGATGAAGTAATGCTATGTACAATGAGAGATGGAGTGACTACAAAGAGCTAGTTCTGTTCACTGGACAATAATTGTTTAATAAGCCCAGTTTTGAAAGAATGTACTCTCCGACTACCCCTGATATCTTGTGAGAAGGAATTCCAAGAACGGGCTGTGGCTATAGTGAATGAGTGAGAGTACAGCTGAAATAAAAAAGTGTTTTTAATAGTGCCCATAATGGCCATTAAGACACTCGTATGAAAATCTTGGAAAACGAGCATAGCCACATACTCCTGTTTTGATAAATGTCTTTATGGGCTTGTGTACTATTATTAGACCTGGGATTTTAAGGCAAATGCCTATTTTGTTCCTTATGAAATAGCATGAAGTTCTGTAAATTTGTTGACATTTCATGATATATCACTTACATTTATAGAGTTTTGTAGTGCCCTAAAATGCCTATTTGGACCTTTGGAGCCTATTTTTGCTCTTTTAGTGCCTAAAATGCCTATTTTGTAAATTTAAAATAAAATCAAACTTCTGTAACTTTTACAATCATTTAATGGACATCCCTGAATAAAGAGCAGAACAGCAGAGGGTGGGTTTTTCACAGAAACTTGATTTTCCCAAACACTTGTCGCAAAAGGAATGCTGACTGACGGGGAGGATTCGCTCAAAACAACAAATAGCAGGTATATATATACAGTAAGAAAGGACATACCGTGTGAATTTTTCATATAATACAAAACTGTTTTTGATAAAAGTATTTTTAATTCTGTCTGTTTTTTTCAATAATCAGCATGCTCCATTGCTTGCATCGCAATACTACAATTATTTCTGTTCAGAATAGGTATACCACGCTTTTTACAGTAAAAAAATATCACGTTACAGTTTAAGAGCATATTGTAGTATTTTAAAGTCTATTTTCTGTCTATTTACTCATTTTTAAAGCTTATTTTAAGTGCCTATTTTCTCTTTTAAAAGTCTATTTAAGTTACTTGTGTTAAAAGCCTAAAACTAATTTTTTAGAGCCTAAAATCCCAGGTCTAACTATTATGGTATAAGGCGGATTCCATGTCATACTATTTAATTACCTTAGGGATGGACTCAGGCATATATTCGGGAATCTTGCCGGACTTTTGAAACCTGAGGGCATGGGCAGGAAGTGGCTCGTTGGGAATATGGGACAGCTGCCTCTTTTCTGATACAGGACTCTTCTGCCGGGGTATGTCCATCACAGACCTGGTGTGTGTTGGCCGTAGCTTCACGATTCTAAGACTGGCCGGTGAGGCGGACTTGGACTTGGTGAGGTGTCTAGATACAGGGTGATCCTTCATACTCCTCCTTTCTTTCTTCGGCACTAAGGTGAGGTGGGGTGGTTCAGGTGATGACGATGCTGAATCTTTACTGTGGTCGGAGTCGCTCGGTTTGAAAATATAAATTGATCTAATTTTCTTTCTAAATTTAGATATCCAGGAGTCCTTGGTATTTTTTGTAAAACCACTAGACGTGGATTCGAAGTGGGCCGATCCATTATTTTGTTTGGTAAATACTTGACTGAAAATTTTGAAGGATTCTCGAAAGGCCGCCATGTTAGATGTTGCGCGGCAACGACGATAATCAACCATTTTCGCGCATAAGACAATGACAACCGAATCGCCGAAGACTGGCGAACTGATATTTTTGTTCTTTTTCATTTATAATTTCCACCTATGCTCAGTGTTTAAAAAGAGTAGACACTTAACCTACTTTATTAAACATAACTTATCTTATTATGGTTAACATATATAAGTAGCATACGCTACTAGTCTAGAAATATAAAACCTTGTACAAACAATGAATTAGTGATAAATAGGGTTCGGATGTTTATGACCTAAAAGAGCGGAAAATATGACTGCAAATATGGCCTTCAAATTACTAAATATGACCAAAAATCCTAAATATGACCTAATAAAATAACATATTTTCAAAAAATAAATGTTCCCGTTTAAAACTTTAAAAGACCTAAATTCTTACCTCGCATTAATTCAATCAGATCATCACTTTTTAACAATTTTACAGGTGATTTACAGTTTTACTTCTAATGAACTTCTATTTTTAAAGAATTTTCTCTTCCTTGCTGGCTTCATCAACTCCAAATACTCGTAATATTTTGTAGGTCTTGCGTGTTTCAATAAAATATGAACAATTGCATTAATTTAAAAATCTAACTTGCCTATTATTTTGGCATAAACATTAAATAATTGAAATAAATTTCAAATTTAAATCGACCATGTAGTACATACACTACACAATTGTGCTCCTTTGCCGAAATTATAACTGAAATATGACATTAAATTACAAATGTGGTTAAAATATGACTAACACCACAAAATGACCAGAGGTCAGAATAAAAATATGACATTTCACAAACATCCTAATCCTAGTCATAAATATTACTAAAAACTTTTAAAACTTAAAAATTTGGTTAAAGTCCATACAATAAAAGTCTTGTATATACAGTGAGTCCACGCAAGAGTTGGCCAATGACGCGGGTTTCTGCGTCGCGGCTGGCACAGCTCCAACTCCCGAGCGATCGGGTGAAATATCCACGCAAATAATGCCGCGGTCGGTGTAATGATTCAGGTTCTCACATTTACAGTTAAAATTACAATGAAAATAACCACGTACCTCATCACAAGAGATGTTGGAAATGTTCTCCTCTTGCATCCACACAATACTGGCACCTTTTCAGGAAATTTTCTTTCACGCGTATAAGTTCAGTTTCCGAGATAGAGTTAATTTCTTTTGTGATATTGTCTTTAAGTTCTTCTTATGTATGGCAAATTGACCTATACACTATATTTTTCAAGTGTTCCCATAAATAATATTTACATACTGTTAGAAGAACTTAAAGACAATATCACATAGGCCTATCACAAGAGAAAGTAACTCTGTCTCGGAAGCTGAACGCGCGTGAAAGAAAATTTCCTAAAAAGGTGCCAGTAATGTCTGGATGCAAGAGGAGAACATTTCCAACATCTCTTGTGATGAGGTACGTGGTTATTTTCATTGTAATTTTAACTGTAAATGTGAGAACCTGAATCATTACACCGACCGCGGCATTATTAGCGTGGATATTTCACCGGATCGCTCGGGAGTTGGAGCTGTGCCAGCCGCGACGCAGAAACCCGCGTCATTGGCCAACTCTTGCGTGGGACTCACTGTATATATACCTACTTATTAATAGGGTTAGGATGTTTATGACCTAAAAAAATGGAAAATATGACTTCAAAAATGACTAAATATGACCCAAAAATCCTAAACATGACCTCATAAAAGAACGTAGGCTATTTTCTTAAAATAAATGTTTCAGTTTAAAATGTTTAACGACACTAAATTATTACATCAAATTAATTCAATCAAATAATCATTTTTTAACAATTTTACAGGCGATTTACAGTTTTACTTGTAAATAATGTCTAATCTGTTAATGTTTCCACATACCAATGCAAATGTGTTAAAACATGTCTAATGAAGTTGTTAACTACGAGGAGGAAGAGGTAATTGTGCTTTTACTTGTTATTGTCCCTTCACATTTCAGTTACAGTAAAACCAAAATATTCGTGACTCTTTTTCGGAAAAATTCAAGTCTACAATTTAGTGCACATACTGCATCATTTTGCTCTTTTACCGAATTTATAACTGAAATATTACGTTAAATTACAAATATGACCGAAATGTGACCAAGACCATGGAAATGACCAAAATATGGCTTTATATGCAAAATAAAAACGGCCCGATTAGGATAACAAATGTGCAATTCGTGTTTAATTTGTGTTTGCGGCAAGAACGAAGGGTCAGTATAAAAATATGACATGTCATAAACATCCGAACCCTGCTTATTAATAAAAGGAAGTGTTTGTCCTTCTGTCTGACTGTCTGTGCGCGATGCCCAGCAAAATCTACAGAACGCAGAGATCTGAAATTTTAAACATAGGTGGACTGAAGGGTCGGAAAATGCACTTCGAAGGCGGAATTTTAATTTTCGCTTTCGTTCGTGAGTTATGAGTGAAAAACTGGCAGAAAACGCGATTTTTTTTTTCGCTATTCAGGCAACAGATTTCAGTAATAGGGCCTATATATCATTTGTCAAATCAGTTACAGGTGGCTTTGCCGTTTTTTGGTCATTATTTGGAAATAAAAGAATCGCTTCATTTTGTAAGCCCACGGTACATGTGTTTGATAAAAGGGAAGTTTTTGGTGACATCTGATACGCCTGTTTGCCTAGTAAATATAGGCCTATATAAATTGCCATAGCCATATTTTTAATGTTTATGCTTCATTTAACTTATATAACGATATTTTCATTCCACTATTAAACAGCCTACTAATGTTGTTGCCATATTTTTATGAAGGCCTCGTCCCAAACCATATCGTCTATCTACAAAATAATATAATAGAATTGTTTCATAATCCGAAAATCTGCACAGACTTCGACACCGACAAAGAAGAGGTGCTCTCGTAGTCGCGTGGATTTCCCCAGTGTTGCCGCTGTCATTCACTGCTTCTTAACTGCAGTAAACGTGCTGTGATACGTATTTGGCAACATTGTACTGGACTGCAGACAAGTGTGAATACCTTTCTATTCTATGATTGACAGGTCGAAGAGGATTAGGGTGGCAGGAGGCAGAGGTAATTCTTGGAAAAAGAAAGTCTTTAAGAAGTGGTACCCATAAAATATAGGCCTAATCACAATGAGATTACGTTGATTTGTAACGTTTTTACACACAACAAAAACAACAGAATTTTTTCTTAGAGAGCATCAGTCAGCATTTTCGCCATTTTAAACTCAAATCATACGAGGGATGGGGCATAAGTTATGACAACTTTATTTTTTAAAAATATGTTATTATTTTGACATTTTTAAAGAGCAGGATGTATAATGTGCATAGAATGCAGATTTTGGGTTCTAGATGCAGGATAGTGAAGGAAACGACTCCCATAAATATCCATACGCGACGGCATCGTGCCATTCTAATGTTTTGAGGTAATTGGAAGCATGAATGTACGCGTAGCCAAACTTTTAAAACGCTCTAAGTTTCGTAAGGGAAGGTCCTTATTTTCAAAGCTTCTACCAGCTCCCTGAGGCATTTTCGATCTAAGATAAAGATATTCTGACGTGAAAACGCTTGTCACTTTCTTTTTTAATTCAGCTGTGTTGATACTCCTTTTAACTGCGAGGCCAAATCAGGAGTTCGGGATGTGTGTCTATAGAGTGCGGTAGGCCATGGAACTGTTGATTGTCAATTGTTTCTATTATTGGCGTATTTTTGTGGAGGAAATTTCAACTGATAGTAATTTAAATGGATATGATACAAGATGAAATGGTGAGGATGATTCATGGTATGTAAATATCCAATTCGGCATTTGCCTTTACGACTGGGGAAACCATGAAGAAACTCATGTAAAATTGGCCGACCACGGGATTTGAACCTGGGACTTCCCGAATGTGAGTCCAAGACGTTACCATCTCGGAATGAACATCCATTCTGAACAGAATGCAATTTGATGGCATTTTTATACAGTCAAGAGGGATTAAGATGTTAGTTAGCTGCCATGCGTTTAAAAAATCATGATCATTGAACCTTTTGGTGATTAAATCTATTCCATAACCATGTTTACAAACTTTTTTTAACCACCAACTAACGTAATTTAAATAGCCCTGACCTTCTAAAAACAATATACTGTCTTGAAATGCTTTCCTTAATGTGTATAATGAATATTGTCAATGCTTGATTGATTGTCGCGGAAACCAGACTGAGCATCATTAGGAGGCCATGGAATGATTGTTTTTATTAAAATTGGATGGAACCGGCAATTTGCTCCTTTCTCAGCTTCCGTCGGTTCCATAATGACAGACGTAAGATGTCGTTAGTTAGTGTTCTATTTCTTCACGCGAGCCCAAACCTAGCTCCTGATGGCCTCTGTGTGTGTTAGGAACTTTATGACCTTCTTAGGACCTGTATCGTTAGTTCGGAAAATTAGAAGACCCAAGTACACGTAAGTGCTAATTCTTTGCAGTAAATCGTGGATTAACGTTCAATAGCGTTTTTAATAGGTTTAGGCCTAATATGTATGAACGTAGCCTACTGTTAAATACTGATAATATTTGCTATTAGTAGGGGCGGATTTCTATGACCTAAAAAATAGGAAATATGCATGCATTCATGACCTAAAGAAACATTAAAATATGACCAATAAAATTTAAAATATGACTTTACCACTTACATATGACTATATTTTTTAAAACTTTCATTACAATTCATTTTATTAGAATATAATGTTAATTATTTAAAATATCTGTAAATTCTCAAAAAGTATCACTATAATGCAAAATTTACAAAATATGATATGAAACTTCAAAACTTCTTTAATATGCACACAAATATGCCAAAAATATGACCTAAATATGCATATTCATACTAAATATGCTACAATAGTTGAAAAATGTCCTAAATATGCAGTTATATGCACAATAAAAGCCGTTCCATTTTCACCAGGATACTTGGAATCAGGTTTAAATTAGTCGGAAACCTGAAATAATACAAAGGGGAAAATATGGCATGTCATAGAAATCCGCCCCCTAGTTATTAGTAACAATATAGTCTAGGTTACTGCAAAGTAAAATAATAATATAAAAGCTTATTTTATATAGGCATATATAGCCTATATATGTTTTATTATTTTAGTTATATTTTTCAGTCATGTTTAGCTTAGTATTGCATGATCTTATTAGTCTATTAATTTTTATTTAAGAGTTGAGTATTAATTCATTTATTATTTAACTAGGAGGTAGTAATTTGTCAGTATTTTTTACATTTTGTCCTAGGCTATACAGAGGCCTAATCAATTTATACAATTTTCTTCAACCGAGCGAGGTGCCCGAGATGGTAACGTCTTGGAATCGCATTCGGGAGCTCCCAGGTTCAAATCCCGTGGCCGGCCAATTTCACATGGGTTTTTTTCATGGTTTTCCCAGTCGTAAAGGCAAATACCGAGTTGGATATTTACATGCCATGAATCATCCTCACCATTTCACCTTGTATCATACTCATTTAAATTAATATCAATTGAAATTTACTCTATACAAATACACCGACAGTAGAAACAATTGACAATCAATAGTTCCATGGCCTACTGTATAGACACATTCCAAACGCCTGATATGCCCTCGCAGCTAAAAGGAGTATAAACACAGCTGAATTAAAAATAAATTCCTCAATAAGCCAAACTAGGCTAAAACTTTGGATTGAAGCATTTTTGGCCTTTTTCAGAAGCTAAGGCTTGTTAACTGTATCAGCGTCTGAAGCAGAAAGTTATAAATTATTGCCCTTGCTTAGGGTACAGAAAGTTACGTGGCTGTAACATACATTTTTAAACACAAAACTAAATTAATAACCCTACGTTGTCAAGTTTTGTTTATCAAATATATTGAAACACTAATTATCTATATTTCTAAATTAGGAAACCTTTAAGGTAAGCATGTAGTTTTCTTGTTGAGGCGATGGCCATCTTGTTTCGAACGTGTTGGTTCGAATGATACATTCGCTCCCGGCCCTGGCATTTCACTGCCGCCATTACTCATTTAACAATAACACAAAAACAGTTGACGATCGCTCACGTGATTAATCCGCGTTAATAATCCCCAGCGTGACGTCACGCGCGAATGGAAAGATTAATCCATCAAAACTAAAATTGAATTATGCGTACAACAACAACTGTATTAATCAAACAAACAATTTGACGCCTAGCTGCGTTGCCACATTTACATCATCGCCACTAAAATAATAATTGCCAATCTTTCCATTATTAGCTTGCATAATAATTGAAAATCGCAATTACGATCCTGTTCATGGCCATCAACAAAATGCAGGCGGCCATGTCATCATCAGTGACGTGTGATTTGATTTTCACGCTTTGACGTTGCATGGCCTGTTATTATTAGCATTATTGGAATGTAAAATTAAACATGGAGAGGTTTTATACAAACTGTCGACAATTCCACTCGAACACAAGAGGTAAATATTTTTTCCATATCTTAATTAGCCTAATTTTAAAATTCATTTGCTTCTTCTCTGCTTTGATAATTGTCTACGGATGTATACAACTTTATTTTTAACATTTCGTGTTATTTTGAATCGTAAATGGTGTTTAACAGAATTATCCCCATCTATATCAAGTTCCATTTTACGTTAAGGGTAAAGAAATAGGTGCTAGCACGTT